>CM067370.1:71195480-71795480 GCA_034401795.1 Chaetoderma sp. LZ-2023a
CGCATGACACGTGTGTTTGATGGACGGACAGAGGGTCAACGGACGGTCGCCTTTCAGGCCAGGTGACCTATTAATAATAAAACTATAACCACAGGTTAAAAATGGAAATAAATTGGAACAATTTGAAAAAATGCAGCTCAATGGTATTTATGCGACTCTAATGGGTGCAGACATTTTGCCTAAGCAAGAACAGATTATAGTGACCTTGCTGAGCGTTTGTTCTCTAGTGCAGGCGAGCGAGTAAATAATATCCTCCACAGCCGATCATGAAATCTCAGGTAAATAGATGCACAAAGTTGATTATCCACTATGTTCTAAGGAAAAATACTGTTTATTTTTAAAACAATGTGTCTGAAATCCGTTGTTTCAAGTGACAGGAACTACTTTCAGTCACATTGAGTTGAAAATATTCAGCAGGTATCAGGTTATGACCCTGAAAACCAGCAGTGGTTTTTTTTTTTCATTTTGACCGAAACCAATTGCTTCTAGCAGAAACAGTTTTTAAAGCTAAGATCACAAGGTAATGCATTAGAATTAATCGATTGTAAATGGAACACAAATTATTGTTAGTCGTTAAGAAGCTAGATTTTAACAATTACTAGCGTAATCAGAAATTAATGTTATATACTTTATTTCTGATGCTTATAAAGAAAGTAAGTCGTGAGCGTGTATTTTGGGTCAAATCTTCCAGACAACACACGTATACTTGCTACATGCTTATCAAAAAAAATATTACATACCGTACAATAATTGTACCCATTCATCCTTGGCCTCGCCCCCATAGAACCAAGACACGGTTAAAACAGGTTTGAAAATTAACATCGTCACCAGTTTGACATTATGCCATACCATGCAGCTTTATACTAAGAGTCATTAAATGTTTTCTCTCATATTATTCCAATTCATTTCCAAATTTTCACAGGCAGCAGGGCAGATTTTAAGGATTTTTACTACTAACCCAGATGAAATAGTGCATCGTTGATTTTACTATCCCGCATCAAATTTCACAAACCCAATGTTTGTAAGCTCAAAGCTGATCACTTCTTTAATCCATTTACTGATGAATCCCTATAAAACTAATTTCCAAGGCACTTATACAGAGCTGTTGAATATTTTGAAAATAATTTATCCGGAAAGTCATTGCTGCCTAAGGCAGCAATGAATTTCCAGACAAATTAATTTCGAAATATTCAATAAAGCATTGAATCTAGCAGAAAATCTGTTCTTTTGGTGGGTACTGAACATAATGACATAAGTCTTTCGTATTTCCAGACAGGTTAGCACAGATGTAGTTTTACTAACCCGTATGAAATTCTACTATCCTCGGGTTAACGGGTTAGTGTTAAAATCGAGCCCTGGGCAGTAATATTTTTCCTTATTATATGAAGTTTTCTTATTATATGAAAAGCAGTTGATAGTTCCCCTTTCCCTTCCTTTAATTTTATAGATGTGTGGATAGTATCAATGGCAAATGACAGCTAAACACTACTGATTAATTTGAGAACATTTTGAATGAAAGGCTTTTCTAACTAAAATAACACTTGTACTAATGTAACATACTGTAATTTAGAACCATGATCTCCCAGAACAAAACTATAATCAATGCAGGCTTAATGGATCTTTCCAGTCTATCCATCCATTATATGACATCATAACTAAGTACATGACATGTAGGGTGACATCATAATCAATTACAGCATGAATGACCTGATTTAGTCTGTCTTAGACGCTTAATAGTCCGACACGTTGTACGAATTGTATGTCTACTATTTAATAAACATTCTGTTGAATATTTTGAAAGTAATTTGACTAGGTGCTGTTGCTGCCATAGGCAGCAGCAGCACCCAGTCAAATTACTTTCAAAATAATCAATAGCTTACCTGTATAGTTTTCTGGAAATTGATAGTCAGGGAGTTCAGGGGTCTATCGATCTGAACATGAGCGAGGTGTGGGTGGAGCTTAGCTAGAGATGGGCGGGGCATAGCTAAAACAATTCTGATGCAGTTGAACCTTGACTGAAAACCAGCATCTCTAAAAAATTAATAGATGTTTCTAGAATTTTCCAAATGGCTATACATAATTACGGTAGTTAATTATAGTGGCTATCATTATCTAGTGTTTTAATGACAGATGAAATTTAACTTTATGAAAAACTAAATTCTAATTTGATTGGGATTCTATCAGCCCACACTGGACTGACAATACAAGATTCAATGATCACAGTCAGATAAATAACAGGCACAATAATTTTCAAGTCTAAGTGTGACAAACATCAGAATGATATTTTGTGTATGCACATGTCTAGTAATGCTGTTGCTTCAAAAACAATATATATATATATAAACTGTTGATTTGCTAGAAAATGAGAAATACATGTAACTTAGTCTTTCTACTAATGAAAGCAATTAACCCGTTCATCCATGCAATTTCAGTCTTTCAATGATTGTGTAACCATAATGATATTCAACATTTTGAATCTAATTTGGTGACTCTGTTACAACTCTCAGTTCAATTAGTGTCAAAATAAGCAATAGAATATTCTTAGGTGCAATTCGTAACTAATATAGATGTGTCTGTCAGTCAAATTTCTGTCATAATGATCAGGTGTTGTACGTGTTGTATAAATCATAAAGAATATGTTATGTTCAGGTTGCAGGGTTTAAAGAGAAGGAATGAATTCCGGAAAACTACTGAATAATAGTTATCTGTATAATTATTGTGAAGCAATGTACACACCAGTAAACACTGTACAAAATAGTGTACACTATAAGCCATAAACTGTACACTTTAAAAAACTGTACACTTAAAATATAATACATAAATACAATTATACAATTTATCAGCGTGACTTGTTAACCATTTAATACTCAAATTTGTTCAGAAAAATTTCAATTTTCTCATAGAAAATGTCCATTTGCAGACCAAGAAAAGCCCATCTTTGAAAATTTATGACTGGAATGACTGCCTCATTTATCGAGCCAGTCATTTCAGTGATAAATTTTCAAAAATAGCCTTCTCTTGGTCTGCAAATGGACATTTAAAGGGACCAATGTCGATATGAGTGTTAAAAGGTTATCTATCCTTCACTCAGACCAATTAAGAGCTAATTATTGCAATAATTTTGAAAATGTACCATTGATAATGTGGGCTGAAACGAGACAATCATATGATTCCTGTGTTCATTCTAGGAGGGGCCATGGGGTCTTAGTCACCTCCTATTTTGAACTGATCCACATTTCTTTCCATTAGGGGGGGGTCAAATATCCCCATATTTTTATGGATATTCAACTGTAAAACAACGCAACTCTTTCAAATGTATATCATCTATGACAAGTTTTTGGCATTGAAAGAAAGTTTTGTTGAATATTTTGAAACTAATTTGAATGGAAGCTGTTGCTACCAGTCTGGATGATTTGAAATTGAGATACTACGATGTAATTGATGAAAGTGTTAATCAGATGACTTATAAGAAAGCATCAAATGTGGATATATATTTCTCTTAACAGTCTCAAAAAAGCATCCGCTTTTGTTTCTATGAGAATTCTTAATACTTAACAGATGTACTATTATGATGTCTATTATCTAGTCTAGCTCAAAATAAACAATTAAAACTCTCCTGGTCCTGCCCACACTGTGTCCGGGAATTACCATAGCCGCAGGTACCGAGTCAATTCCCAATCACAGTCAGATTCGTCTTATATTTGTCTTGACAAACAGCGATAGCAGCTCAGCCTCACCTCAGCGGGGCGGCTGAGGTAGGGCCATAGTACATCGGGTAAGTATTACGAATTCTCATAGAAACAAAAGCGGATGCTTTTTTTATTCTACTTCGAATAATACTTACCAGATGTACTATTATGATAAACTCCGGATTTCAACAGCCAAGAAATACCGGTGGGAGGAGGTGAGGCTCGAACCAGCACTCATCTACCATCCGACAGAGAAGGCTGTGAAGAGACTAGAACCCTGGCAACCGCTTGGGTTCTGCCATCTGACTCATAGAGTGCTAAACTTCCATGGTCTAGACTGTGCTGCTCCCCCCCCCCTCATTTATCCGCACAAATTCCAGAGGGCTGTCAAAAACGGGGCGCAACACCCACCAGACCCGTGTCAGCTCCAAGTCTCAGCTACGCCAGTCCAGAGTGCAAAGAAGCTACTACAACTTCTAAATTTTGAAAAAACTATCAGTCTATCAGTTAGAATTTCAAATTGGAATGAGTCTAATGTCTGCAAAAGAATAAGATGTTCTTGTCCAGACTAATTTCCTAAATAGTCTGGTATTTCGACTATAAGTAAACTTAAAATTAGTCACTTAATTAATGTAAACACTCACCATTTTGAATGCTTGGTCTTTTTAGTTCATCACAGGAGCTCGGCCCAATCCATGGTCGTCCTCAGGGCAGTGCAAGTGGAAGAACTTGTGATGTGTGCGAAATACTGGTCGGATGTGGCTTAGTTCAGATTCGATAAATTGGCGACGGCTACCGGATTAAGTGCGCTGGAGATGTCGCTAAGGTAGAAATCAGTAAATGACGACTCGGCATGCCATTGTGCTACAGACATCACCTCCACTAATGAGACACCCTTATAAAGGGCCAATGCTGCTGCTAGTGCTCGGACCTGATGGACATTCGCACGATCAATCTGCTTTCCTGTTGTGATTTTGTGCGACATCTGAATAGCATCGACTATCCAACGAGAAATAGTATCTTTCGAGGCGCGCAAATGAGGAGCTTTGAGACATAACCAAACCACAGAGATTTCGGGTCATCTCTCCACTCCTCAGTACATTTTTTATACATTTTCAGACATCTGACAGGACACCAAGCAGAAGAGTTTGGGTCATGTCTAATTAAACTTGGCAAATTGATCAGCTGTCCTGGATATTTAAGTGACTGATTCTTTTCCAGGAAACAAAGACGTGGAAGTAGTCTTAAACCTTCACCCATGACGACAAAGCGGTCTTGTTCGGCAGAAAGCGCATGAATTTCACTTCTCCTTCTTGCCGACGCTGCTGCAACCAAGAAAACTGATTTAATAGTTAACAGTTTAATATCTATAGATCCAATCGGTTCAAAGAGAGCATGCCCTAAAACCTGTAGAAAAAGAGATAGATTCCATGCTGGGATAGGAATTGGCTGTCTAGGTCGCAGATTGCTCATTCCTTTAATAACTTCATTTAAAGTGTCATTCTCCACTCCTTCAATGGCCAGACTGGGAATGACTGAAGCTAATGCAGACTTATATGCTGCTAGGGTTGAAGGTACAAATTTGTCAACTTCGTATAAATCACAGATAAAATCTGCTACGTGTTGAACAGATGCAGAAAAGGGATCGATATCTCTTCCCTTACACCACTCTGCAAATTTGTTGATTGTATAATTATATGTTTTAGTGGTTGACCCTCTTCTGGCTGAAGCAACAAACTTCGCTGCTTGCTCAGAAAAGCCACCCTTAATTGCACGCTGCTTGATAACATCCATGCAGTCAATTTGAACATTTCTGGTTTGTCGTGGAAGTACAGACCCCTGTTCTAAGAGATTAGATCTCTTCTGTCTGGAAGACGGATTGCATTGCAGACCAGAAGGTCCAGCAGATCCGTAAACCATGATCGGCCTGGCCAATAAGGTCAGTAGTACTTGGCACATACCCTCTTATCTTTGCCAGAACTTTTAGGATGAGAATCATTGGAGGATACGCATACGCGTACATTCCCTTCCAATTATTGCCAGTGCGTCTACTGCTAGAGCTAGCGGGTCCGGGATCGGTGACATGTATGTGACCATCTTCGCATTCTGTTTCATCGCAAACAGGCCCACATTTGGCTTGCCCCAATGTTTGAATAGAACCTCCGCTACCGATTAGTTGAGCTGCCACTCCGTCGGACGACAAACCGTCCTTCGACTGAGAGCATCTGCTAAGATGTTCAGTCTTCCTGGAATGTGTGCTGCCCGAAGAATAACATTCCTCTCTTGGCACCACAGCAGAAGGTTCCAAATCATCATACACAACTCCGGTGATCTCGTCCCACCTTGGCGGTTCAAATAAGACACCACTGTTGAGTTGTCTGTCCTTACTACGACAATCTTGTCTCGGACTAAGCTCTCGAATTTTCGAAGTGCTAAAGTCACTGCTAATAATTCGAGAACATTGATATGTTTCTGTGCATTGGTCCGATCCCATTCCCCTGACACTGACTGATCATCCAATACCTCTCCCCAACCCGTTGTTGATGCATCTGTGAAGATGGACATCTGCGGCTGAGGAAGTTGTAGAGGAACACCTCGCAGGAGATTCTGTTCTGATAACCACCAATGAAGGTGGAATATCAATGGTTCTTTTACTGGAATTTTCAGAGATAACGGATCTGTTCTCCGAGACCAGAATGACATTAGATACATCTGAATCGGCCTGCGCCTGAGTGCCGCATAAGGAACCACTTTCTCCAGGGACACTAGTAAACCCAGTATCCTGAGAAATTGGCGCGCCGTCAGAAAGGCTCCTAGAGAAACTGACTCCAGAACTGCAATCAGGCTTTTGACTCTGCTCTCTGCCGGAAAAGCTACGCCGTCTCTGAGGTTGAAAAATATTCCCAGATAAACAAACTCCTGGGATGGAGTCAATTCTGATTTCTCTAGATTCACAATCCATCTTAGATCCTTTAATAAGGCTAGGACTACCTGAAGATGGTTGCGCAGAGTGACTGGATTCCCCGCCTTCAGCAGCCAGTCGTCTATGTAAGTATGAACAGCTATGTTTCTCCTGCGAAGATAAGGAGTCATGGCGAGGACCACTTTTGTGAAGACCCTCGGTGCTGTGGTCAGGCCGAATGGAAGCGCATTGAATTCTCAAACATTGTCTTGGAATGCAAAGCGAAGGTATTTCTGAAAAGGAATTGACATTGGAATATGAAAATATGCATCCTTCAGATCTATCGACACTGCCCACATGCCTTTTCTCAGCCCTGTCATCACCGCTGCTACAGTCTCCATCTGAAACTTTGGAGAAAGAATAAATTTTTTCACCGGTTTGAGATTGAGAATTGGTCTCCAACCTCCGGTACGTTTCGGAACGAGGAACATCATCGAATAGAAGCCTAGGGAGGACTGATTGCGGACTAGATGAATCGCGTTCTTCCGCTGAAGAGCTTCGATTTCTGAGCAAATGGCATCTAGACGATCGGATTCCCTTGGAATGGGAGTCCACATTGGAGTCGATGTTAACGGAACTAATGATTGACGGATGAGCCTGTCCGGTTCGTAGCCATTTCTTAACCACTGACAGACTAAACAATCTCGCACGACCCGTTCCCATTGGCTTGAGAACAGTTGAAGTCTGCCTCCGACGGTAGGAATCTGCACACAGCTGGCGGTCGATATTGCACGATAAGACGCTAAATCGCTTGGGTGAAGATTCTCGACTCCCTTCGTTCCTGACGTCACCGGAACTGAGTCCGCCGGAAACCCGTCCTGACCGGCCTCCACAGCCGGCCCACGGTTTCTTGGAATATGACGGCCCGGGACCGCCGCCACGGCTATCTTTATGATAACCGCCACGACCCGAACCGCCACCCTTCCTGCCCTCCTCATACGACCTCTTATTAGAGGACTTGTATGAAGACGAACGGCCAGGTCCCTGCGATCCGGATGCCCGATGGACATCACGGCCAGAAGGACGGAAGGGCGATCTCTGGCGCTGCCTGTTGCTCATGCCGATGCTGTTTGTAGGACTGCTGCGGCTGTGTCCTCTTAGTCGACTTCCATGACTTGCCGACTACTTCCTGTTCAGCAACCATTGACGCGACCTTGGATAAGGCTTGTCGTACCGAGCTGCCGAACAAGCCTGGACCAATGAAAGGCGCAGAAGACAACGCAGCCCTCATCTCAGGTCCTGATTCTACACAGTCGAGAACCATTTTCTTTCGCTCCGCCAATGCTCTGGTGATCACCCTGGCCAGGCAATCCTGGGACAAGCGCATGGTGTCCCGGACAACTCCGGGAGCAGCCTCTGGCACTTGTCCACCTTCCGCCACACAGGTCAGCATACCCTGCAGGACGGTACATCCGTGCGAGAGCGCAACCATGGCTGCCCTCGTCGCATCTTCAATGAGCGTTAGCTCATTAAACGGATCTTTATTGGCCTGGGAAACTATGGGACGAGAATGGCCTTTCGATTTGCCAGCCAATGGCCTATTCAGCACCTCTCGCTCCCCGACGGAAAGCCGTGGAACCCGGGCATACTGATGGTAGGCCAGCTCCGGAAAATGGACCCTAATCCTTATTCCCTTTGGGGTTTTGGGCAATGCATAATCTGGCTGAACCAGACGATACGCCGCAACGTCTAACATGTCGGAAGTCTGCGTGTCCAAAGGGAGCATCGGCATGGCCGAAGAGCCACTTCACAGAGCGCTAGCCGCTCGCTCTGACATCCGCTCCATTGCCGGATCGCGCTGAGATCCTTGATCCGATGCCAACCCGAGACGGTCGGACATCCAGCCAAGGACCTGCACTCATTCAGCTTCAGTGCAAAAAGAGGACTCGTCCATTACAGCCGCTTTCACCACGGTAGATACCGGCACTCCGAGAGAAGCTGCACATAATGCCGCCGGGATGCCGCTAGGAACCGCAAAATACGGCTCCAACAACAACGCAAGTTGAGCGAAATCCGGGTGGAAAATTCCCGACGGAACGTCGACATCACCACCCGCTTGGCAAACCCATACAAATCCCGAGGGAGATCCCTGGGATGTACCTGGTTGAGTCGTCAATGAAATATCCGGCATGCCGGAATCTTCCATTGGAGGAGATCATCTTTCTCCGCCGTCGGCTCTTGAGCCAAGGTCGGAGAAGGGATAGGTGATTGTCCCTCCGCAGAACTAGCCGGACCACCGAAAGGTTGCCCTGCACCAGCCTGCATCGTGGATTGCAAGGACTCAAACCATTGCCTTGAACTGGGCCACCCATACGTCTAATGCTGAATCCATTCGCTCGTTCAGACGATTTTCCAGTCCTCTCACCGACGCCTGATCCAGCTTGGCCGCCTTGTCCCTCGCGATCCTCTCCAAGCGCGCATGACGATCACGATCGAACTCTGCCACCAACTCCGACGACCACTTGGCGCACACATCACACGGACTTCCCACTTTGCACTTCGCGCAAGCGACACAGTGATGCCCATTAAACTTGCGCTTCATGAATCTGTTGCATTTGTGGCACAAAGTGTCCTGGTTCTTGGCCTTCTGCGAACACAGAGAAGAATTAAAATGCTGCACATGACATACGATGACAAGCAATATGCACAATTGACTTGATTGTAAAGTAGAAATAGTTAGAAACATTAACTTTCTCTTAAATTAATGATAATCAAGCCTTTAGGCAGGAAATATTTGAAACTTTTTTGAGTGAAAATTAATAAACACAACTTGGAAATTAACTAACGTTAATACAGCCAAGAAATAAATGCTGATTGCTACAAACACCCTCAACAATGAAGCGAGAGCTAAAAATCGACATAAAACAGAGTGCATAGACACGCCAAGCCAAAGCGAAACATTAATCATGGGCACCGCCATCTTGGCTAAGGGCGCATCCATCTTGGCTAAGGGCGCATCCATCTTGGAAGGAACCGAGTAGCAGGATAAATTAACCGAGTACCCGGATAAGATTAAACAGTTAATGGGTACCGGAGCGACTCCAACAATGGCTACCAATTTAAAACAATGTGCCAATTTAAGGAAATTTCACAGTCATTACGGCACGAATGTATAAATTCTAGATTGATACCTGCCCCTGTGACGATTTTCCTTTTTCTTCAATCCTTCCAGCAATGAATTACACAGAAGCTGCTAAACCCTGTAGAAAATTAAAAATTTTAGAGAGCTCAAAAACGCGACTAGCAAGGAGAGAAAAATAGATGAATCTGACTGTGATTGGGAATTGACTTGGTACCTGCGGCTATGGTAATTCCCGGACAGTGTGGGCAGGACCAGGCGAGTGCGCAGTTTTAATTGTTTATTTTGAGCTAGAATAGATAATAGACATTATCATAATAGTACATCTGGTAAGTATTATTCGAAGTAGAACTCTATTTCTGCTAAGTTATGGGTTCATTCCGAGCCTCTGTCCCTCATATTATTCTAATGTCCCAACCTTTTGGCTGGGTAGGGTCCTTGGGCCCCACTATTCACGATCCTAGAATGAACACTGTGATTCATATCAGTGTGTTTTCAAAAATATTCTCTGTCCTAATAAATACAATGATCTTTTAGCTCCCTTAGCGTCTCATGCAATATAATGTGTTAAATATTTGTACCCCCGTGTTTTTTGCCATAGAGCTTTCCTCTCAATACCTGGCTATTCATGAGCACTTGTGTATGTGCCTAGACAAATACTTAAAATAGGTAAAATAGAGTACGAGAAACAGCTTACAAAAATAAGAGCAGCAGTTAACATTGAGTGTCAGACAACAACTGAACACACATTGATGTTATATTAATTAATAAGAATATGTAATATCCAACATGCCTCATATGATAGCATATAATCAGTATACGGTTTTCGCCTTAGGTTAATCTATATGTAAATCCCAACACAATCATCCTCTCTAAAAATAATGTCCATGGCCAGTAAATATAGAGAAAGCTTTTCAAAACTTCAATGATGCAAACTAGATGTAATCAGAAGTTTTATTCAGATCGGGTAACTTCTTATTGAACAAGAGGCCCAAGGGCCTGTGATGCTCACCTGGCCCATTAGCATTTGAAACATTTTTATTTAAATATACTTCATTCTTTACATTAAAACAGATGGCCACCGGAAAAATTGACCAGTAAAAATTCTGAATAGAGGTTCTAGAGACTACCACCATAAAATGCATCTAGTTAAATTTGTTTGAAATATGTCACGCAGCTAAGGAGTAACATTTTGACAATTTCCGGTAGATTTTTCATAAAATCCAAGATTTTCACCACAAAAATTGATCAATCAAAATTCTGAACAGAGTTTCTAGAGCCTACCACCATAGACTGCATCTAGTCAAATGTGGTTGAAATATGTCAAGCAGCTAAGGAAGAGTAGCATTTTGACCATTTCCGGTAGATTTTTCATAAAATCTCAGATTTTCACCCAAAAAGTTGATCAATCAAAATTCTGAAAAGTTCTAGAGCCTACCACCATAGAATGCATCTAGTCAAATTTGGTGGAAATATGTCAACCAGTTAAAGAGAAGTAGCATTTTGACCATTTACGGTAAATTTCATAAAATCTAAGATTTTCACCCCAAAAATTGATCAATCAAAATTCTGAACAGAGTTTCTAGAGCCTACCACCATAGACTGCATCTAGTCAAATTTGGTTGAAATATGTCAAGCAACTAAGGAAGAGTAGCATTTTGACCATTTCCAGTAGATTTTTCATAAAATCTCAGATTTTGACCCAAAAAATTGATCAATCAAAATTCTGAAGAGAGGTTCTAGAGCCTATCCCCATAGAATGCATCTAGTCAAATTTGGTTCAAATATGTCAAGCAGATAAGGAGGAGTAGCATTTTGACCCTTGCCAGTAGATGTGTCATAAAATTTTAACCCATAACATTCACCAATCAAAATTTTGAAAAAAGGTTCTAGAGCCTACCACCACAGAATGCATCTAGTCAAATTTGGTTGAAATATGTCTAGCAGCATTTTGACCATTTCCGGTAGATTTTTCATAAAATCTCAGATTTTCACCCAAAAAAATTGATCAATCAAAATTCTGAAAAAAAAATCTGGAGGGTAGCAGCTTAGGATCATATCAGCCAAATTTGGTTGAAATCGGTCAAATCGTTAAGGAGAAAACGCAATTTGACGGATGGACGGCCAGACAACGGACAGATGGATGGCCGCCATGGCATAAGCTCACTTGGCCTTTCAGGCCAGGTGAGCTAATATGTCATTTGAGCTTAACCATGAGAGAAACGGAGGCAGACATTGATGTTAAGGCCAGATCAAGACCCTCACAATAACTCACCTTCATAAAGCTAAGCTTAAATTATTATTTGATTATGAATAGAATATAAACAGTCAAAATAAGGTCAATGTTAGGCGAGATTTAGATAAAAATCTCTACATCTTGTTTACTACAGGTGGGAACAAGCGTGATGCGCCATAGTTATAAGTTAGTTTGTCTGTCTCTCACTATAGTGCGGTCACACTTTGTCCAGTTGCCAGCCATTAGAATAATTTTTCCCAGATTCTCATGAGCATCTATGGACTCTAAATCTGTGAGGTTTGCTAACCTACTACACGCTATATTACTTATACAATACTTTCCATAGCTAGCAATAACTCAAATCATTTTAATAACAAACTCCTGGTTGTTAGCACTTGCAACATCACATGGCAATAGCTTATTAGATCGATAGTGTAACATAGTAGCAGGGGTTTCTTAAAACCTAAAAACATTAAAAACAAACAATGGCACAATACATAAAGTTAAAGATCTCTTAAATGACCAGAATAGGGAACAGCAACAGGTAATCATTTAGCACTTAAGTAAATAACCTTGAAATCCCAGTAACTAAGATTCTTATCCAAAACAAAATATTTTGAGATTTATTTGACTGGAATCCATTTCTGCCTTGAATTAGATATCGATAGCCTTCCAGCAGTCGCTTAGGTGTGAAAATGTTCACCAGGGTAATTCACATGTTGAAAAAAATACGTTTTATAAGATTAACATAGTTAAATACAAATCACCTGCCCTAGGAGGTTGTGCACATTTAACCATTAATGGTTCGAAGTCCATTTTACAGACCAAGACTTGGTTATCGAGCTAGTCATTCCAGTGGTAAATTTTCAAAAATAGTCTTCTCTTGGTCTACAAATGGGCACTTCTCGACACATTGCAGAAGTCAGTTTGGCTGATATGAGTGTTAAAGGAATAAGGTAGTGAAAAATGACCTCTGGGGTGGTCTTGAGGCGTGTCCATTTGTAGGCCAAAAGAAGACTATTTTGAAAAGTTTATAACTGGAATTCCTGACTTGATAACAGAGCCAGTCATTCTAGTCGTAAGTTTTCACCACAGTCTTATCTTGGCCTGCAAAAGTACACTTAATGGGCAAAGCTTTTGATTTTCTTGACTACTTTTAACTATTAAAGCGGTAAACCATGCAGAATGAGCAGATGTTTGTAAGAAGCATCAGCCATTAGTGCCAAAACACGGGGGGGGGGGGGGGGGGGGGAATGGAGGAAATGTTTAATGTATGCCATTACACATTTCAGTGCTACAAGACAAACATGACACCTTCATTAGGTTGTACAAAATATTTTGTTAAATATTTTGAAATTAGTGCATCTGGAAACCAGTCTATGACAGCGACATCTTCCAGTCCAATTATTTAACAACTTTCCACTATGATTTTTTGAAACATAGATTAAAGGGATTTCATTGGCGACACAGTTTAAAGGTATAGCCACTTTATTATCTATGAATAAATTAATTAAAGTATATGATAGAGGTTCTTGTCAATGATATCATCTGATGATATATAGTCAGTGCTATGAGGAGGCTCTTGCAATTTTCCGATAAATATCTGAACTCCAAATCCGATACCGCTCATGATTTCCACTCTGATTGTTGTTATGTAGACGAGACCAGGACCATGACCGTGAGCGTCGTCTTGACAGGGAATATGAGCGTGAACGAGATCTACTAGAGGAGGAGCTACGAGATGGTGGTGGTCGATGATATGGAACAGGCCGTTTGCGAGCACTGAAAATGTCAAAATATGTACACATACATGTAGCTTAGTAAATATGACAAAATTTCATCATACGATACTATTTAATCAGAGAAACTCATGATAAATTGTATAATTTAATTACAAAATGTTAAATGATAGTGGGCCTGTTTCACACCTAGCATAACTAAGGTCGTTTACATTATCTGTCTTCCTCTTTGTTAATAATGATCTGCTAAATGCAAAAACTAAACACGCCACTACCGCCGTCGGAAAAGTGATACTTTGGCTCGCATTCACAGGTGAGACAATAAGCTGCTAAGATTTGCGAAATGCAAATATTTAACATTGAAAATAAAGTTTTGTAGAGATAAGAGTGACCGTAACCTTTGACCTTGTCACCATCCTGCTTCGTCTTCATATAAGCAACCATGTACCCACGTTGTGTTCTATTACAGTTGACCAATCCTGAAATATAAGCTGATAAGATTTGCTACACGCAGACTTAATGTCGAAAAATAAGTTTTGTAGAGGACAGAGTGGCCTTTGACCTGGTGACCTCCCTGTCACAAACCTGCCTAATGTTGGTACAACAAGCTAAGTTTCCAAGTTGTGTTCCATTAGGCTACAGCAATCGTCAAATATAAGCTTGATAAGATTTGCTAAATGCAAAAAATTAATGCTGAAAAAAACCCAAATTTTTGTAGAGGACAGCGTGACCTTGACCTTTGAGTATAAGTGCCCGTGTACGCTAGTTGTGTTCCATTAGGGTTGAATAATCCCGAAATATAAGCTGATAAGATTGCCCCAAATACTTAACATTGAAAAATAAGTTTTGTAGAAGTAAGTGACCTTGACCTTTGACCTGGTGATCTCCCTGTCACCATCCTGCATCCTTCTCTGTATAAGCAACTATGTACCAAGTTGTGTTCCATTAGGGTTGACCAATCCCGAAATTTAAGCTGATAAGATTTTCTAACCGTAAAAACAGCCTTGAAAAATAAACTAAGTCTAAACTGCATAAAAATACGCAAAAACTTTCAAAATCAATTTCGTTTTGATGTAGACTAGTTCTAATCAAACTGCAGACTAGAACAAATCTGAAGTTTTATGGAAATCTGATAAATCTTTAGTGAGTAAATTGTCATTTGAAAAAGGCGTAGCATAAACTTAAAGTTGATGCTGTCGTCGTCATCGGAAGTGATACCTGTCTAACTTTCTGCTTCACAGGGAAGACAAAAATGTGAAGTTTGCGATTTTAGGAAATTTATGTGGATTTCACAAGACAAATTCAACCAAACATTAAACATACCTAAACACCGCAAAGAAATCCTTTTTTTTTCAAACGCTCAATTCAAATTCTTATTCGAAAACCCCCCACAGACCGCGCTTGCGGGTTGATCTGTTGTTTTATTAATCACTATAAAAACATACTTACCATTCAATCACTACTTGCTAAATCAATTATCTGCATTTAGCTACCAGAATAAGATTTTTATGCTTGCATACACTCCTCCCCATGCCTATTCCTATTAATATGGACCCTCAACCAGGCTACTGGTTAGGTCCATCTCCAGTATATCAAATGATACAGCCTGGCACCAGTCTGTACTCACTCCATAGTGACGCCTGTCACTAAGCGCGCTTGCGCATGCGCACTGGAGCCCAAATAGGAAATACATTCACTTTTCCTAATTTAAGTGCCAACTATTATAGGCAAATTCTCAAAACAATTCCACGCAGGGTGGCTGAGGCCGGGTCGTAGTGATTGAACGGTAAGTATGTTTTTATAGTGGTTAATAAAACAACAGTTATTACACCACAAAAACATCCATTACCATTCAATCACTACTTGCTAAACCCATAGATTTGGTCAGTGCCCCACTTAAAACATCAGGTGGGAGGCGATTTGAGAATCAACAAACAAGGATAAAAATCACACCAATCTTATCCAAATGTTAATAACATAACATAATAGTGCATTTAAGTCAATCACACCATGATAATCAAACAAGGAAAACTTGAACTTAGAGATAAATAAAAACCAAAATAAACTCACACCATTTCTTACAGACTCACAGTCTTAACGAAAATGGCGGGATGTGCTTGGTAAATGGTCTTCGGCTTTTTGGGTTAAAATCGTAATATTATGAAAGAAGCAGGCTGCTGCACTCTGGTCTTTCAGATAAAAGGTTGTAAAAAAGGATTCAGAATTCCATCCTGCAACCTGCATGACTTCATCTAAATACGAACTGGCAAAAAGCGTAAAAGAGGAAGCCATTCCTCTAACATCGTGAGCTTTAATATGGGAGATTAATTTGTTCCGGAGAAGCAATCTCGTAACAAAGCTTAATCGTCTCCCAAATCCATCAGGATATCGTAAACTTTGAGACCGGCTTAGCTAACTCTTCCGCATAAGAAAACCATAAAAAGGGACGGATCAAATCATTTGAAATCAGTTCGCTGTTTGAACATTCTTAATGCCCTAACAGGACACCAGAATATGCGGATGGCGAAAAAGATGATAATGATTTTAAAATGATCGGACTATCAGGAAACCAGTTAGACTGAGTTTTAGATAAAACATCCCTACTGGGATATAAAACTAAAACGTCTCCTGAAACTATAAATCTCTCCCTTTCAGCAGAAAAAGCATGAATTCCAGAATGCCTTCTAGAAGAGGCCATTAATACTAATAGATGAAAGATGTTCAACATGACGGCCTGCCGGCACTTGAAGAACCAAAGCCAAGTTCCATGAAGGTAAAGGCTTAGCTATCGCAGGACGAATATAGCCTAGACCTCTAACAAAAACTATTAAAGGTCTTAATGTCCTTAACATCGGCATACAGAAGGCAAGGAAGAGAAGATGCCAGAGAAAATCTATATTCCCTAACTGTATTAGCTGATAAATGTAAAGCATCAAAAAGATATGTTAAAAAGTCTAATACTTGAGGAATAGCAAAAGAATCGGGCATGAGACTTTGGTCTGAACAACACTCTCCAAAAATTTTAAGTCAACACTTGTAAACTCTGCGGGTCGACTCTCATCTGGAAGAATCGATAAATATCGGAGGTCTTGAAGAAACTTATTCTCGTCGACTTTAGTTTCGTTTTTCTCCAAACACACAGACTAAAGATACCTGGGTTTGGATGAAGACAAACGCCTCTTACCTGAGACATAAGATCCTGGGAGAATGAAAGAAGATGAGGGAAGTCTACCAGGAGATCTAGAAGGTCTACAAACCAAATCCTCTTTGGCCAAAAAGGAGCTATTAAAAGAATCTCACAGATTTGCTCCTTGACCTTCTTCAACACTAACGGAATCAAAATCGTTTGAGGGAACGCATAGGTGAGCTTCCTGTCCAGGACTGATACAAGGCATCCACCGCCAGGGCTTGACTGTCCGGAAAAGGAGACATGTAAGAGGATATCTGGCCATTCCGAGATGACGCAAACAGATCTACCAGAGGATGATCCATAAGACTGAAAATCGCTTTGACAACCGACCTCTTTAACTGTCACTGTAGGGCCAAATTTGCTGAGACGTGACAGTTGGTCCGCAAGAAAAATCAGACTGCCTGAGACATGAGAAGACACTAGAAGAATCTGATTCTTGCGACACTATAAGAGAAGGTACCATACTTCTAGACAAAGGAGGGATGACCTTGTACCACCCTGCCTGTTGATATAAGAGACCACTGTCGAAATGTCCGACCAAATAGACACTTTGAGACCTATCACAAGATCTGACCAGGAAAGGAGATCCTTCTTGACAGCACACAACTCCAGAATGTTGATATGAGCTGTCGACTCCTCCAGGGACCAAAGACCGGAAACCGACAGTGAATCCCAGACCGCTCCCCATCCCTCGAGAGAAGCGTCTGTGAAGATAATCGCCTATGGGGAGGACTTTACCAGTGTAACACCCATCAGAAGCAGAGAACGATCTTTCCAAAAATCTAGATGAGGTATCAAGTGTTCTCTGATGGGAATCTGATGGTAAATAGAGTGAACCGACTGCTTCCAAAGGGACATTAAATACATTTGGAAGGATCTTCTCATCAGCGCAACCCATGGAATAACATTCTCTACGCTGACCATCAAACCTATCACTCTCAGTAGAAATCTCGCTCTGACCATGGGAGAAGACAGGATTTTCATTGCCACTGATAAAGCCTCTAATCTTGGATCTGAGGGGAAGACTAGACCCTGGGCCAGATCGAAAGAAACGCCTAGATGCGTGACGATTTGAGAGGGTCCTAGGCTTGACTTCTTTAGATTTAAAATCCACCCTAGGTTGCATGCCAGACTGCACCTCTGGAAGAATTCCTGAGAAAAATGAGGAAGACTGCCTTTACTAACCAATCGTCTATATAACTGTGTAGATGAATAGAACGACGATGTAAAATACCTGACACGGCTGAGACTAGGGGAGTAAAAAGAAATGGAGCCATGGTCAGGCCCCAAAAAGCATGGCGCGAAACTGCCAAACTCGATCTTTATAAGCAAATCTCAGGAATATTCAGAAGGAAGGGAGAATAAGAACATGAAAGAAGGCGTCCTTATGATCGATGGAAACGACCCCATACCCTGATCTAGACTGGAAATGATCTGGGACATGGTCTCCATCTTGACTTGGGAGTATGAATCATGAAATTTAATAACTTCAAATTTATGAAAAGATGCCAACTTCCTGATTCCTTGAAAAGATGATAGAATAGTAACCCGGGTCTATTCTCCAATGGGGAACATCATCTATTGCCCTCTTGACAATCATGGATTCCAACTCCTCTTCCAAGGCAACCAATTTTCCTGGATTGGATGGATTTGGTGTCCATTGGAAGCAAAGAAAGAGGATGATGGATCCAAAACGGTGCATAACCCCAACCTATCTGAGAAAACTAGCCAGGAGTCCTGAATGAGAGCCTGCCAATTCTCTCAAAACAGAGACAGGCGCCTCCCTACTGGCACGCTGGGTAAAAGACACTGGACCGACTGATCCAAAGGCACAAGAAGAGGGGGAGGGTTGATTAAAGGAAGAGAGAAAGTTGGACTTACCCGGGAATAGTCCACACCTTCAAAATCTCTTTCCTTGATAACCTCTAAAGGAAGAACGACCTCTGGACCTGGAACTAGGACGACGAGAAAGGAACTAAACCCCTCTCGCCCAAGGAGAGAAAAACTGCCTCCCTTGGGATCTAGAACGGTGAGAGGATACAGAATCAAAACGATCCTCCTCCGTGATCTATCTTGAAGAGAGGAAGATGATCGATTAGACTTATTAATAATCTTATATGGATAAGCCCCAAATTGGTCTGGATTGAGGCTCTTACGTCTAGGAGAAGAATATGGGCTATTCGCTAAGAACCCTCTCTTGAGAAGAAGAATTGGTAAAGGAAATCTGAGCCTGAAGCTCCCTAGAAACCTTCAGGCACACAGATTCCGCACGAATAAGACTGGAAGCCGACTGTCCGAATATATCCTTACCAAAACAAAAAGGGGGGGGGGGGGGGGGGGCTGAAATAAGACTACCCTTCAATGAAAAAGAAATAGGACCTCAGAAACCATCCTAGACCTTCTCTTAGAAGTAATGAGACCCAAAGATTTGCAAACTGAACTGACAGCACCACGAGACAGACCCGCCAAGGAAAGAAAGACTGTTAAAGGAACCTGAACACCATGTTCTAGAAACTTAATAACAGCTACAGATAACAGAGCAAGGAAATTTGCCGACTTAAGCAGGGATCTGCCAACAGACTCCCATTAAAAAAGAACAGGAATGATCATACTGGAAGACTCTTTTAAAGGAAAGAACACCTCAGGAGGGGCCAGAAAGAGCCTGAGAAGTAGCAACTTTCAAATAAACTCTGGGGACCTGAACAGGAGCACCGATTAATAAGAAAGAGAAAACTCCTTACAGTTAACTAACTTATCAACAGGGAGAACTTCAGAAGAAGAAGAATCAGACGTAGAAAGAGCAGACCCGAAAGAAGGAGGGTCAATAGAAAATTCCTCCTTAAGAGGAAAGGAAAGAGTAGAGGCGATCCACCTGTGAGCCATGGACCAGTTTTCCGAAGAGGCTCAGACAAGACAAAACCTCTTCAGATCCCTGGCCCGACTGACTAGTGAACTGAGCGAGAGAAGAAAGATTAGGAGAGGAAGAGGAGATGAGAATAGAGGAAACACCTGAGACTGAAGATTCAGCTGCTGTAGAGAAAATAGAACACGGTCTTCTAAAAGACTCAGGAAAGGATGAAATGAGAACGGAAGGAAAAGAATCCAAACAGGCAGAAAAAACTCGAGGGAATCTAAAAACAAGCCAAACCAAAAAAACGATCGAGAGAAAGATCCCTAATCATTGCAAACAGAGAAATCTAAGCACTATCAACAATTTGAAATTCTAACTCGGGAGAAATCTAATCAAGATGATCAAAGGAAGGAGAAACAGAAAAGGAAGGAGGAACAGAAGAAAAAGGAAGACCAAAGGGAGAAGAAAAATAAGGATCTAAGGACCCCTGAGAAGAATCAATAGATGAAGAAAGACGGGAGAATCCCGGAGGAGAAAGGCACATAACTGGATGAAAATCCTGGCTGAAAGTGAAGAAGAAATAGACTAATAAGAAATAGATTTAAAATCTGGAGAATGAGGAGAAAGAGTAAAGAAGAAACTAAAAATGGAAGCGTAAAATGATGCTCGGATAAATTCTTAGTCTAGGCTAACCGACTATGAAGATCGCTATACCGGAGGTTACGTCCCAACCAGAAGCGGAATTCGGAAGTCTATAGTCTATCTGGATCTAGACCACCCAGAAGTACACCCCTAGAACTGGAAGCGGAAGTGTACAGACCGGAATCCCAACTGGAAACGGAAGCGCTTCTACCCGAAGAGGTAAAAATAAAAAGGGTCCAAAGACCCAGGCTATCCAGTATGACCGGAAGCACTGCTAAAACCGGAAACAGAAATAGGAACCGGATCATGAAGAACCGGATGTCCTGTAAAAATGGAAGTTAGACCGGATACAGAAAGAACGGACATAGATCCGGAAAATGGAAGTAACCCCTGTCCTGAGGACCTGAATCCACTACAACTGATCTAAGACTTTGACATTGGCATATATGTTAAAGATGGGGGCTTCCGCCGCTGCCACCACTCCTTAAAGGTCATGCGTTTTCTTCTTATTTTCAACCTCAAGACTCCCGTGGGTTTGACCCGGTGACCTGCTCGAGATCACCTTCAAGAGATTATTTGCTCTAATAATTTGCTCTTTGTTCTATATTCATCCACTATACAGGAAGTTACGTCCCAACCAGAAGCGGAAGTCGGAAGAGCTTATTAGATCAGAAGAGATGCAGATAACTCGAATCTTGCATACAAAACCAAACCGGTTACATTGGCATATATGATAAAGACGGGGGCTTCCGCCGCCGCCACCACTGCTTGAGGGTCATGCCTTTTCTTCTTATTTTCAACCTCAAGACTCACGTGGGTTTGACTGGGTGGCCTGCTCGAGATCACCTTCGAGAGCTTATTTGCTCTAATTATTTGCTCTTTGTTCCTTATTCAACCACTATACCTGAAGTTACATCCCAACCGGAAGCGGAAGTCGGAAAAGCTTATTTTCAGAATTCGCCGAAGAAGCTCCCCCCCCCCAACTCCGTTGCTGATGGATTAGACACATTAGATTAACAAAAGACACAGCTTTATGCTTAACAGCAACGGGGATGGGGGAAGAACGACCAGAGGGCAGCCCTGTTAGGACGAATAATCTGTAAAGAAAACTTAGATATGAACGCTGACCACCCTATGCAAAGCCTGCACATCGATGTGGGGGTACACGTAGTGCACTTTAAACAGACATGTCCTCCATACTCCACAGAGTGAACTCGGTCACAGATTGAGGACGTGCACTTGATTTATCGGTCGTTTTAACACTTAAAAACGAAAAAAGGTTACGAAAGAAGCAAACAGCTTAGAATTTCGTTAAAAGGAGTCTAGAAACATGAAAATGCCTTTCAAAGAAAGGCTGGAAAAGTTCAAATTCAAAAATCCATAACGACAAGAAAACATCTTTCATAGGGAAATAAACGTAATTCCTTGTGAAGCACTATTTTTTCTTTTAACTGAAAGTGAATAAGGGCTCACTGGAGTAAAAGAGGGTTTTTAGATGATTGATGACTTAGGCATATTAAAGTTGTTACCACGAAAATGAAACCCCACGAAAACCGGTAACATTTATATACATAGTTATAAAGTTCAATATAACCACGAAATACTTCCAAAACATAATTTTTGGAGGATAGACTTCATAGTAGGCATATCTTAGTGTGAGGAAGTCCTTCAATAGTAAGCTGACACAGCACAAAGCTATAAAAACTTTCTGATAATATTTAGGCAGTTATTCTGCTTGCAGAATAATTGAAAAGTGAATCTGTTTCATATTTGGGCTCCAGTGCGCATGCACAAGCGCGCTTAGTGACAGGTGTCACTATGGAGTGAGTACAGACTGGTGCCAGTCTGTATCAGTTGATATACTGGAGATGGACCTAACCAGTAGCCTGGTTGAGGGTCCATATTAATAGGAATAGGCATGGGGAGGAGTGTATGTAAGCATAAAAATCCTATTCTGGTAGCTAAATGCAGATAATTGATTTAGCAAGTAGTGATTGAACGGTAATGGATGTTTTTGTGGTGTAATAACAACTTCAATGCAACAAAATAAGTCTATGGAGATCTGAAGCACTAAATCAGCACTAACTACAGTTAAACTTAAATACTACCTCACATAATAAGAGATAATTAAACTTAGTTAAGCAGATGCATAACATAAATATTAAACAGACTATGGAATGGAGGGACCTGATCTCTCATTCAAGTATCTGATGTCATAATCAAATATGTCACATATTAGATGGCGTGACAATCATAATGACATATAGCTCCTTTATGAAAGTCTAAAAGTCTCTCCTGAAGGCACAAATTGTATGCTTTTGATGAATTTACAATTTAATAAACATTATGTTGAATATTTTTAAAGTAGTTTGACTGGCAACTTTTCAAGTTTCAAGTTGATTCAAAGACATGGAATGGCGTAGTGCGTGAAGATTAATGAGAAATGGGCGGGCCATAGCTAGAAATGGATCCCCCTATTGCACATGCTGTATGAGTGAAAAGAATGCCAAACATGTCAATAAATCCTCATCATAACGGAATTCATAATGGAATACAGTAGTTTGAAAATGAATTCACCGTATATACTGCACACACTGATAGCGTATATAAATAATAATCAAATTTGCAATTTGAAAAATCCATAATCACATAATTATGGCCTAAAATAATGATGGATATAAGCCACTAAGTGCTGTACTAAGGAATTTGCATGAACATTGACAAGTCCATGATAATTCATTGAAAACTGCTTTAATATAACAAAAGAAGTCAACTTCTCAATACCTGGTAATTAATATGAAAGGGGGTGGGTGGGTGGGGTCGGGGGGAGGGGGGGGGGGGGGCTTAAGTCTGTCAAGAAACACATTTAATAGAGAAGAGAGAAAGTAGATCTGTTCTGGGGCTATACCATGGCTTTCTGTTTGGCAAGATTTGTAATACTGCTGCTGAAAGATTCCATTGTCTAATGCTATTCATTTTGCAAATGGTGCTGATGCCAGCTATTGCTCTCTAGGACAACAAAAGCATTCAACATTATTTTCAAAATAAACACAATTAAAAAGCAAAAACATTCAGCAAGATGATTGGGAAGAGTAAATCTCAGAATTTATTACTTTGAATGTAGGAGATGAGAGATTCTATTGCACGGGTGAATATATTACTTACCCTGTATATGATCCACAGTACAATACAGAATGTATAAGGTGCAGTGTAAAACAAAAAGGGTGAAACATAATGAATAAAGCAGCATGTTTGTTGGACTTTTCAAGAGCTCAGAGCCATTTCATGATGAAAACATCGACAACAATAATGGAGCAAACATTTGGTTCACAATAAGAGCACATTTAAAAATAATACTAATACTAATAAATGTACTAGTAGGTAATTACTATCATCATTGTAATATACAATAAGGTAGCAAGCAGCAAACATGCAGTAAACTTCAGGCTGCATTCAATTAATCTAAATATGGGGGTCAGTCCATAGCTTCAACATTTTCATGGTCGTATCATGTGATGCAACGGAAATCAGTTGTAGGTTATATACAGTATGAGAAGAAACAATATTCTGTACACACAATGGTGTTTAAATAAAAGGGGTTTTACATTCTATTAGATTTGTAATATATAATTCTTAAGTGGCATCTAGTTAGCCAGCTTCAGCACACCCATATGGGAGTAATTTTTGGTTGGTTTATAAGCAAGAACTATCCGCAAATCTCAATTTCAAAGCACCCATACTGCTGTTTAACATTTTGACTACCAAAGTGACTGCATTAAGCATCAATAGCCGGGGAATTGGGCAGCAATGGCTTCTAATGAAATCAGTTCCAAGAGAATATTTCTAACAGCACCAAAAATGTGTTCTATCTAGTCTGCAGTGATAAAATGGTTCTAGATAAACTAGTGGTGATGTGAATATTTTCTAACATCAGGATTTTACTAGACTTCAATCACTTACCACATTAATCACATATTATATAAGTCCTGATGTCTACTACATAGATGTGAGGGGAGTTCTTGTATAATATACACGTTATGTGACTGAGAAAATGTTGAGAGCTATGCACAGCCCTTCACATGCAGGAACTGATCAAAATCATTTAAGAACAAAAAAGAACTATTAAGAAAATATGGTAATTCTATAGATGCATACCAAAATCTTCTCCCCTACATATCCCTGATGCCTACAGGGGCAGCATTGACCTTCAATAAGTATATTCAGGTCCGTGAGCAGGGGGAAGTGGGAATAGCTTTAACAATCAGCTCTTTACCTAAATTGAGCAATCGTGACATTTTGAAAATGTTTAACATTTTGTTGAATTCTCAGATCAGATCCCTTCTGATTGTTATGTCGAGCAACTGTACACTTCATGTAAGGCTTAGCAAAAATCAGGTCTCTATCACCTATAGGTTGTTATGCGCAAGTTTAATTCTAATTGGTCCACCAGTTCTGTAAGAGTAGGCAGACATTCAATGGGTTGACTACTAGATGATAACATAAGGCCCAAAGGCACGTGCAGCTCACCTGGCCCATCAGCAAATCAGATTTCAGTATATAAGACTGGTAGCATATCATGCTAGGCTCCTTCCACTCAAGTATTTGAAATCAGCACATTTGTTAACCAGGAGCAGTAATTTAATTAATTTATTAGAAAAATTGTTCAACATCTGCCATGCGGTTAATGAGTCGTCTTTTAACTGATTTACTGTACATTTGCAGAAATCCAAGATGACCATCAAAAATTGATCAAAAGTTTCTGTATCTGAAGATTTTGAAGCCTACCGCCATAGGTTTCTTGCAGCCGAGTTAGGTTCAAGTAGACCTAGTGGTTAATGAATAGTAGTAGTCTTAACAAATTTCTTGGATATTTTCGGCGTTTAAAAACAGCTGCAAAAAACCCTGAATAATCAAATTTCAGCAAAGATGCTCTGAATCCTACAACCATAGGGTCCTTCCAGTCAAGTCTGGTGGAAATCACCTCAGCTAGATAACTTCGGAATTCCAAAATCGGGTCATTTCAGATTTAGATACATTTCAGAATTTACTGGAAATTTTCGTAAATCGATAATCGCCACCAAAAGTATTGACCAATCAAATTTCTTAATAGAAGTTCTGAAGTCTACCATGAACGTGGTCCTTGCAGACAAGCTTGGTTAGATTAGCTATTTTTGAAGATGTTTTGGAGAATTTATGAAAATCTTTAGAAAATCAATGGTTATCAACAGAAAATTTACCACTCAAATTTGTGTACCTTACCACCAGTGTGTTTCCAGCCAAATTTGGTTAAAATCTGTCAAGCGGTTAATGAGATATATTTTAACACAAAGATTGATGGTCTGACGATATGCGAACTTATAGGCTGGTCGAGATAATAAAGTCAACATGGCCGCCACCAATCACATTTCTGTATCAAATTCTGAAAACCTAAGTTAGGGGGCCTTAGAGACAAGTTTGATTCCACTTTGACCAGTGGTTCAGGAGTAGTCTTAGTTCAAATGATTTGATGACAATGTTCAGATTGTGTAAGATGGCTGCTGGCCAAATCAACCAATCAAATTTATGTATAAAATTGTGGAAGTTTGTCATCCTAGGCAGACTTGTAAACAAACTTAATTTGAATTGGTCTGGCATATCCAGTTGTGCAGGCTGTTTTAATGGCCGTACTAGAACCTTCAATGGATGTTGAACAAATTATCAAGATGAGCAATTTTTTAAATAAATGTTTCCGGACAACTGATGAATTCTGAGAGACAAGATCACATAACTCTATGTATGATCCAGGTGACAAATCAAAAAAAGATTAAATAACAGTTGACTGATAATCCATGTGACGTCAATTGTTTCTATTGCTGGGCAGGAAAGCAGTAGCATTGCAGGTAGCTTTATTTACTACTAGTCAGTCATTTACTTTTTTCTCCTTTGCATAACAATTTTCATTAAGGCTTACAACATAATGACAAAGGTCAAGACATTATAAGAAAACAACTGCATTGTTTATTGAGCTGAAATTCAAAGAATATGCATCAATGTCAATATATACTGTTAGATTCAGTAGTACAAATTGAGTACATTAAACTGCTGGTATTAGGAGAATTAGTATCAGGATAGTATAAAGTGCTTTATCATTTAGGGCAAGAATAGAGCAAAAGAAATCTATATAAAAGGATTTAATGCAGTATTAGCTGTCAAGCAATGCAATGGAATATAAGAACTATAATGCATTCTAAGGCAAAGCTGTGAGTATCAGAAAACAGATGCTAGCAAGCATTAATTAAGAATGTGTCTTGTCTTAGGTGATTCTCGCCTTTAACATTACGGCATGATAAAGCTTGCCAAGGCTCTATGTGTAATAATATGTAGATTTTCTATGAAATTTCTTGCATACTGAGGTATGAGGCAGAAAGAGCGATTAAGAACTAACCTTCACCAAATGGTACAATGAGCGTTGACATGTTACCTGTACAACTTTCTGTTTCATGAGATGATTCAATGGTGATATCTTTTAAGACTAGCGATATAGATTCTGACAAGCTTTTGCACATAAATATGCTTCATCCGGTCTGATGGTAACCAGCCTAACACAGATAGCACACCTGTGGAACCTCTGCCCATTTGCAGGTAAGCCATTAAATCTTCTGAAACTAATTCACTGGAAGATGCTGCTACAATAGGCAGCAAACACTTCCAGTCAAATTAAATTCAAAATACCAACAGAATAATTATTATATTAAGAACTATGTGCTATATTAAGTCTGTAGTTTTGAAATGGATAAATAGCTTAAATATTTGACATCTTTACCATCCAGATGAGGATTATGCCATAGCACTGACTAGTAGGCTTGCACGATCACGTGATTAAATTGAAAATCGCGATTATGTTTTAAATCGTGAATTTAAATGATTAAAAATTAAATAATCAAATAATCGTGAATATTTTCTATTGCATAAGATATTTCAAAACCTAACTTTCAATTACTTTTTAATGCGATCGGTCATGAAAAATGCCATTTTGCTTAGTGAATATATGCACATGTGCAGGCCAAGAGAAGACTATTTTTGAAAATGTATAACTGGAATGCCTGGCTCAAGAACTGACCCCAGCATTCCAGTGATATATTTTCAAAAATAGTCTTCTCTTGCTTTGCAAAGACTTTTCTAAACACCATTGCAATTTTTGTCATTGATATTCTTTTTTGTTATGTCTTGGTAATTTCTATCCAAGCTGATAATCGAGTAATCACGATTATTTTTTAATAGTCGATCGCGATCACTCAAAGCAATAATCGCACAAGCCTACTAACTATCACTTATTAAACATCTTGCCAATCAATTCTTTCTTACTGCTGAGAGTAGACAAATGTGGATAAGATGTATACACATGTATAGTATGCATTCTATTGTTAGTCAACAAAGAGTAAAAACTGTGCATTAATTATTTTAAAAATATTATGGTATGTATGAATTTTATATTCAAATATATCTACATTTGATCAATATTATAATGGCTACATGAATTATTTTAAAGTAAATATAATGTAAGTTACATTAATAAATTATGAAATATCTTGTGTTGCACTGCTGTTTCTGACATCATGATTAGATTCATTTCTTAATGGAAGGATCCGATCTGTCACTCAAGTATGATGTCATAATCAAATACATCACATATTGGATGACATCACGAAAAATGCAAGTCTGTTAGTAAATGGAGAAATTCTCTTTGAATTATTTCTTTGACGAATTTACAGAATGTTTTGAAACTAATTTTACTGGGAGCTGTTTCTGCCTATAGCAGCAACAATACCCAGTTCAATGAGTTTTAAAACATTAAACAGTTTAGATCTATAGTTACCTTGAAATTTAGATTCTGAGAATTCAGGTTCCAGTTTCAAATTGATTCCTACACACATAAAAGGTGGTGGGACTTCAAAATTTAAAATTATTAATTTTCATATAATCATTTACACACCAGGTAGTCCACAAAAGGCTGAGCTAGAAATGGATCCCTTTATTAGACACAAATGATTTCATAGGTGCTGATTTTATAGTGGTGAAAGGTTGACAAAATGAGCCAAAGGAATAGATTATATATCTTGACATAGTTAACGAAACACTATAATATTTTAACCCTTACAACACCCTAGATCAGGTGCAACAAATTCTGATACAAAAAAACATCTGTTGAATATTTAAAAAATAAACTTACTGGAAGCGGCTGTTGCCAAAAGCAGTAAATCTGTGAAATTAGTTTTAAAGCATTCAAAAGCTAATCTCTGTTTGCTCCTAAATTGTGATACTGTGCTTTCATGTTTGAAAGGGTTAAAATACCCTTGCAAGAATGCAGGTACTTTTGTATATATGCTCATTGCTTATTCAAGGTTATATATTGCTATAACTTTATACATTTTTTAATTCAAAATTTCACTTTTTTAATTACCAGTACTTGTTTATTTTAGCCTGCTTTCAAATTCTGTCTAGCAGGTTTATATTTTCTCAGTTTATAATTAGAATTATATATAGACTAGTTTTCATTAGTAATAACTGCACTTATTATTGTGTTTAGTAAGGAAATTTTGTTAGTTGAATTTGGTGAACACATGTTCATTTCTAAATATGGTTTGTTAGTAATCTAACGCAATAATGCCAAAAGAAGTGAAATATAATACCATGTTCTAATTGATTTTGTAGCCCTTCTAATAATGATTGCGACCGTGGCGTCGTGAGCTATGCTGTGGTGACCGTGATTTGGATTCACGAGATTTGTTAGGTCTGTCCTTAGCTTCCAATGACCTAGACCTTTCAAGAAACACAACGGAGAGAAGATTGATAAAAAATAAAACATAAACAGCAAGCCAAAAAATAGGAAAACGAGATTGAAATACCAATATCATTACAAGCACACAATATAAGGATGAAACATTTCTTATAGGCAAATCTCATTAAAGTGAAGCATCTCCCTATGCCATAAAATATGAAAGTCAAGCTTGTCTTAAAGATCACCTCATGAGGTGTCATAAAGTGACACAGACCATTTTAACCTTTAATGGCCAAGTTATGTCAAGAAAAGTGAAATGTTGCTTAATGACTGTCAATTTGCAGGCCTCGAGAAGATGATGTTTGAAATTTACCACTGGAATGATTCGCTTGGTTATCGAGTCAGTCATTTCAGTTGTAAAATTTCAAAAGTAGTCTTCTCTTGCCCTGGAAATAGACATGCCTCTACACAGTTGCCAATATTGACAGGCTTGACCATTAACGGGTTAACATAAGTCATAGGAAATGGCTGTTGTTTGCCCAAAATGAATTCTAAACAATAGAGCTTAGAATAACTCTATACCGTGCCACCCCTACATCCACTATAAAGGAAATCTTCCCAGACAAGTTTAACTGTAAGTAATAAAACATGTAAGATACATGTAAGTGTAGTATTTATAACATAATCCAACACACAAGAACTGGAAGCCAGGTTTTCTTCAGCGAATAAAAGAACAAAATATTACTGCTTCTTCAATAAGAATCACACATAAATTCAATCAGTCATATGTACAAAAACATTATCATACTGATAATTCAATCCATAGCAATCTCACAGAGGCAAAATACTAGTTAATTATCTGTTGTTTTTCTTTAGACTATGATAAATATAGCATGCTTTGTCTACGTATATGAATAAAATAGCAACTTCATATGTACATGCACACAGTCACATGCGAGCTCGCACAGACTTCAGCACTGTGTAGTCTATTATGTGATAAATGTTTTACTGTAAGTTCTTAAAGCGTTCATTGGGCACTGATGAAAACCAAGCTTCCAGGATTTGACAGGTTACAATAAATAGTTGGAGACCTGATTCAGCTAACAAGCTGATAGTACACTCAACCAACACACAAATCACCATCACAATAAACGTAAATACAATTGAAATAGAAAAGAACATAGTTTTCTAAACTTTATACTGCCAGTCCATAAAAAGAGATACTTTGATAAATATTAAGAAAATAAGATAGGATTGCAATTTTTACTGAATCTAAAAAAGCTACAAATTACAACTTAATAATACCCGCCTGCTTAATGAATGAGTAAATAAATCAAAATAAAATGATAAAAATACTTATTTCTAATGTTCTATTAGATCTATGATGATAATAAACATTCAGAGTGATACATGACTGGACTTAAGCTACAGTCTAAGCAAATATACACGAAGCCTGTCTAAAATGACCACTGTAACCCATTAATGGTCAAGCCAGCCAAAACCAGCCTTTGTAGTGGTTTTGAAAAATGCCCATTTAAGGTCATGAGAAACCTATTTTTGAACATTTTTCACTGGAATGACTGGCCTGTTAACTGAGCCAGTGATTCCTGTGGTAAATTTTCAAAAATAGTCTTCTCATGGTATATAAATGGGCATGTATTAAGCAAAGAATTTAATTTCCATGACAAATCTTGACCATTAGTGGGTTAGCGTTATACAAGTCAGTATCGTAATAAGAAAAAGGTAGCTATGTGTCACAAAGATAATGGTTGATTAACACAGGATCACCTGTGATTGGAAACTACTATCATGTGGCCACAAAGGTGGTCATTATAGCCAGGTCAATATATTGCTAAACACCAAACAAAAACACTGATACATAGAATGGGCTTCCTTTGTGTGCAACACAGTCACTTATCATCATTACTGATACCTCAGCCCAATAATTAGCATCTGCAATCCTACCTAGTGATGCGACGTCTGTCTAAATGGCTAGGTGATCCTTTCCTACGTCGCACAGAAGGACTACGTGATTCACGGCTCTTGGATCGAGAATTCCGACTATGACTCCGACTGCGACTCCGATTTGACTTCTTTTTAGTTTCACGGCTTCGCGAGCGACTGTTACCATGTGATGATGATCGAGAATGGGTAACTTTTCTCTGCTTTTGCGCAGGAGAATATGACAATGAACGAGACCGGCTCCTGATATGAACAGAACACAATCAAAGGTTTGTATAAAGATCCTAGACAGTATAACTGTTATAACAGTTTTGGCATTCAAATTAACCAATAAAGATCACAATCTGTCTTATGACGTTCTTAAAAGCATTTGCTAAGAATAGCATGTTTATTAGTAATGTCACAGGCCAATTTTTTATAACATTTTCAGCTAGTAAATTACCTACTTAAGATAATTTCTATGCCAACACTGCTTTTTTATCGTATCCTATAAACAGCTGTGTGTTGCATCAATACATTTATTCCTCATATCTTGATCATTCCACGTTTTTAGTCTATGTTTTATTATAATAAACGATGAGATATCCACAGGTTATTTCTATTTCTGCGAAATTTTGACAACCTTTTAGTCATTCATTTTTTCAAATTGGAAAATCCCTTCCACATTCTGATGACATTATTACAAGGTAAACAGTATTGGCCAGTGGCTACTGGTAATACGAATCTGTGGTTGACACTTGACTAAATAAATCATTCATTAATACCATTTGTCCTATCTCAACCTCAAAATTTCAAATATTTGGGAGACCCATTTTTGGGTCCAGTGTTTTCAGGTCTGCATAACCAATTGTTTGGTTGCGCAAAATCAGTTTGCGTAACCAATTGGTTGCGCAAATTGGTTACGCCATTTTTTATCCAAACCTGCTTTATCTGAACATATTTCATCTGTATATTAAGTTAATAATGAATTTAAAGTGCATGTTGCTGAATTATCATTAGCATATTGATTAGGCCTACAGCATGGACTTATCTACCAATTACCTAATTTATAAATAAAATATGTTTAGTTACTCACCTATTGACCTCATAATCAATTACATCACAGATAGGTTGATGTCACCAGTCACTATTATAATTGACAGACAATACTAACTCTCATAGTAGTCTGTCAGTAAGTATTATTAATTTTATGTCTTTGCAAGTTAATAAATATTCTGTTGATTCTGTTGATTGTTTTGAGGGGAAGTTTGTTTCAAAGTATTCAGATGGGTGGGGAAATAACTAAAAGTGGATTCATCCATTGTGATATAAGTACTGTAATATTTCTCAAGTAAATCTGTCAAAAAGCAGATTGAGTTTTTGTTTTATGTCCATTCATTCATTCCATTTCTAGACCAATAAAAATATTTTGGAAAATTTACCCCTGAAATTACAAGCTCGATAACCGAGCCAGTCATTCAGTGTTAAGTCTCCAAAAACAATACTCCTTTGGTCTGCAAATGCACATTTTCCCTGCCAAAATATCAGTATTTGTATGACAACACTTACTGGTAACATCTTTCCAGCTTGCAACAAATTCAGGGTTCATACACCTTCGGCACAATAAAATTCCATACTTTTTCCAAACATCTATTTCAAAATTCCAACCCACTATAATAATTAGTGACTAATGACCCAATATTTAAAAATATCTTAACACCCTCCTCCCACCCCACCCACAAACCCCACTACAAAAACAAAGAATTGAATATCTTACATTGTTGTGGCTTACCTAGTTGAGCAACCCTCTCCAGCCCACCCACCACCACCTTGAAAGCAATGCCTTCCAGTCATATTATTTTCAAAATATTTAAAAGAATATGCTTTAATTTGTAAAGAATTCCACCTGTATCAAAGAACTACCATCTTAATTGATCCAAAAACAACAGGGGTTGAAATGTTTATAAAATTGTAACTTATACCAAATATTTGTACTTGTACAAGCAGCGTACATTTCTAATATAAAACAATAACCCGCAAGTCCGCCACAATAAAAAGCGTAACCAGCTCTAAGGCATTTAGTAGATAGCTTGACCCTTCTTAACTTGTACGCTTTAAACTGACAATTTAGTGCAAATGCGATTTACTTGAAAATAAGAGTTACTACGCACCGGTTTTCCTGACATATAGTCCTGTTTTCTCAGTCGCTCCAAAGCAATGGACCACTTAAATATCGGATGGTATTACTGTCAGAACCTTCCAATAATATATTGGGTCATATAACCCGTCAAAGTGGACGCTAACATATTGCTTTACTGCATTTAAAAGCGGCACAACGACTAGATTTTTCTTTCGCCATTAGCGAGAGTTGCACAGAGGTTGGTTGAAAAAAATCATGTGATTAATTCGTTATGAATGACAACGAGGAACATGATCAAAATTTTACTACGATAGTAATTTTCATTCATGCCTATTGAAATCGGATATCCAGCGAGTCAATCAGAAACTACGAGTGCGCATTATCGATTGTTATTAACTACGACTGCGCAGTAATGCAGACCCCCCCTCTAGGCTGATTCGTGACATCATTTTTATTGTTGAAATTAATAACCGGGATCGTGGCGTTCTGTAAGAATGGAATGTTTACGTTTTTGGAAGCGTTTATTTATGAGAATCCAGTTGGATTCCCATATTTTTCAATTTCGGGAATATTACGAGAATCCCGTCGAATTTCGAGGCCTGAATTATTGTGTGTCATGGACAAATACACACACAGTAGCTAGGATCTATGAATGTAACAGTTTAATTTAACAGATAAATTCTTAAACAGCTGTCTCTACAAGCCAACTGAAACTCAAGGAGAATATACTGTGAGACTCACTCAACAATGCATGTCTTCCTATGTTATATCGGGATCCAATCGCGTATATAAAATAATACATCGGGAACATGCCAGCCCACGGTTGCACGTACTTGCATGCAACGGTTTATAATTGAACAGTCCATTGTTGATGCATAACGAGTAGCGAGACTAGTTCCCGGCCTATGTAGTAATGCTAGCGGAAATACAACGGACGTTTGTCTCTGACATATGCGCTGTCACTTATTTATAGAATTTGACAGACAGATGTTATCGATCTTTTAGATGTTTGAAAATGCTAAATTCCGTTGTAAATAGCAAGCTTCATATCAAAAAGTTGTTGAAACTTGTCTGTTTTCCACTACCGTTCTGGGCTTTGTCACTTACGCGACCATTTTTTCGTTCACAGTAATTTTACTTCACGTAACCGACACGCGAACGAAACGATTGTTCGCGCCAAATTTTGAGGGCTGTGCCTGGTAGCTTTAATATTCCATGATAAATAGTAGGGGTGTGCGATTACTCTAGACAATATCGCGATTGATACTCCATTTAAGATCACGATATATCGATATATCGTAGTCCCTTATGTCACAATGTTGAGAGAAATATTGTTGGTTGTTTAACATGGGTAAGCACACCTATACAAATTGTTAATATAGTGTCAATAAAAATCAGCTTAAACCTGTTGAATATTTTGCAATTGCTTTGATTGGAAGCTGTTGCTGCCTAAGGCAGCAGCATCTTCCAGTCAAAGCAATTTCAAAATATTTAATGTCACCACAAATCTTTGGCGATTCTCCAATTTTCGCAGGGTAGCATCGTAAAATATCGTGATTTTGTATCGAATCATATATCGAAATATTGAAAAATCGCACACCTCTAATAAATAGTAATAAAATCCATTTTATTCCATTTAACTTTTGGTGAATGTAAAATATAGGTGGCATCCATAATGCAGCCTTGTTTTCACTAATAAATATCTGTTCAGTGGCAAGATCATTCTAAAATATATTCACTATATTATGCAGTCATGGCAGTACATAAGCACGAAAATCATTAGAACATTCATGTCTATTTAACAACTGCTAGGTATATTCCATAGGATATTCCATTCTGATGATGCATTGATCTAAATATTTCTTGTACGCATAAACAGCCATCACACCATCTTTTATTGCTTGCCAGCTTGGCTTGGTTGCCAGTAACCAGTTTCATTCAGAATTATAAAACAAGAAACAAAATAATACCAGATGATCATTTGTAAAGCCCCTTATTGACAGCTGACTACCACCTAAATTTATTTATCACTCACCTGGAATTATTGGCCAATGGCACAAATGAACAAAATAAGATGACCTCTGGAAAGATTTACCATTCTAATTTATGTTTAGTCAAGTATTATTAAAATTGTCGCAGTGGTTGATAAGTCGTCTTTTATATGATTTTCTCAGAAATTTTCAGGAAATTCAAGATGGCTTCCAAACACGCTAAATTTTGATTGGTCCATGGCAGATATGGGTCTTTTTGACGTATAACCATTCAATGGACAAACTTTGCTTGCCCTTAGTCCCTAATCCTATCTCCAAAATTTCAGCCTGATCCGTTTTAGTGATACTGGAGAAGTCATTTTCGGGAAAAGTAAGTCATCCAAGATGCCCGCCAAACAATTTGGTGAATCAAGTTCCTTCGAACAAACTTGCTCTTATTTCATGAGTTTTCAATCAATCGCCCAAGCCGTTTGAAGATTATTTTTAAAGACGTTTCTAAAAAGCGGCCAAAATCCAAAATGGCCACCAGCCAAATGGGCCAATTGGCTTCCTTTGCACACACACTTGGATCTCTATTCCCTAAGGATGCTTCTTGCCAAATATAATTGAAATCAGGCCAGCGGTTCCTGAGAAGAGAATTTAAATTTCCCATTGCTTTTGTGTGGGAGATTTTGGTTGGGGAAAATATCCACGATGGATGCCAAACCGTGTATATCAGTTTAGAAAGTGAAAATTTGAAATCAGCATATCTAAACACACACATACACATACACATATATATATATATATATATATATATATATATATATATATATATATATATATATATATATATATATATATAAACCATTTTAAGCTTCACAATCCCGACTAAGAAATCTATTATGGCCACCAAAAATACTACATTTTGATTGGTCCACAGTGCACATGCTTTTTGACAATCGACTTCTCTTAAACAAACTTTAATGGCCCTAAGTCCCTAATCATATCACCCAGATTTCACCCCGATCCATTCAGCGGTTCTGGAGAAGACATCGCTTTCATCCAAGATGGTCGCAAAACCATTTGGCCAATTAAGTTTCCTTGAAGAAACTTGGTTCAGATATTGCCCTAGATGATATTTCATTTTTTAATCAATTCCCCAACTGGTTTCTGAAATTTTTAAAGATGTTTTTAAAAATCGCCCAAAATCCAAGATGGCCACCAGTCAAATTGGCCGATCAACTTCCTTTGAACAAACTCGGGTCTCCAGGCCCTAAGGATGCTTTCTGCCAAATATAATTGAAATCGGCCCAGAGGTTCTCGAGAAGGCATTTTAAATTTCCTATTATTGAGGATGGGAGATTTTGGCAGAAAAATGGTTGCCAAACCATTTATCCAACAGTTTCGAAGGTGGAAATTTGAAATCAGCACGCTCAAAGCCCTATATAAAACCAATTTCGGCTTCAAAATCCATCAAAATAAAAAGGTCCCATATGGTTGCCAAATACGCATCATTTTGATTTGCCCATGGGTTTCTTTATGTATCAACTTCCATTTGACAGACTTTAATGGCCCTTAGTCCCTAATCATATCTTCCAAATTTTAGCCCAATCCATTCAGCGGTTCTGGCGAAGACATTTTCATGAAAACTAAGTCATCCAAGATGATTGTCAAACCATTTGGCCAATGAAGTTCCTTTGGTTCAGCCCTTGCCCTAGATGATATTTCATGGGTTTTGAATTAATCCCCCAAGCAGTTTTGGTGGTTTTTAAAGACATTTCTAAAATCCAAGATACCCAGCGACCAAATTAGTCGATTGGATTCCTCTGAACAAACTTGGGTCTCTATGTCCAAAGGAGGCTTCCTGCCAAATATAATTGAAATTGGGCCAGTGGTTTAACATTTAAACAACAGTTTCGAAAGTGGAAATTTGAAATCAGCATACCCAAAACGCACATAAAACCAATTTCGGCTTAAATTTTATTGGTCCACAGCGGTCTTGTTTTTTTATGAATCAACTTCTCTTGAACAAACTTTGATGGGCATTACCGGTAATCCCTAAGCATATCTCCCAAATTTTGGCCCCATCCATTCAGCGGTTCTCAAAGTAGTTTTTGTTTTGCGAAAACTAGGTCATCAAAGATGGCCACCAAAGCTTTTGGCCAATCAAGTTCCCTCGATCAAAGTTAGTTTCGCTCTTGCCCTAGATGATATTTCATGAGTCTTGAATCGATTCACCAAGTGGTTTCCGAGAAGATTTTTAGACGTTTCTAAAAATTAGCCAAAATCCAAAATGGCCACCGGTCAAATTGGCTGATCGGCTTCCTTTGAACAAACTTGGATCCCTATGCCCTATGAATACTTCATGCCAAATATAATTGAAATCGGCTCAGTAGCTCTTGAGAAGTTGTTGTTTATAGGAAAGGTTTATGGACAATGGACGGACAGATGTCATGGCATAGGCTCATTTTGGGCTTTCAGACAATGTCCACTAATAATCAGTCACCCTTTGACTATTAAATTAATTCACAACCAAAACATTGGGCTTACATATTAATTGATCTTAAGAGTGAAATATGATAATATATGTGGGTGGGTGGGTGGGTGGGTTACTGTGCAGCATAAACACACTGAAATTTAGTAGTCTTTTGTGATTTTTGCTTTAACTGGAATACTTAGACACTCCATACAATTAACTGATGTCAATGGCACTAGTTTACTATAAACACCTGTCAGACTGAGAACATGTCTGACTGGCGAACTACAGGTTTAACTGCTGTTAACTATTTGCCAACCAAATGAACACTTTTCCTAGGAAAGTATTGCATTCTATTAGCCAATAGTCCTATAGTTAATTATATTTGGATAGTCGAACCTGTCCTAAGAATCTGTTCCATCTTAGCCAATCAAATTCAACGTTTGGAACTTCCATTTTGTAAATATGAATTTGCATTTTAAAACGAGTACATTTTAGATGGAGAATACCAAGGTAAGAGTGACATTATAATGCAAACGTTGTTTATGCTTCTCATTGGCCTTCCTGATGAATTTACTCCATGAAAATATCTATCAGTATTAATGGCTATTGTAGATCTTCTATTTATAGTAGTCACCAAGAACAAACATCACAATGATAACGTCTATATTGAAGACAAATTCTCTGTTCAATTTCTCTCACTACAATGTGCAGTTGTGGGCCATGTGTTGGAATATTAATTGCCAGAAGCGAGCATTATGTTGCCTCCGAACAAGAGAGAGAACAACAGGACGCATGCACACTGCGACCTTTAGAATCCCTTTTTGCACATGCCAATTTTGTGTCTTTATCGCAAGAATGGTTAATTAAAACAGGCAGAATGCCATATAATACACACTTTATGCTTTGGCCCTATTTTCCGTGGGACTTTACCTAATTTAATCTATGTACTGACTGACTTTGCATATCTTCCACGATTGGTATGTATATGAGTTTCCTGGTGGTCAGGTTTTCGTGGAACTTATCTACTCTAAAATAGTGACTTCTGAAAAAAACCCCAGTGACAATATATATATTGTGGTATCACAATATTTTTTGAGATATTGTTATCGTCACCAGAAAGTCAATATCATCCAGGTCTATTGCTCACAAAAGACGGGCAGTCATCTAATACACATCAGTGGCTGCATGAAATAACATTCTGGAGGTGAGCACAGGTGATCATAGATAGCAACAGCTTACTGGCAAATTAGACTTAAATTATATTATAATCTATTTCTTGTATCAGGTTTATAGCGATGAACCTGAGTTAAGCGCTTGTTTGGCACACAATATATACATTGAATCGCAATACTTGTAAGACCCACCTGCTTCGTGACACAGTTGACTTGTGAGGTGATTTAGAATGTGACGAACGAGTTCTTGTTGTTCTAACCTCTGGCCTGCCATTTGACCGTGACCTCTCCTTATATTTAGAATGCTGTTCAGGCGATGTTGAATGAGACTTTGCTCCATTGCTATGGCCTTTTGTCACTCTATGGTCAGTTTTTGCACTTCGGTCTTTGTCTTGTCGCTTCTGCAATGTTGGTGAGGGACTTCTTGATTTTTCATGATGTTTGTGATATCTATTGTTTTTGTTGTTAGTAACTTCTGGTGTACTTTTTCCATTTCTTGTCTTGTGTTTTCTGACAAAAGAACGGTCATACGCATTAATTGCTACATGCAAAACAACTATTCTGGAGCATTTCGAGTCTCAACCACCCACCCAAGCAGTTATATAATAGCAGTTTCAGAACAGAACGTGGTGGGAGCTGCCGATCCACGATCCGTGGCTACAGGAGGGAAGGTGGGTTGTCAAAACAGGTCAGTACAGAGGCTATATATATATATAAATATATATATATATATATATAATGTAGGAGGCTGGCTGTTGTTAGACTGTTTTAGTCGGTGGGCGCCGCGGATCGCCGATCGGTGGCTACAGGAGGGCTGTCAGAACAGAGGCGACACATATATATATTGGCTGCGATGTGTTTTACAATGTAGGGCCCCCCCCACACCACCACCCACCCCTGGGGCCCCCATTCATTGTTCAGACCATCAAAATCCCCATATTAGAGAAACGCAACTGTATAGGTAAATATCTGCTATGGACATTGATGAAGTACTTCAAAATTTGGCGAGATTGTTGCAGCAGGGGCTTATTAGCGATATCACTTATGTCGAGAACCTGGCAGCTCTCCTTCCAGAGAAGCCAACCCTAACACCACGCAGGAAGCTGCCAACCACTCCCGAGAAGCCAACCCACACAAGAAGCTACCAACCAATCCCGAGAATCCACCCCCAGCCCCACGCAGGAAGCTACCAACCACTCCCAAGAAGCCAACCCCAGCCCCACGCAGGAAGCTACCAATCCGAGAAACACACCAGCCAAGTTCACAGATGAGGAGATCAACAGTTTTCTTGATCCTTTATTTCAGGAAATGAGGGACATACCCCCCAGGATTTGTGAAGGTCCCACATGCAATCAAGAACTATCTGCGGGGATGACAACTTCCTGGACATGGGGAAAAAGATCCAATAGCTTTCCTGGATAAAAACCTGGACAAAATCAAGAGGAAGTTGGTGGAAGAGGTCCTCGACCTGAAGAGGTTGAAGTTCTCCCTTGCTCTCAAGATCACCCTCCACAAGGAGAAGAATGATGGGACAGAGGTCACCACAAATCCCCCGTTCTGGTCTAAGTAGAATGTCATCCTAAAGGCAAGGAATATTAGTGAGGCTGTGAAAGAGGCCAAAGCCAAGATGCTTTAAGGCCTTGAGAACTACACCGCGAGGGGACTGGCTGGGCAGTTGACCAGGTTGATGCATTGTACCACTACGTTGTGGGTCCTACATCGACCTCCCTGCTTCGATCAAGTGAAAACGTGCCGCGGTTAATGTCCAGAACAATGATGACCACTGCCTTCGCTGGTCTCTCTTGGCTGCTACTTATCCTGCAGACAGTAATCCCCAGCGGACATCAAAGTATTTAGGGCACTGAGACACCCTTGACTTCAACGGTGTAGACTCTCCAACCCTTCTCCACCAGCTTAAGCATGTTGAGCGGCAGAATGACATGGCCATTAATGTATTCGGGCATGATAAGGGTGTCTACCCACTGCAGTTCAGTGACGCTCACCCAGACATTCCAAGGACAAATCTGCTGCTTATCGAGAAGGGTGGCAAGCAACACTATACCTGGATTAAGGACTTGAATCGTCTGCTCTATAATCAGTCGGTATGAAGGGAGAAAGCACTTCTACGAGCATTGTTTCCACTGTTATTCTCGCGAAGACCTCATCAAGCACAAACCAGAGTGCTGTGGTATCAGTGACAGACCAATGCGTATAAGAATGCCTACAGGACAGGAAGATGCTACAGTTCACCAACTACCACAAGCAACTAAACGTGCCATTCATCATCTATTCCGACATTGAAGCCCTAACAACCAAGATTGAGGGGCCAGAGGCGAATCCGGCTCAGAGCAGCACACAGAAAACGCAATACTATGAGACCTGTGGGTTCTCATACATTGTGGTCCGCTGTGACGGTGTAAGTGAACCACCAGTGCTGTATCGAGGAGAAGATGCAGCTAAGCCGCTAAACTTCCAGTTGCCATGTGTGCGACAGACCATCAACTTGTGACGGAGTCATAAATAGTGTCAGAGATCACTGCCACATCACTGGTCTCTACCAGGGAGCAGCACACAATGTGTGTAATCTAAAGCTGCGCCTTAACCCTAAGACCACCATCATCCCAGTCATGTTCCACAACCTTCGTGGGTATGATTCTCGCCTCATCATGCAGGTCATCTCCCAAACAGAGGAACAGATCAACTGCATCCCCAAAAATATGGAGAAGTACATCTCCTTCAGCCTCCATCGGCTGCGGTTCATCGACTTGGCCCAGTTCCTCTCAGCATCACTTGACAAGCTGGTAGCTAGTTCCACAACGTTCCCACTTACAAAACAGTATGAACCTACCACTGCCAAGCATGAGTACATAGATGAGTGGCACCGTTTCAATGAGACCTCTCTCCCACCTCAAGCTGCTTTCTACAATAAACTCTCTGGCGAGGGAATATCTGATAGCGACTACAACCACGCACATGCTGTCTGGGCCCAGTTCGGCTGCCAGACCATGGGAGACCATCATGACCTCTATCCGAGGTCTGACACTGCTCCCTGCAGATGTCTTTGAGAACTTTCGCATCACGTGCCTCCAGCAGTATCGTCTGGACCCAGCACACTATTACACGAGCCCGGGGTTGAGCTGGGATGCACTTCTAAGGAAGATGGGTGCGGAGCTGGAGCTCCTCACTGACTACAACATGCATCTCTTTATAGAGAAAGGACTCAGGGGTGGTGTATCAATGGTCAGCAAACGCTATGCTAAGGCAAACAACCCATACATAGCTGGCTATAATCCACAACAGCCAACAAGTCACATCATGTATCTGGACGCTAACAATCTCTATGGCTGGGCAATGAGCCAACACCTACCGACTGGTGGGGGGGGGGGTTGAGTGGGTGGAAGATATTGATGTCAGAGATTACACAACATCCCGATGATGATGAAAAGGGCTACATCATAGAGATTGACCTTGAGTACCCACAAGAGCTGCATGACATGCACAATGCCTACCCGCTGGCAACTGAACAGATGAAGGTGAAGGGAGAGTGGCTCTCAGAGTATCAGTGTGCATTGGGCGATTCGATTCGATAGCGAAGACGACAGCAGAAAAACTGGTGCCTAACCTGAGAGACAAAGAGTGTTATGTCCTAGACTACCACAACCTGAAGCTCTACCTCAGCCTGTGTATGAGGTTAAAGAAGGTGCACAAGGTTCACCGCTTCAATCAGTCACCGTGGATGGAGCCTTACATCCGACTCAACACAGAGCTCCGTAAGAAGGCCAACAGTGACTTTGTGAAGGATCTCTACAAGCTGATGAATAACGCTGTCTTCGGTAAGACCATGGAGAACTTGCGCAAGCGAGTGGATGTCAAGCTAGTGTGCTCATCCAAGGAGGACAAGCTGGGCCGCCTAATAGCCAAGCCTAACTTCTGCCGGGCGAAGGTGTTCGACGATGATCTAGCTGCTCTCCACATGTACAAGACGAGCCTGCTGCTGAACAGCCCTGTCTATGTGGGAATGTTCATCCTGGATCTCTCAAATCACCAGATGTATGACGTCTACTACAACGAGCTGAAGCAACTATATGGTGTCAACTGTGAGCTCCTGTACACAGACACCGACAGCTTCCTGTTGGAGATCCAGACTGAGGATGTCTACGCTAATATGGCTGCGAAGAGTGACGTCTATGACACAGCGACTACCCAGTAACACACCCACTGCACAGTACTGCCAACAAGAAGGTCGTGGGCAAGATGAAGGATGAGTATGTCAGGGTGCCAATCCAGGAGTTTGTTGGTATGCGCCCGAAGATGTATTCCATCAAGCCGTCGGATGAGCAGGAAATCAAGAAGGCAAAGGGTGTACACAGGGCTGTGGATAGACAGATTCGCCATGAGCAGTACAAGGAATGTCTCTTCGAGCGAAAGGTCTTCCACCATGGTATTAACATGCTGCAATATGAGGATCACCACCTCTACGGGGTCTACCAAAACAAGACACGCCTCAGCCCCTCAGACACAAAGCGATGGATAGCTCCCAATGGTATTCACACCCTGGCTTATGGTCACAAGGATGCCATCACTCCAATGGAATGTAGAAGAGCTGCTGGGTAATGTATGAGCATCATGTGATATCAACCAACAGTCAGTGGAGGATGTCTACTCAACGTAAGCACGCCCAGTGGAGGTAGCTGTGTGTTTGTAGGGTAAAGCTGGAGCTCCTCTCATACAAACACCCGCCTAGGACTGCTCCGCACTTCGTGCCGGTGTGTCAGGTAGTACAGCATAGGCTGTCCAGCCGTATCCACATACCTGTCAATCTTGTGTACATCTATCGACCAGTTGGGGTCAATCACCCGCCTACATCCACCCTCCAACTCGCCAGGCTCATACCGAACCAGGGAATCAGATGGAAGTCTATCCTCCGAGCAGTCGTACCGACTGTTAGGCCACAGAGGATCGCTGAATGGCCTTGACAGGCTTCTGTCCTATCAGCCTAGTAACCTCAGCATTGGATCTCTCCACCACAACGGGCACCCCTCTCACCCTTACTCTGGAACGACCGACAGTCTGGACGACGACAGCCATTTCCTGAGCGTGTGGAAACAGTCTCTCTGCCAGTGTCCGGTTCCACTGCTCAACGATAGCCTGGGCGCGGTGATGTCCCACCTCGCCTCGCCTAATTGCCACACCATGTTTCCGCATGAGGGCCACAGTTTCACCTCTAAACTCCTTACCCTCATCCACTTGCAGCAACTCTGGCCACTGGAGGAGATTTTGCGGGTCCTCAGATATTCTGGAACCCGGCAGCCGTCTGACCCACAGACTTATCCGTGAGACTGGCAACGTCAAAGAATGTGCCTACCCCCGAGGTGATGGCTGGAATGGCCTCAAGAGATCTTCTCAGCTCCATGGAGAGCATTGTTGGCGATTTTGCGGACCGTCTCGCCAGCCTTCGTCGTGAACAGAGCAATTAGAGCCCCAACTGCCACTAGTGGGCCAAGAGAGCCCTTCACATAGGTACGATAAATTCCCTGGCTCGGTGGATTAGTCGGTGAGATTCTGGCTTTACATCATCACCATCATAGGCGTCATCATCATAGGTATCCTCGTCATAGGCATCCTTATCATTGTCCTCGTCTTCATCATAGTCATCCTCATCATAGTCCTCAACTGGATCCTCAAAAGCGTCTGGTTCATACATTGCTTGTAGTTCCTGCTGACTATATGGTGAATTTAAACTCGTTATATATAGCGCTATAGACATGGCATCTGCAATCTTGAATGCAGGCGTGTTTGCGTTGGCGAACTGGGGTCTCAGCTTCGCTGACCATAAGGCGGCAGAGGTAGAGAGAAAACGTCATAACCAGACGATGGAGAAGCTGTCTAAGGAGAAGTTTGAGTACAGCAAGGTACTCGAGCATATGCACCAAAGGGAGGCACGCTGATGGCAATAAAATGCTCAAGCCACCCAGTACATCCACGAGGCCGATGACGGCCGAGGCCATAGTAGTAGTGGCTGCTGTAGCAGCAGTGGTAGCTGGTGGAGTTATGTTCTACGCAGCTCACGGTCCTACAAGCTAAATACCTCCATTTTGCGAGAAGTGAACCTTTGCATATCCAAAGTACAACACCGTTACTCCGACCGGATGAGTGCCCCCTCACTCTCAGTGCAGGTTCCCAATATGAAAGCCGACGCTCGTTGCCATGGTTAGGTGGGATGTCCCTTATTCTGAAGTGGCACTGACCTTCGAGCACCAACTCGAGATCCCCATGGCTACTGGTCAGGCGGAGTAAAGCATACGACTTCGTTTTCTGTCGATAGAGACAGCAATCAGCGAGATTGTGCACCTCACCGAGAATGTTGGTCCCAGCCACCACAAGTTTGAAGTTGTCTAGCTCCCCACCTCCTGGAACACCCCTCCCTTCAGAACCAAGACTGCTACAGCTACACAATCCGAGGCACCACGTTGCAATGTCAACTCTAGACGCTGGTTAGCCACGGCCTGGACCTGCTGATGCTCTCGCTCTACATGTAGGATTCGTGGAGAGGTCATCGTTACATCCGGAAGATGTTCGGTGTACACCCGGAAGAACAGCTTGTCATGCATCAAGGCTGGGTTCACGTGTGTGTTCTCGAGGTGGGAGAAGAGTGGCACCGCGATCAGTATTTCTACATCTGGTTGTAAGTCGAATTCTGTGAAGCCTTCATTACATCCGACGGCATAGTACCACCAGCCTCATCGACCCCGAGCATACCTCGCATTACTACCCTGTCTTTGATGCCCATCCCCTTGTATACAGTCTTGGCCTTGTTGATGGCCGATTGTCCTACCGTGTCAGTGTTTCCGATGAGATCTCTGGCTGGGATGGTACCTCGGATCTCTCGAGGTTCTCCCTTCTCATTGAAGTCTAGGAAGGAGATGGGGGCAACAGTCTCATCTGAACCGAGGCGTGCCTCGCCCAAGTGAGCGAGATCACCTAGCTCTCTGCTCCCTAGGTCTGTGAGTGACAGAGACATTGTTGGTGTATACATACATCTTAAACCTAGTCATATCCAGCGGGAACTGCGGGAATAGATGGGCATAGGTAGACCATGTGATGGGCCAAGGAAATAGGTAGCAGTGCTCAGGATACTGGCCCTCCATGCAGGGGCATGCCTTGTGGGCTAACCACCATTTCTGGGAATTGGAAATCGTTAGTCCATGGTCGACTATGCGCTACCGACTCTGACACAGCCCACCATGCCTCATAGGCTACTGTTGTGTCATGGACCTGCCAAGCTTCCACTATATATATAGATATACATAGATATATATATATATATATATATATATATATATATATATATATATATATAGCATATTAAAGCTAGACATAGGCCATGATGATCTCAGCCATAGCACTCGTCGCTTGCCCTAAAACCGCGACTTCCATTAGAGGGATGTGTTCGCCCATGATCTTGGCGGTAACAGTATACGAGGCGCCACCAATGGCGATCTTCGGGATGGAATGTGTTATTCCTAGACAGTGGTCGACAACCGTACTCGCCACTGTAGCGAGGACAGTGGCTCCAGCGGAGGGAATAACCTCATTACCACCTGTCGTCTTCACCACGGCCACATTCGCGGCCACATTACTGGTGACATGAATGGCCAGGGGCTTAGCCTGTGTCAGTAGCTTCTGGGTCTTGCTTTTGAGCAGCTTCTCCACCTTGTGGAGACTCGCCTGGCTCTCCGGGAGTTGCTTTACAATCTGTACCGTTGACGTCATCGTTTAAGCACTGAGTATACAACACGGTTAAACGTGTATGTTCTACCTCAAGTGCGTTAAGCAGATCTACCCAGTCTGCATCTGCTAGTTGATTAGATTGGTACTCAGGAATATCCATACAGTTCTGTGCTATACATAGTATGTACCTATGTACTAGGTACTATGACGTCTTCCGCACCGAATTGAAGGACTATAAGAAGTCACCAGATGAGCTTGGCCAGCTCTCTAACGCTGAGGTAGCAGAGGAGCTGCCAGCTGTGAAACTCTACCTAGGATTTGGTAAGGGCAGATCTGCTTCGTTGAATACCTCATTATGGGTGGCAGTATGGTAGAGTAGCTCCTGCGTACTAAGGGATTCTACAAGGATCAGGCGTATCTGTCGGACATGTTCCAGCAGTTGCTGGCATCCATGGTATCTCCCGACTCCGAGTTGAGTAAGGCTCTGCGCTACTACAAGCTGGAAAAAGGCTGTACCACCGAACCATACAGTCCTTGGGTGTGTATGCCGACAGTGTGTTTTGGGGCTGTCCGGCAGGCCAAGCTAGTTCAGGCAATCTCAGCCATGACTCCTGCACAGGATGATCTCATGCTCTACGAGCAGGATCTACTAACGGCGGAGAAGACTGGTGATGAGCACAGCAATAGCCAGACCTGACACCACTCGTAGGGCTATGATCCTGCTAGCAGTGCTAGTACTGCTGGGCGGGGTGGTGGTGGGTGCCAGCATGGGTCGCTGTTTGTCGTCCAGCACTCCTGCTGTTCCAGTCGGAATGACAGTCCTGGCCCTTATAGGAGACCACGGGGACCTAGGTTTCGTCGGAACAACGGTCGGGACGACATCCGCAGCCGAGTTGATGTCAGTGTTAAGCCCAAAGTGCACACCTGGGGAATTCCCCACGACTATCATATTATTGTAGCCCCTAATCTTTAGATCCTCGACATTCACAATCATATTGTTCGGAATAAGTCGTAGGTGTGGCGATATAGCGAAGTCGAGCTTGCGATGGGCCTTCTGTAAGGCTGGCTGGAACTTGGCAATGAGGCTACTGGGATCTGTAACAATGATCATGTCCTCAACGAGACTGCTGAACATGGCCTGCACCTCTTTTCCACTCACCCCATCTATGGAGTGGCGCAGCTTAGTCTGGGCTGTCAGGAGACAATAACATAATGCCTCTAAGGCCTGGTTGATTTGAATGATCCCTGCTGGTGTGAGCCCTGAGGTTGTGTGTGGGACAAAGTATTTCCATGCCTCTGGATGGCCCTGCCTGATTCCGGTGATATGCATATTCTGCACCAGTGCCCCGGGTTTTGAGTCTGGATCAAATGAAAATGTTGTTGTCTTCCGACGGCCAATTTTTCGGGGTGTTTGATAGGGGAAGCCTGAGTAGTCTCGTCTCGGTTCACCATACATAATTCCTAGACCGCTGTTGTCTCCACCATGGAAATGATAGTCTGAGTGGGCGTTGAATGCTTGCTGGAGTCTACTGGCTGCTGAGAGGCTGTAGCTCGTCGTGCCGACTCCTGCAGTCTGCGGATCGAAATCATTCATATCAGGCAGGCTTGCACTCAGCTCATGGAGGATTCGGCACACTTTGGGTTTCTCTGTGCGGTACAGGGTTTGGAGCTTCAATATATAGTGGTACACTTCATCACTGACCTGCCCATCCTCGAGAGCTTTGCTGACAGACTCGTCGATAGCCCGTAGGCTGCTCTGTGCTAGTGTTACATACTTAGCATGCTTTTCCAGCTTCCTGGTGATCTGACGCTGTCCAACCGCCAAGCCAGTGGCCAGGACAGTAGCGGCAAGGGTTACACCACCCAGCGGGATAGTGACGATAGCACCTACCACTGTAGCGAGGGTGGCACCGGCGGCCACACCAGCACTGGCTCCAATCACACCCACAGCTGTGGTTGTGCGTGCTAGACTGTTGTAGGCTGTTTTATATCGCCTGCATGTTCTGCTGTACTTTTCTTTCTCATGAACAAGATTCTGTCTGATGGTGTCAATCTGCAGGAGTCGCCAGCCATGTACTGTACCACCCTCCTCAGGTGCTTTCGCAGCCATGACATCTGGAACTTCACCTTGCCACTCTGACAGTACGTCCGCCGTTGGTGGAATTTCTTGGACTTATCCTTCTGCACCTTCTCCTCTTCCCACTGAAAGACTTCTACAGACTTATCACACTCGTCATCCAAGTAATCATACAAGTTTGACCATACGATGCCCTCCACCTGCCAGATGAGGCTCTCCCATTCTTGGACAGAGTTGTAGTCAATTTGTCTCCTTGTCTCTCTGGCGTTCTGTTCATACCAGCTCACCCGCTGCAGTCGCTCGCCTTCTTGTCGACAGCCCATTTCCTGTACCGCTATTGTCTGCCATCCTGGAGGTTCCTCTCGCTCCTTTTTCCACAACTCGGCGAATGCCTGATAGGTCTGATATGATATCGTCATGATGGGGATAGGTCAATAAGTAGTAGCAGCGTAAACTCTAATTGGGCATCCGACAGACCATCCATGCTGGCATATAGACTAATGGTGGAGCTGTCAAACAGGTGATTTATGTGGGTGAACATATTGGGGCTGATCGCTTTCCAGTTTGCTGGTGGCTCCTGGTAGATATTCTATCACGTCTAACCCTACTTCAGTCAGTGAGCTGTGGTAGGTACTTCCCGGTGGCAGATGTAACACATCGGTGTGTACGTACGTGATGGAATGCTGAGCTACCTTGAAGAGAACCCATTCTATGCGATACTAAACCGCACGTCTAACAACTAAAGATGGTCTGATGACATTCTCCCCATTTTGGAGTAGCAATCGGACAATTGGCATGGCTATACACTCCGTTTAAACCCTATACATATATATATACAATAGAGCCCATATTTGTTCACTCAACCGGTCTAGCTGATCTCGTGGACGTGTATGACGTTGATGCCACCAAGGTTAAGGAAAGCGATGGCAAGTTGTTCGTCCTCCAATATGGAGCAGACTCCAAGACATTCTCCCTCCATCCCGTCGGTGGGGATGGTGTAGAGCTGCTCACTAACCTAAAGGATGTCTCGAAGGAACGTCTGCGTCGAGAGAGAGATGGGAACAATATAGTGTTCTGCTATGACTTCCCGAAGAAGTTCATCCTCCACCCCCTGATAGAGCAATCACCAGACAAGGTTGAGGATGTTAACACTTTGGACGCTGATCCCAGCTTTCATGTTTTAGAGCCGACAGTGAAGCATGCCCTACCGATGTTACATGATGGTATGGTGTTGACCCTGGCGAAACAGCTGCAGGTAGTCTTCGAAAAGAACGCCGTGTGGTATCGCGCTGGACCAGGTGGTAAGTGGCGAGCATGGATGCCACTATATAGACCTCCAGCAGTTATTGACCTGGAGGTTACCCCACTCTCCACCGTTGTGAAGAAGGATGGCACGGTCCGGAAGCTTTATAACCGGGGGACATCTTTCCTGACCTATATAGGACAAGGCACAACCCTAGTTGCAGTGGGCAATAGGATTGCGGTCACTGGAGGAAAGCTCCTGATGCGCCGCCCCTTTGATGGACCAGAGGAAGCCATCAATATTCGGGATGGCGTCCTGCGGATAGAGGGTGTGTCGCACTCCTCGAAGGCGAAGGGCTCAGTGAAGCGGCTCGAGCGTGTCAGGCTCACAAGTATGCAAACAACCCATATTGTGCTAGAGCTGCGGCTTCTAGCTGGTGGTAAAGTGAAGCAACTAAGACCTGCCCCTGAAGGCATGAAGATCAGCATCGAGGACGGCACAGGGCTCGATATGACACAGATATTTCTCGAGGGGTTCACCTTGTTCGGTTTAACCCTCCATATATGGAGCCAACATGCTAGCCCCACTATTACTTGTATCTGTTCTCACGGGACTGAGTGCGGGTGTCAGGACGACCGAGACAGCCATGATATTAGATACCAAGAGGGTCCACTTCCGAGATGAGCCCCAGTACAATCCCTTCCGTAATCATCTGCGGAAAAACATCTATGACCGATTTCAACCACGTGAGGAAATTGAGTCTACCTGCCATTTCTATGGGGTAGAAATGGTAGGACGGGGTTGTCTGCTCCCGGGGTTCCCGCTACAAGACCAGATTCTCTGTGTCACATGTGAGCATGCTAGTCTGCCATGGTGCAGATCGTAGGCACTTTAGCGTTCTGCCAAGTGAGCGTTGCCAAGGCAGCTGGAAGCGCCTGTGGGTAAGCCCCTCATGCCGATGTGACACTGGTTGTGATTACGTGTTTGTTTGATTAGTTTGTTTATATGGAGACATGAGGCGTGGCATGTAATTGTGACCCAACATCATGTCTATCATCATCATATCATTATCATCAATATGTCTATCAATCATCATCATTATGTCTATCATCATCATCAATCATCATGTCTATCATGGTCATCATCAATTGTCATCATCAATCATCATCATCAATCATCATATCATTATCAATCATATCATCATCATCAATATGTCTATTAATCATCATCAATCATCATTATGGCTGCCTCAGGAATTGAGGGGCGGTGGGAGTTGAGGGCGGATTGCATGAGATCCTCTGTGTCATGCGAACATGCCAGAGTCTGTCATGGAGATGGTAGGTACTTTAGTCTACCAAGTGAGCATAGTCGGGGCACCTGGAAAAATGTATGGGAACACTATTGTTGTTGTTGTTGTTGTTGTTATTGTTATTGTTCTTGTTGCTGTATGTTGAGTATTGACTTTCTATGATAAGATATTCCGCCATCTACCCTGGGACAATATAACAGTTTCCAGTGAAATTTGCTTTCAAATGTCCATCAGCTTTGATGTTTACTTAATTTCAAAAAGGAATTTAAATATTTTGAAACTAATTTATTACTTTTATTAATTGCAATGGCAAATTGATTCCGATCAGTTAATATGTACTTTATACTTACTACATTTGTAATTTTACTTTCAAAAGCTATTGCTTCATATAGAAGCAACATTTTTTTCAGGTCAGATTAGTTTCAAAATGTTCAACGGCTTTCCAGTACACTAGTTTAATTCCACAACCGTTATAAATTCTGTCTGCTATACCAAAATGGTTGATAGCTTGACTTTTATCAATGGCTTGACTTACATCAAATTGAGTATAATTGCTGAGCAATGAAGTCCTAAGCTGGCCTAATCAATAGCATATAAAGAAAAGAACAGGACATGCTGTTAATACATACTGTGGCAGATTTTAACTTTCTTTACAATTCAACATTTGGTGTTTTTAATCCTTTTAACCCTTTAACACTAAAGCTGGACAAAAACGCCTTTGCAGTGGTTTTGAAAAATGTTCATTTTCCGACAAATATAAGATATTTTAGAAAATTTACCACTGGAATGACTGGCTCAATAACCAAGCCAGTCATTTCAGTGGTAAATTTTCTAAAATAATCTCATGGTCTGCAAATAGACATTTTCTATCAGAAAGCTAAAGTTTTCTTCAAGAAATTTCATCTTTAAAGGGTACATGTAACAGTTAATTCTATAATGATGTAGATTAATGTAAAGGCTGTATAAGATTTTAATTAAAGGTTGTTGTTGCCTGATGTAGCAATTACATTCAGATTATCTAAAATGTCACATATACAGATATAGAGTGGGCTAAGCCTTTAATGGTCACGATTGGACAAGAAATGTTTATTTTGTAGGTCACAAGATTTATATTTGAAAATTTACCACTGGAGACTTCTCAAATAATAAAGCCAGTCATTCCAATGGCAAATTTCTAAAATAAATAGCACTGATGCTTGGAAATAGAGTTGCTGCCCATGGCATCAACATCTTCCAGTAAAATTAGCATCAATATATTCAACAGCTTACCTGAATGACTACATTGAAATTGGGATATTGGAGTGTCACGTGTATAACAGTAGCCATGCCGCAAATTAAGAAAATTGTAATAAATTTGGTAAAAATGTTTGAAATGTAACTGCAAAGTAACTGAAAAGTAACTGAAATTGCAGTTACTTTCAAGTTACTTCAGTTACACAAAAAATGTAACTAAGTTACAGTCAGTTACATTTACAAGTTACAGTTACCCCAGCCCTGCAATATATAAGAATTGTGAGCAAGTGAAGTAGGAAAAGGTGGAAGATGACATCTTCAGCTGATGTAAGTTATCTTCAATTGAATATTGGCGGCCCATGACAGAGCATATGGACATGGCTAAACCGGTGTTCTATAGTGCAGCAAATATTCCAAATAAGCAGATGGGTACCTATAAACTATGATAAATTGTGCGCACATGAGCACAAAGGGACAGCCTGGACACTGGTCTCGATGACGAGAAACCACCATCACTGTTCTTTATAAAGGTAGAATAAAAACCACCAGTTGATTAAGATGTATTAAAAAAAGAATGGGACAGAAAATTGCAAGGAATAGGACCAGACCTGACACGCACAATGTTTGAGCTTCTCAATATGAGAACTCCACTCTCTGGAAAAGATCCAAAGAATCACACTGGATACACCAATTGCACTGTATAGAACTTCAAGGCATCAACAACGCAGGGTATGGGTGCTTTAATGCTTAGCTGCTCCCCAACATCTCTTCACTTGTATGGCGAGTTCCCTACATGACGTAGTTATTACTCCACACCAGCATTACATTATATATGAAAACATGTTAGGATTGCAAGCATATGTTAAAACCAAAAGAAATGTAACTTTCATAATAAATTAAACAACCAATAATGGTCACATGTCTCTACGTTTCTGACAAATTTCACTAGCACAGCAAAAAACGACAAATATTCATATGATGTTCACTGAATAACACACACAGCACAAAGGCAAGAGTAAGATAATAAACAAATCTGAACTCCGAATTCAGCAAGATATTTTAGATTAATCAATCCATTTGTCCATTCCCAGTTTTACTATTTCTAAATGACTAGATTACCTATTCTCATGTCTTGAGTTGGTGTTATCGTTTCTATCAGAGTTACTGTCGGAGTCACTGCTGTCAGCTGAAGATTTTGTGTGCTGATTTTGATTTCGTTCATGATGATGTTGATGACGAGATTTCTGCCTACCTCGTTTCTCCTCCTCCTCTCTCCCATATTCAGCCTCCTCATCCTCAGACTCACTATCAGATCTGCAACATTAACGTATCGGCGTAAAACAATAAATTAATTAACCCGGGTTTAATCATTAAAATCCCATTGTCTTAATTTCAAGATGGATATACAGGACAGGTGAATATTTCAAATTTAAACATATTTGACTTGAACATAGTCAGTAACAGCTCTCAGTCAAGTTAGTGTCAAACTATTCCATAGAATATTCCTTACCTCAGAAAGATTTTGTCGCTTCTGTTATGTGAAGGAGTTAGAGGGTTAAAATTCTTTCTCGTTCACATGTGATAATGGATCAGAGCATGACTCTACAGGCAAGACCTTGCAGTGATATGACTAGATATGTACTCCTTTAATAGTTAAGCCAGCTACAGATTACTTCAACGGTGGTCTTGAGAAGTCAATTTACAGACCATAAGAAAAATATCCCTTGTTAACATACATTATTCCAGTGATATTTATCTAAAATATTAACTTGTTAACTTAAATCATTGAAGTGTTATTTATCTAAAATATCCCTTGTTAACATATCTCATTCGTGTTATTTATCTAAAATATCACTTGTTAACATATCTCATTCGTGTTATTTATCTAAAATATCACTTGTTAACATACATCATTCAAGTGTTATTTATCTAAAATATCCCTTGTTAACATATCTCATTTGTGTTATTTATCTAAAATATCCCTTGTTAACATACATTATTCCAGTGTTATTTATCTAAAATATCCCTTGTTAACATATCTCATTTGTGTTATTTATCTAAAATATCCCTTGTTAACATACATCACTCCAGTGTTATTTATCTAAAATATCCCTTGTTAACATACATCATTCCAGTGTTATTTATCTAAAATATCCCTTGTTAACATACATCACTCCAGTGTTATTTATCTAAAATATCCCTTGTTAACATACATCATTCAAGTGTTATTTATCTAAAATATCCCTTGTTAACATATCTCATTTGTGTTATTTATCTAAAATATCCCTTGTTAACATACATTATTCCAGTGTTATTTATCTAAAATATCCCTTGTTAACATACATTATTCCAGTGTTATTTATCTAAAATATCCCTTGTTAACATACATCATTCCAGTGTTATTTATCTAAAATAGTCTCTTGGTTTGTGATTTGGCAATTTTATATATGAAGATTTATATTTACTGGACCCTTCTATAACAGATGGTTATAGATGAAATAGCAAGTCAGCAAGTTTTCATAAACACGTTTCTTCTCCAAAAACTGACTTCATAAATCACAATTTTCTCTTCCATGCAGATTTAATAAGCACGGAGTTAGCGTTATGGTCACGGGAGGTATTAATGCAGCATGTAACTGTGTGATTACTTCACAGTAAGCATAGCTATATATACATATTGTCACATATCTTACATATATTAATAAGCTGGTTGTCATGATGTCATTATGACAAAGTTAGCTTCAGGTTTCAGTGAGATAATGAATAATTACTAACACTATACTGAGATATACAAGCAGATATGGGCATCATCATTGCTTCAATTATCTACAGTTTGAGTTACCCACATCAAGCTTTGCATGCAAACCAGGCTTTAGTCACTTCCAAACTTAACCGTTTAACACTCACAAACCAGATACACCAAATTCTTTAGGATATAAGGAATATTCTATTGAACAATTTAAAACTAATTTCATTGGAAACTGTTATTGCCTATGACAGTATCAAAATTAAGTCAAATTAGTTTCAAAATCTTCAATACCTTTCCTGTATAGCTATCTTGAAATTAAAAGATTGTAACTGAATGGTTAACCAATACAGGATTTGATACGGCAGATTTAATCAGAAAAGTTTGCATCATAAGTAACCAAGATATATAACCACCTCAGAGTTTGCACCTAACGGTTAATCATGACATATACAGAGATGGTATATATCATTGCTAAGGATTAACTCATTACCAGAAACATCTACACACGCACACTAAAGAATAATCATGTTGCTTACATCAGGTAAAAGATTATTGCAAAACAAATGCAGATGAGAAAAAAGTCAAGTCATTATTTCAGCCAATAGAAAACTCTCAGATGAATCATACTTGATGATGATTACTGTATTCTGTGGCTGTATTTGTAGAAACATCCTACAGTTGCAATCAGTCCTTCTTCGCTTTTGCCCACTGTGTCTTGTCCTCGGCCAAAATCCTTAGCTTCCTCAGGTCCATTCTTGACCTTAGTGTACCGAGTCCTGCTTTCTTGAGTTCATGCTTAGAAGAGTTATGCAATGACGTCCTCTCCTGGCATTGTATTTTCTGGCTCTGAGTAGAGCGAATTCCAATGATCTCTGTGCTGGTGTCTCTTCTGGCATCCTTAGCACATGGCCAAACATGGGCCATCTTTGCTGGGCGACTTTTACAGACAGGCAACGTATTACACATCTTGTATAGTACATCATTGGAAATTATGCTCTCTGGCCATCAGTGTCCAGTAATGGTGCGTAGGTGTTTGCGGTGGCAGGCATCGAGTTTGTATAGAGCTGCCCTTAGGAGCTGCCCAGCTGTTACACATAGCCTTTTACTCAAGAGCATCTTTGATCTACGAATCCATAGCTTCCAGGACTGGAAAGCTATGTTCCCCATGACGCAGCATGCAGAAATCTTAGCAGTTCTGCAAAGCAGTGAGCCCAGGATTTTACTTTTCCTCCATGGTTTGCCGCCACGAAGTGAATCGTCATTTTCTTTAGTTTCATGCTTTGTAGATAGGTCTGTGGGTGAACTCTGATTTGGATACATTCGTAAAGAGATTCTCAATTTTTAGATTGCTTGCAGCTATTTGGAGAAGTTCGTCAAGGGGATTTCTTTTCCTCATCTATTAAGTCCACATCATCAGCATATTCCATCTCTAATGACATACCCAGTATTGACACTGGGGGGTTTGGTCTTGTGGAACTTTCCCGCACGGATTTCAATGTAGCAGCAAGGTAACAGGTGAAAAGCACCGGAGATAGACCATCTCCCAGTGGGGAGTCGATTGATGTCTCAAACTCTACAGACTTCACTGACTTGACTCATACTCTCAGCTTGGTGTCTGCAAGCAGTAGACTCACTAGTCGTAGCTCATCTTCATTGCAACTGGCGTGGCATAGTACATCTAGGATTTTGAGCATTTAATTGTGTTGAAGGCTCGTGACATGTCAATGCCCATTTTGTGGAAATCCCAGTGTTTGGACATGACCACCGACACAAACATGCGTTGAGCCCATACAATGTCTGCGCAGCTGCATCCTTTGAAGCCACTTTGACATGATCCGGTGAAGTCATCGATCTTGTATCGAACATTGGATAGGATTTTCTGTACGCTGTTAAGGAGCACAATGGGCCGCAGATTGGCTGGGGGGGGCCTTCTTGGGCTTGGGCAGTGTGACAAGGGTGCCTTGGCCTACAGTGTCGATGGGAAGGTGGTGCATAAAAGCTGAATTAATAAGGTGCGTGATCGGGTTTGAGATAGTCATTTGCATATTTGAATAGTTCATTGCTCATGCCATCAGGTCTAGATGCAGGTCCATTTTTTAGGGCTTTAACTTCTGCTGTTTTAATTGGTGTTAGTTATAGCCTGGGATCTCCTGAGAACGGGTGAAAGGGCTCATCGTTGTGGTCAGTGAACTGTTCCTTGAATCATTCTCAAATCTCCTCGGCTTTGCCCTGGTCAGTCCCGATGAAGTGTCATTCAGAGTTGTTTACAATGAGTGGTGGTGTGTATCCAGTAACTCTCAGGGCCCGGACTACCCGAAACATTTTGTGACAGTCATCCATGGCAGTGATTTCATCAGCTAGCGAGTCTGCTTGTTGAATAGCAAGATCTTTTAAGCATTCACTAATGTGGCGCAGAATGTTATTGCGCTCCCAGCATAGTTTGGTGCAGTCTTCAGTTTGGCCACTTTGACAGATGCGCAGCCGTAATGCTTTCTGCTCTGCTGACAGTTTTACTACTAGAGGGTCGTCAGTATACCTAGTTCAGTTGTTTTTAAGAACATCTATGCTGCTAGTAGCTGATGAGTCCATAGATTTCAGTATTTTGGTTAGGGCTTCGTTTGGATCGGAGCTGACATCCATGTTAGCTATCTGCTCCTCGAGGGCCTATTTGTATGACATTTGAGTGTCAGTGTCGCTGATGAACTTGGGTAGGTTGTAGGTGACTCTACCGACTTGCCTGGTATGGCATTTGTACATTAGTTAGAGATCTGAAGGCATGTAATTACTGGCTTATGGTCAGAATTGACGTCTGTGCCTCCATAGAAATCATACTTGTGTACTGATAATATGTACATCCTTCATGTACAAAGATTTTTAGGAAAGACGGAAAAAAATGCACTGGAATGGCAATTATGAGATTCTAGTAAAATCACCAGTGTTCTGATGATTTACAACTCCAAGCTTTAGCGGATTTAAACAGAAGTGATGCCAGATTTAAGTGAAGACAGTTCAAATTGAGTTTTCATAGCCAGCAATCATGTCACAATTTGTAGGATTTTTTGGATAAAATAATAATAGTCAAGCCCATCAAAACCAACCTTGAGGAATATCAATTTCCAATCTAAGAGAAAACAATTTTCTAAATTTTATCACCAAAATGACCGGCTCAAAGAATGAGCCAGTCATTCCAGTGGTAAATCTTCCAAAAAGTCTTCTTTTACTCTGTATATGGGCATTCACTAGGCAAAACTTCTGGACCAATTTTGATTATTAATCAAATTAATTGTATTTGGTTAAAAATGGGGCACCAATTTTATGACTACCGGTCTTAAAAGAGTCTGCAACATTTGGCGCTAAGACGGGTACATATTGCGGGAAGGCTTGGTGCTAAATATCTTACCTGTGTTTGTGTTTCTTCTTTTTTTCGCTTCGATGCTTTTTTGATCTGTAGGCAATTAAAAAAAATAGAAGAGTTAAATTAATTTATAGCCAAGATAAATAAGTCTTCATGAAAGAAAGCCATAAACTAAAGGTATTCAGAAAAAAAATAACCTCAAAATTATTTAATATCTAGGTCTAATAAAATAGGAATTGGACAGGTTTTTACTTAAACCTTTAATGGGCATACTGGCCAAAACCGGCCTCTGCTATGGTCTTGTGGAATATCCATCTACAAGCATGGAAAATATGATTTTTTTAAATTTACGACAGGAATGACTGGCTCGATAACATTCCAGTGATAAATTAAAAATAATTGTATTCTCTTGGCCGGTAAAAGGACATTCAATAAGAAAATATTTAAATTTTCTTGACCAAAATTTGACCATTAAAGGGTTAATGTAATTATTGTTTTCATCTCCGAGACACAAACACATGTAAGCTGATATTTTGAAACAAATTTAACAGGATGATATTCCTGTATGCCTCTATACAGCAACATTTTCCTGATAAATTAGTTTCAAAATAGTCAAGAGCTATTCACTAGAGAACAAGAAGGTTGTTACATCTTTTGTAGCATTGCTAGCTTCAATGAGTAGCTAGTAAGATAAAAATCATGACTAATTCTACTGGCAGAACTTTAGTTTCTGAAATATCTAGCAATATTGAATTTGAAATTCTTATTCCGATATGGGAATTAATTTTTCCACTAACCTAAAAATGTGCTGGTGATGTTAAAAGGTTAAAATACCAATTACAGCAAGAACACAGATATTATGGACCTATCCTGTTACAAATAATGACTGTTAGCTACAGGCATCAGTTTAAATATGCAGCAAATATATATATGTAATTATGTGTTCTTTTATAGTAATGTAATTAATGAATTGTTCACACACCAGGTGGTGTGGATGAGTTCCATGGCGAGATGAATAATTCATTATATACAGTAAATAGTTAAAACTGCTGAAAACATGCGCTATGAATAGTTCATCCCAGATTCAACAAAGAAATGTTTTAAACAATATTTGTACCATCAATATGCAGGATATTTTGAAGAGAATTAGATTGAAAGTTGCTGATACCTAAGGAAGCAGTGAGAATGTAGGCTTGATAATACCTAAGACACCAATGATGTTCAGCCAATTTGTTTTTTAAATAATCAGCTGAATATTTCTCTAAAATGAAATATATCTACTGAAATGAGCAACTGTTTTCAGATTTCGTATTTTTGACAACATGGACCGAAATTCACAGAAATTATCCGTTTCAAAAACCAATTTCATAATTAAGCTAATTATAATCAATTTATACATGTTCCTTCCAGCTCTGTAGAGTGCAACTGCGCTATTTTAGAAGCTTGTGTATACTATTATTACACACTGACATTCACACAAGACTTAGCTTGACGTAGCAAAATGAATGGCCCTTTTGCATTTAGACATGCTAGAGATCTATCTTACTGTATAATTTATCTTGTTTCCGATCAGTAGTTTATCAACCCTTTCATTAATGTAGGGGATATTCTATGGAATATTTAAATCCATTAGCTAATCTTTTAAGATATTCAGCAGCTTTCATGAGTTGGCTTACTTAAAACGTGGATATTGCCATTTTAGAGATGAGAAAATTAAGCCATTAATTGGTCAAGAAACTGACTTCTGCTGTAGTCTTGAGAAGTTTTTTTCTTGACAAATTTTCCCCACTAAATAGTTAAATCATAATCCACTAATCTGCTCTGTCAATCAAGCAAACGGTCCATTAACCATTATACAGATGATTTAACTTCCGGTGACATGACATAATCAGAGGACATCATTTGTCAGGATTTTTGTCATAAAAGACATTGTGCAATAGATGGCTATAAAACCAATTTTCATATTTTGACACTCGCCATAAGTCCTATATTAACATGAGAGATATTGTAATTAAACACAAAACATAAGCACAACACAGACATATTAATTTAATAAACTTCTACAAGAAATCTACTCATGAACAAGATGCTACATACCTTCACCAATTTATGATTCATACAGATATATTGCCTATTTCCAAACCCCGCATCTATGTACCGTAATTTACAAATTTGAACGACTGTACGTGCGCATGCACGCACGCACGCACGCACGCACACACACACACACTATGACACAAATTTAAATAGTATACACAAGGTCCTTAAATTGACTCAGTATATTCATGTACAACTGATATAGCCTTCACATTTTAATTTGTCACACTGACTTCCTTGTAATTTTCCTAAAACACTTATCTTGTTTTAAATAATGAACAACAGTGACTAAGGTTATACTGGAACGAGCCGAGCTGCAGGTCTACTAGCTGGGCAGAGTCATTTGTTGATGGATTAAAAGACTAATACATGAACAGAAGAGCAGTGAGATTCTGCTTCAATCCACCTTACCTTGGGCTTATTACTGATCAACGTGGCAGAAAACAAAGTAGGGCAGATGAAATATTAATTAATAACAAAGTAAGCAGCAAATATACCTCAATAAATATATTGCTTAATTTTATGTCAATAAAAACAATATTATAAATAACTATCATTGCTTGTATGGCATCTTATTTGCTTATTTGTCCATACCATGTCAACGTAACATATATTCTGGACTGGCTAGATATCTGCTAGAAAAGCATACTATCGCTTGTGAATTGAGTACTTCACCTGCAAGACTTTCAAGTGGAAGCATGTGCCGACAGTGCCAATCTGGTTAGCATATATAAAACAAGTGTGCCATGATTTAGTAGTGATATGCTACCAGCAATGTCAAAATATTTACACCAAGCGACAGACTGACCAACCAACCGACTGACTTATACTAGTTCAAGGTCGCAAATAAACTATGCTATGGTAATCTGCACATATGTACATTAAAGAGCAATCAAAATAAAGCATGCTCATATGATTAGATAGATAATGACATCTGATCATTTTGCCTAATTGCTTTATTAATTATCTAGACTAGAGGCCCGTGTCTCCATGTCAAGCCTTTGTGAGATTTTGAAAAACTTTAACATTCTACCTAATGATGAGATTGGATGCAATACATCATGCACCGTTCAAATCGCTATATCGAGTCATCATCCACTTCACGTAGGCATGATAATACAAATTTTGTATCATTGTAAGAATTAGAATGAATTGTATGAACTTTGCAGCACAGACTGCTGTAAATAGCATGTACTACCACTTCAGAATATTGCCAGCAAATGACCCAATGCATCAGTTTCATTATGCTTTTCCATAAAGAAAGTCTCATATTTTTCCTTTTATGAGGGAGATGACACTTACCATGTGGACTACTAATCTTGATATATAATTTTACATCTACCTGGCTCTATATTAGAATTTCATGACTGCCCACATTAGGCATTGTTATACAACTTGTCAATGATCATCATCTGATTTTGGCTATATGATCCGCTAGGGAATGGACCTTTCCAGTCTTAGCTATGCCCGCCAATCTCTAGCTAAGCTCCACCCACACCACATTTGCGTTGGGAACGATCGATCTCTGAACTCCCTGACTATCAATTTACAGACAAGAATTCCGCGGAATTAAATGTCTCGCCTGTCTCCTGCTTGTCACAGTTACCTTGACCTTTGACCTTCTGCCCTCAATGTTATGATGCTGCTTCCTAAGGTTATAGGTAACCAGGTATCCAAGTTTAGTTGCAATAGGCTTAACCAATCCTGAAACATAAGCTGAAAAGCTTTGCTAAACGCAAAAACTTAATGTTGAAAAAGCAGTGTTCTGTATCAAGATCAGTGACCGTGACTTTTGGCCTTGTGACCCCAACATCATCATACTGCTTCCTATCATCATAGGTAACCATGTATCCAAGTTTAGTTGCAATAGGCTTAACCAATCCTGAAATATAAGCGGAGAAGTTTTGCTAAACACAAATACTTAATGTTGAAATAACAGAGTTCGGTATCAAGGTCACAGTGACCATGACCTTTGACCTTGTGACCTCAACATTATCATGCTGCTTCCTAACATTATAGGTAACCATGTATCCAAGTTCAGTTGCAATAGGCGTAACCAATCCTGAAATATAAGCCGAGAAGTTTTGCTAAACGCAAAAACTTAATGTTGAAATAACAGAGTTCTGTATCAAGGCTACAGTGACCTTTGACCTTGTAACCCCAACATCATCATGCTGCTTCCTATCATTATAGGTAACCCTATATCCAAGTTCAGTTGCAATAGGCTTAACCAATCCTGAAATAAAAGCTGAGAAGTTTTGCTAAAGGCAAAAACTTAATGTTGACGCCGCTGTTGCCGTCGGAAAAGTGATACCTATATCTCGCTTTTTCTGCTTCGCAGGCAAGACAAAAACTATACAGGTAAGTTATTGAATATTTTGCAACTAATTCGTTTCTAATTAGTTTCAAAATAATCAACAGCATGTTTATTGAATAGCAAAGACATACAATTTGTACAACATGTCTGACTATTAAGCGTTAAGGACTCTATCGACTCATTCATGACATCATGAGTATGACGTCAGCCTACACGTCACTTAGTTGATTATGACATCATATGATGGATGGATAAACTGAAAAGGTGAATTAAACTAACAGATGGTGCACATATTATCTAGCACATGTTCCGCTCATATAAACCATTCTTTTGTTGTTGTTTTTTATGACAAACAAACCACTGCATGGACTGTACACAAAGCATGGACTGCACACAAAGCCTTATAATTTGGATTAAATTTACATGCCGGCGAAAAGAAAGGCTTCCCAGGATATCTCAATGACAGATTTTTAGTTATCAACTTTAATCTTGGTGACCAAACCAGAAGGGCGAGGGTCTGCAATCTCTGATTGTTATCGTTTCTTATATATTTCATATATTTCATTGGAGGCAAGTCAGTTTTCCTTATAAAATAGGAGATAAACATGGATTTATTTTTTCATTATTTTTTTGTCTCACCTGAGAAGCAGAAGTTAGACCTAAATATCACGTTTCCTGATATTATATTGGAATGACAAGTCTCAGAAAAGGGATTTTAATAGTCCAACTATAGTTCTGTCAATAAACGAGTATTAGTTAGAAAATTAAATGGTATAGCACTGACTAATGTGCAGTCTTAAATACTAATTTCCTAGTTTAGGTATATATAAAATTATATATAATGAGTTGTACAGATGGGATGTGTTCTCCTGAAGTAACATGAGAATATCTGGCCAGTCTATATAATAGATTAACCCTTTAATGATCAAGTTCATCAAAACACCTGAAGTGGTATTGATAAATGTCATTTACAGCCATGAGTAGACAGGTTTCAAAACTTTATCACTGGTCATCCCAGTGGTAAACAAGTCTTTTCTAGTCAAAGAGATGGGTTTCAAAACTTTATCACTGGTCATTCTAGTGATAAACAAGTCTTTTCTAGTGAAAGAGATGGGTTTCAAAACTTTATCAATCGTCATTCCAGTGATAAACAAGTCTTTTCTAGTCAAGAGATGGGTATTCTATAAGCAACAAGGGACTACGTTTTTTCAGAAACGTCAAAAATTTGGCAGACTCAAACAGATAGACTGACAGAGAGACGTACATGTATACTATGTAGTTCTGAGTCAGAACTAAAAATATGGACCATTAATAGATTAAACGAATATGGCATGAACAAACAGTCAAATATAATGGCGTGTACAAAACAATGCTTGTTAGGTAAGGTCACTAATATGTACAAAATGTTAACCATCAAATACCTCATCTTAATAACATCTGCATATCTAATTACTATGTGAGAACATATTAAGCTATTCAGATTTGTCATGTTCAACAGAAATATAACAACATGGCAGATGAATTATCACATGGTTATCTTTGGTGATGAAAATTTTATTTTTAGTACTGACTGTGAAAATTCAATGGCACAAAAACGTCTTGTCCATTGGCCAGAAGAAGTATACCAGATATTATTAAAATCATTTTGCGAGAACTCCTATTTTGTGCCACATTAAGCAAGGGCGTACAACTATTTACCACAGATAATGGGATTGAAATACCTGTTTACAAAGTACAGAGAATGAAGCCCATAAAATTAACTATATATATATTCTTTTAAAAGGAATACAGTGTTACAAATGGTCACAGTCACACATACTGTGTCACAAAACACATAAGAATCGAGTCATAAAAGATTAACTTTTTCAATAATGAAATCCCATTTCAATGCAAACATACAGGAAAGCTGTTAAATACTTTGAAAATAATCTGACCATTAGATGTTGCTGCCAGTTAAATTAATTTCAAAATACTGAACAACACATTTCTTACATTGCTCTGAACTTCTAGCATGATCTGGTATGTACAACAATGTAGTGCTGAAAAGTTAACTTACAAATAATAATAATAACAAGAATGCTGAAGCGTACAATGTCTCGCCTGTAAAGGCATGGATAGTGTGGATTGCCAAAGCAAACTTGGATTGGTTCATAATACACATATTCAGTAAGGCACCAACAAACCAGTGTAACGAATCAAACATGGACAATTTTCCCAAACTGTTGATAGTCTGATCTTAAAACTAGTAATGATGCAGATAGTACCCCTGCATAGTATATAACTCTGCTGTAAAATTGTGTTGATATCTGGTGAGCCATTGTTGAAAATGAGTGGTCCATAAAAAACTATACAAAAAAATCCATCCAAATCTGTGAAACAAGAGGTATCAGAAGATACCGATATCTCACACTTTTAAGTTACCGCAGGATCAGGCTGCTGCAGGACCCAGTCAGCCCAGGATGAAATATTCTGACATTAGATATTAATGTCCAAGCCATGTACATATATAGAATTAGATTGCCCATTTGATCCCTGGCCACTGCCCTCAGATTGACTCAAGAACAAAATAATTTGTTATACTGTAGTCTACCAACTATAAGCTTCAAAATGATATGTGACATGACCACATTTGATCAAATTTATTTTCTGCCCACCATTTCCCCCACCCCTGCCCCAGGGGGGGGGGGGTGATATCAAAATTACAATGTGTCATGCACATCCCTGGCCATATGTGTAATCATATCGAAAGTTCTATATGAAATGGTCTAGGAGTTGCATTACAATCGATTGGTGCCCACTTTTGACCACACCCCTACCCTCAGTTTGACCCAAGATCAAAATAATTCCTTGTACTGTAGTCTACTCATCATTGGCTTCAAAATGATATGTGACATGACAACCATTGGAAATTTTTTATTTTTTATCCCACATTTCCCACCCCCAAGGCTGTACCCCTGGGGTCATACCAAAATTCCACAAGAGCTATCAGAGGATAGCAAATAGCTTATCTGTACTGTATATTAATTGTACAGGATATGATGGACCACCGGAGTCTCATTTTTAAATTTGACAATCAACATGCAGATTCAAAATACCCATGGTACTACCCATCGGGCAAGCATAGCTTGGAGACTGAACCACAAAGCCTTTCTTCCCAGGAGTAACCTGAAGTCATTGTAATGACAACTGGCACCCTGAGGCTAACCAAAAGGCAAATGGTCCAAACATAAGCAAAGTTCATAGTCTGAAAAAAGAAGATACATTTTCAAAAGCAATCAGCATAATACATATTTGGATGTGAAATGGTCTAGGAGTTGCGCTACAATCGATTGTTGCCAACTTTTGACCCTGTCCCTTTACCCTCAGTTTGACGCAAGATCAAAATAATTCCCTGTACTGTAGTCTACTCATCATTGGCTTGAAAATGATACGCGACATGACAAGCTTTGGACAAATTTTATTTTTTACCCCACATTTCCCACCCCCAGTCGTACCCCTGGGGTCATACCAAAATTCTAAGTGTCATGCACATCCCTGGCCATATGTGCAATCATCCCCAAAGTTTCAAGTTTTTATCTGAAATGATCTAGGAGTTGCATTACAATAGATTGGTTCCCCCACCTTTGACCCCGCCGCCTACCGTCAGTTTGTGATCCAGGATCAAAACAATTTCTTGTACTGTAGTCTACTCATCATTGGCTTGAAAATGATATACGACACGACAACCTTTGGAAAAATTTAATTTTTTATCCCACATTCCCAACCCCCAGGCCCCTGCATCTTGCCAAAATTCCAAAAGTGTCATGCACATCCCAGTCCATATGTGCAATCACCCCTAAAGTTTGAAGTTTCTATCTGAAGCGAACTAGGAGGAGTTGAATTACAATCGATAATTATTGGCCAATTTTGACCCCCTGTTTGTGCGCGCGTGTATGTATGTATGTGTGCGTGCGTGCATGGGGGGGGGGGGGGGGGCAGAACAAAATTCCAAAAGTGTCATCCACATACCTGCCCATAGGTATAATCATCCCCAAGGTTTTCAAGTTTCTATCTTAAATGGTCTAGAAGATGCGTTGCAATTGATAAGTGCAGGCGTCCGGCGCACATACACACAGGTCATATCACATAATGACCCAAAATGAAATCTATTGTTACGCAGATCACATCCCTGTATAGTATAGATCACTTTTCTAGTTTCATTGAAATTGGATGAACCATTATTGAGAAATAAGTTGATTTAAAATCCTTAAGTAAAAAACGTGAAAAAAATAGTTAAAATGACCCAAAATGAATTATTTTGTTATGCAGATCACTTCCCTGAATAGTATAGATCACTTTTGTAAAGTTTCAGTGAGATCGGATGAGCAATTGCTGAAAAATAAGTTGATTTAAAAACCTTAACCAAAACTGCACTTGCAAAATACATTAAAAAAGCTCACGTCCAAAACCGTGAAAAAATTGTTAAAATGCCCCAAAATTAAATCTATTGTTATGTAGATCACATCCCTGTATAGTATAGATCTCTTCTGTAAAGTTTCATTGAGATCAGATGAGATAGTGTTGAAAAATAAGTTGATTAAAAAACCTTAACCAGAACTGCACAAATGACGAACACCGCCGACGCCAACACCACTGCCGCCGGAATTAGTGATCCCTATGTCTTGCTTTCTGCTTTGCAGGCGAGACAACAATAATAGCAAAGTACCATGATCCTTTCTGTCTCGTAAGAATATTGAAGAATAATATATTAGCACTTAATTGTGATATGCAATCCCCAATACAACTACCCCAAGAAAACAACAATATAGAAAGCTAATACACATACATGTAGGTTCCAAGCACAAAAATTTGGGAGGGAAACTACAAAACTTTGGTGCAACTTGCAGAATTGAACTAATTTGAGACACCCTTGAACAAGCTTGGACCATCTGGCGTCTTAAATGATGTTGCTTGAATTTTATGTTATTCAAACAAACCGTTGCAGACGTAAATTTCTTTATAATGGGTCTTAAATAGCACAATATTCATGATGGCTACCAAATAATTCGACCGATCAGCTTCCTTTAAACAACCCTAGATAGCTCTGAGCCACGGATGTTTCATGACAGATTTAGGTAAAATTAGTCAAAGCTTCTGGAGAATTTGTTTAAAAGAAGGATGGAGATATGACAGTTACCACTGCATAAACACACTTGGCTCTTCAAGCCAAGTCACTTAACAAGCAAACACATTTAGATATTGACATATACGTCGTTATACTAAAAGTAACTGGCATCTTGAAAAGTCCAACTTAAACCTTTAATGGTCAAGACTTAAAAATATTGAACATTTTGATTAGTAAATGTCCACTATTTTTGAAGATTTACCACTGAAATAACCGGATCGTTTATCGAGCCCGAGTCATTCCAGTGGTAAATTTTCAAAAATTGTCTTCTCTTGCAATTGGACATTCCTCAAGACCACTGCAGAGGCTGGTTTTGGCCGGCTTGCCCATTAAAGGGTTAAGGGTAGAATTTTGAACTGGATTCCATAAATGCCATCTGAGATATTTTAAATCACATTTCTTAAACAAAGTTGATAATTTTGATGGTGTTAAATGGGAATGAGTGGGAACTAGACATGCCAGATATCACACTATTGGAGAGTCATGAAAATTAACTAATTACATCTTTTCATATCCACCAAAAACTAGAGATTCTTTAGTAGAAATAAAAACAGTATTGCAGAATCGTTCCAATCTCAGACAACACATTCTCAAATTGATCATTTCTTAGCATGATAAAATGAACTGAGAACAACTGCCAAATAAATATGGATGACAATCACACATTACATATATATGCCTCTCCCCATTTCAACATCATTAGTTTTCCGAGGACCAATTTCCAGAACTCACACCAAGATATTGACCTTTGTCCTCCTACACCAAAAAGTGTTCTTTAAGAGGCCAAGCGTGGTGAAGATCACTTAACTAGAACTCTAGAATAAGGCACATATAATTTCCATAATTATGTTACTATGATCTCAGTCCTTGACCCTTTAGTCCTAAAAGCAATATGCTTTTTCGGGTCATAAAAAGCAACCTGCTGGCAGCATGGTGAGGATACATTCAGGCAACATTTGACACCAAAATCAATATCAATCGTTTCTTCTAGGTGTCAAAGGACAACCTGTAAACAAAATCTGATGAAGATCCCTTCAGCAGAAAAGTTATCATCTGGAAATGTAAGTTCCATAAATTCAGATAACCTTGACCTTTGTCCACTTGACACCAGGACCAACGAGTTTTCATATCTTTTAGGCCAAACGTATAGCAAGTCTGATGACACGCTTTTCAGTAGTACTATCACGCAGAAATGGAAGCTTGAACACAAGCACATAACAAAGACATACGGAACAGGCTTAAGCAATATTCTAACCTTCTATTTGAATGGAGTGGGGGACCTAGATTCTTGTCAATGGACCTTTCCATTTTTAGCTATGCCCCGCCCATCACTAGCTAAGCTCCACCCACACCTCGCCGTGTTTGGACTGATCGATCCCCGAATGCCCTAGCTATCAATTTCCTGAAAACTATACAGGGAAGCTGTTGAATATTTTGTAGCTAATTAGACTGGGTGCTGTTGCTGCCATAGGCAGCAACAGCGCCCAGTCAAATTAGTTTCAAAATATTCAACAGAATATTTATTAAATAGTAAAAGCAAACAATTTGTACAACAGCCCATAGACCGTCATCAAATATGCGTTCGTGACGTACTTATCGACGTCATTCATTATGATGTCATTGTACACGCCACGCAGTTCATTATGACGTCATATGATGGCTGGGTACTCTGGAAAGGTGAATTGTAATCCAGGTGTTAAAAAAATCTTGTTAATAATTAATAACACATTACAGTATTGTAATCATCAGGTGATCATCAGGTAATCAACTTTCATACAATTCTTGAAGATATTAAGTAAGAGTTAAAAGACAGTAGACCAAATAACACACACTGGAATATATAAAGAAATATACTTATATACACATCATCTTATTAAATCTGAACAGAATAAACGGTGAACTAAAAGAAGCTTCATATTATATGGTAAATAAACAGAAATAACAGGACATGCTAACAGAAAAAAATGTCAGGAATAACAAAATTAAAAAATAATATTAACATCAACACTGAACAAAGAAAGACAAACTAAGTTATCAACAGGGCATTACACAGAGTACAACACTGAGAACCGTTACCTTCTCCGTCTCTCTCTAATGTTTGTAAGAAAGAAAAGAAAAATTGCATTGGTCAAGAATAAGCGTGCTAAGATTTGATGCACATATGGATATGGTTGAAGGAACAGAAAAGGGAACTATGAAATGCTGTTAATTACTAACTTGATAGAATAATAAAGTTAAGTCTGTCTAAGCTTCATATATAACTCTCACAACCATTTTGCCTGACCTGGAACCAGTTATTGACATCAGCTATATGCAGGGGTACAAATGTTCACTGTCACTAATCACATAGTCACTGGTATATTTGCATAAATGTGATTAGCTACTACTTGCTACAGGCAAAATACTGATTATTTTGATCTTAAAAGAATTTGACTGAATGTAATTGATGGCAGCAACAACATGAATGCATTCAGTCACTTATTTCAAAATATTCATTATGTGACTGTCTTATGGCCATCACGAATCACTGCTGGCCATACAGTCTAATTTCAAACTCTGGACTTTACTAAATGTGAGCGTGAGGGTAGTGCAACAGTGACGGTTAATGTTTAGACATGTTCTTCACATGCCAGAGTGTTTTGTGATCTGACTTCAAAAATCCTAATTCAAAATGGCTAAAGATGGAAAAGAATCTAATGGTGCTTCGCATGCTTAAAAATGCAATGCACAAGACACACTGGAGAAAATTAAGTGCAACACAAGTTTACATTCCTTGCAGATGGAAAAAACAGTTACTCATCATCGCTAGCATCATTGTCATCATTATCATCATCATCACTATGGCGTGATCCTGGAAGCAAGTACGCGTGTAGAATCTTTCCAAAACATTTATAATGAGTCATTCCTGACATGATTTTCAATCTAAATGTTTTCAATGTAATCAGCAGTGATATCTGAGTAGCAAGCTACTCATGTTATATTAACCTCTCTCTCTCTCTCTCTCGAGCATATTATTTGTATTGTAACATTTCAGTTATTATTTCTCTAGGCAGATGGATCTACATATATGGTACACACGAACTAACATGCATGCACGCATAAACACTCACACATATAGTATTAGTATTTTGATCAATGATATGGACTTTTGGACACAAATATAAATAAGATTCATAGAGACACGAAGACAGGTATCAGAACCAGCTTGCTAGAAAATCTATTTAACAGAGCTTGAATTATTGAATTGAAATGGATGCGTAGATGTGCCGACAGACAGGCAGATAAATGAAAGATTATATACCCAAATAGATCGAAGCCTAACTAAAATCCTATTTAACCCACTCAAAAGGAGGCGTATCTTACATCAAATTAATTATGGAGGTTTGTTAACATGGTTAATAATAACAAGAGGCACAAGGGGCATGTATTGAACACCTGGAATTATTGGCCATGAGATGACCACTAGAAAAATTTACCAATTAAATTTCTGTGATGAAAGCATAGCCAAGTTTTATTAAGTGGCCCAGTGGTTAATAAGTAAGTATTTTTTTATGATTTTCTCAGAAATTTGCAAAACATACAAGATGCCCACTAAAAAGGCTATATTTTGATTGATTCATGGTGGACATGATTTTTTTTACATTTCAACTTTCCATGAAAAATTTTTAATGGTCCTTCTGTCCTAATCATATCTGCCAAATTTCGGCCCGATCCATTCAGTTGGTTATGAAGCTGTTTTTGCGAAAACTAGGTCATCCAAGATGGCCGGCGAACCATTTGGCAAATCAAGTTCCCTCGAACAAACTTGGTACAGCTTTTGCCCTAGATCATATTTCATGAGGTTTGAATCGATCCCCCAAACGGTTTCGTAGAATTTTAAGACATTTCTAAAAGTCATCCAAAATCTAAGATGGTCACTGGCCAAATTGGCCGATCATCTTCCTTTGAACAAACCTGTCTCCCTATTTCTTAAGGATGCGTCCTGTCAAATATACTTGAAATCGGCCGAGTGGTTCTCATGAAGAAGACATTTCCCATTGCTTTAGTATCGGAGTTTTGGCAGGAAAAAGATTAAAGATGGACAATAAACCGCTTATGCGACAGTTTCAAAAATGGCAAATTTGAAATCAGTATACCTAAAAACCTATATAGAACCAGTTTTGGCTTCAAAATCCATCCAATAAAAACATCCAATATGGGCACAAAACACACTAAATTTTGGTTGGTCCATGTCGGCCATGTTTTTTTACTTATCAACTTCCCTTGAATAAACTTTAATGGCTCTTAGTCCCTTATCATATCTCCCAAATTTCGGCCCGATCAGTTCAGCATTTCTGGAGTTGTTTTCGCAAAAGCTATGTCATCTAAGATGGCCACCAAACTATTTGGCCAATCAAGTTCCCTTGAACAAACCTGGTTCAGCTCTTCCCCTAGATCATATTTCAAGTTTTGAATCGATGCCCCAAGCAGTTTTTGAGATTTTTAAAGACATTTCTAAAAATCAGCTAAAATCCAAGATGGCCGCCGGCCAAATTGGTCAATCGGCTTTATTTGAACAAACTTGAATCTCTATACCCTTAGGATTGTTCCTGACAAATATAATTGAAATCGACCCCATGGTTCTCGAGATGACATTTTAAATTTCCCATTGCTTTAGTATGGGAGCTTTTGGCGGGAAAATGCTCCAAGATGACTGTCAAACCATTTATCCGACAGTTTCGAAAATGGCAAATTTGAAATCAGAATACAGAAAATCATATATAAAACCAATTTCAGCCTCAGAATCCATAAAAAAAAAGGTCTAATATGGCCACCAAACACGCTATGTTTTGATTTGCCCAGAGCGGCCATATTTTTTGACGGATCAGCTTCCCTTGAACAAACTTTAATGGTGCTTAGTCCCTAGTCCTATCTCGCAAATTTCGGCCTGATCCCTTCAGCGGTTCTAGAAGTTACTTTCGCGAAAACTAGGTCATCCAAGATGGCTCCCGAACCATTGGGTCAATCAAATTCTCTTGAACAAACTTGGCTTAGCTCTTGCCCTAGATGATGTTTCATGAGTTTTGAATCGATTTCCCAAGTGGTTTCGGCGATTTTTAAAGCGATTTCTAAAAATCGGTCAAAATCCAAGATGGCCACTGGCCAAATTGGCCGATCGTCTTCGTTTGAACAAACTTCAATCTCTATGCCCTAAGGATGCATCCTGCCGAATATAATTGAAATCGGCCCAGTGGTTCTTGAGAAGTCATTTAAAGAAAATGTTGATGGGCAGACAGATGGACGACGGACCGATGCCACAGCATAACCTCACTTGACCATTCTGGCCAGGTGAGCTAATAATTATAAGCTGTATAAAACCTGTCATAATACGCACATGAAAGCTGTACATACATATGTATTCATATGCATACACACACATACATAACACACGTGCGTGTATGCATATGCATGTGTGTGGTGCATGCATTATCTGCTGCCAATTACTGTATGAGACTAGTATATGACTACTGAATGTTAACTGACCTATCTGATTTGTGCTTCTTGGACGACCTTCTCTTGGATCTTCCGTCAGGTGATGCGCTCTCCTCCCTAGAAATACATAAACCATATCTAAATAGTAGTTTTGTAAAACTTGTATTTATTTGTCTTTCTTCCTAGTACATTGTCCATCACTAGTGAAAAGTATCAAAAATAGAATTGCTATTTAAATAACAATAGTTTTATTTATATACATATGCAGAACTGCATGTACACACACGCACGCACTCGTGCGTGGTTGCCAGCCATGCTGGCCAGCCTGTTAATTAATGTAGATTTGATGAAACATAAATATTAAAACAAAATTACGTTATTTTCAATACATGCAATAACAGGATTCAAATGTACATGTTGCATCTTTTACGATTAACTTTATTTATTTTAACAAGTTTTCACATATAAAAGTGCTTCACGATAATGATCAGCACCTGATGAAGCATATTTAAGTGTGAAAGCGTGTTAAATTAAACAAGAGGCCCAATGGCTTGTGATGCTCACCTGGACACAAGAGGTCCAAGGGCTTGTGACGCTCACCTGGACCATTAGCATTTGAAGCATTTACATTTAAATATACATGATTTGTTACATTAAACAAGATGGGAAAAATTTTCACAGTAAAAAAAATCTACCAATCAAAATTCTGGATGGCGCCTATGATCATAGGATCATTTTAGCCAAGTTTGGTTGAAATTGCTCAAAGTAGTAAGAAGAACAATTTGACTATTTCCAGTAAATTTGTAATAAAATGTAAGTTTTTACCCAAAAAATTTGATGAATCAAAATTCTGAATGCAAGTTCTAGAGCCTATGATCATAGGATCCTTTTGGACATATTTGCTTGAAAGTTGACAAGCAGAAGAAGCAATTTGACAATTTCCAGTAAATTTGTCATAAAATCTCATATTTTCACCCAAAAAATAACTCAATCAAAATTCTGAATGGAAGTGCTGGAGCCTACCACCATAGAACCCATCTAAACAAATTTGGTTGAAATATGTCCAGCAGCTATGGAGGAGGAGTATTTTGACCATTTCCGGTAAATTTTTCATAAAGATTTTCACCCAAAAAATTGATGTCTCAAAATTTCAAATGGATGTTCTAGAGTTATGATCATAGGATCTTTTCAGCCAAATTTGGTTAAAATCGTTCAGAATGGTAAGGAGAAGCAATTTCACATTTTCCAGTACATTTTTCATAAAATTGATGAATCAAAATTCTGAATGGATGTTCTGGAGCCTACGACAATATGGTCCTTCCAGCCAAATTTGGCTGAAATCGGTCAAATGGCTAATGAGGAGTAGTGTTTTAAAGCAAAGTTGACAGATGATGGATGGACGACGGATGGTCGCCGTGGCATAAGCTCACTTAGCCCTTCAGGTCAGGTGAGCTAATAATGTTAATCGTAAAACGTACGCTCTTTTAATCCTGTTGTTATTATTATTAAATATTTCATCGACAAATCCCTGAAAAATATATTCTTTACAATATAAAACTTATTCTGTTGAAAATTTTAAAAATAATTTGACTGGAAGACATTGCTGGGGCAGCAACGGCACTAAATTTATTTCAAAATATTCAAATGTTTTCCTTTATGGCTGCATGTTGCAAATAAGATAGAGAATTCAGCGGTGAAAGGGTTAACAAACTAACATTACTTTTAAATCTTCCATATGTGAACCCTGTTATACCAGATTACCATACCTGTCTTTCTTCTTCTGTTTCTTGCTCACAGGTGAACGTGAGCGAGACTTGGATGAACTTGCTTCTCTAATAATCCTAAACAGATTAGTAACAAAACATTTTAAACATTTAGTAACCAGGCCAGTCCAAAATGACATTTGCAATGGCCTTGCAGATGATCATTTACAGGTAGAGAGTAAACTATTAAAAAATATTTATCACTTGAATGCCTGGGAGCCAGCCATACTAGTGTCAAAAATAGACTTTCTTGGCCAATAAATGACCAGTAAATGAGAAAATATTAAGATTTTCTTGACATATATGGCCCATATAACCATCAAATATGTTCAAGAAAATTCTCATAGAAAATGTCCATTTGCAGACCAAGAGAAGGAGTCATTCCGTGCCAGGCCTTTTGACCTCACTCTAGGGGGCAGAGTCAATATAAGTGTCATCTCACAGTCCATACTCATATCAGTAACTCACATTTAACACATTCGGTTGAATTCCATCCAATGGTTTAGGAGGTAATTGAGTGACTGACAGTTTTTAGGATATTTGACCTTTTGACCCCGCTCCCTTGACCACCCCCCCCCCCCCACCCCCATGGTATGGCACCAAAGACAGATGCTGCGTCGCAGAGCACAACCAGACGGATGTATGGACAGACACACGGAGATTTCAATATCCATAACATTTTTTTTAAATGTGGGGATAACAATATTATTTGTTCAGATTGCTGTGACTGACATTGTCAGACAGGAAAAATTAACTGATATACATACATAATTAACATGTAATATTATAAAAATATACTCACAAATGGCAAAAATACCCCATTTTGACCCAAATTTGATGGAAGGAAGAATGGAAGAAAATATAATTTTAGATATGTTGTAGAGCACACCTAATGCTTTATTGTCTGTAAAGCACAAGTTTTTTCCACCTATCCCACATCGTCATCCTGACAGTTGAATATGGGATCATTTTCAAGTTGGGCCAATTTCAAGAGCCTATATTTCAAATGTTAAGAATCACATTTTTTCTTTTAACAAATATATATGTAATTGACCCATCAAGTATTAAGTTTGTAACTCTAATAGTTTTAACATACTTGTAATCACAAGTGGGTCTGAAAATTGGTCACTTTGAATAAATTTTCAAAATTAATGTTACCTAGGTTCCAACATGAGCACAAAAATTATTATGCCCTGCATATTTCAAGAGGGTACCTACATATGACCAAGCACTGAAAGTGTTATAGGAATTGGATGTCAGGTTAAGAATTTGCAGAGCCTTAAAAATGCTACAAAATGACAACTGCTTCACATGTGGTGGACCCCCTTGCTGTTCTAGCATCCATATCTCCAAAAATATTGAGATTTGAGAGCTAAAATTTTGTAGGATTTCCTAAAACGTACTAATAATACAGTAGAGAGAGAATTATGTTAATCTGAATCGGTCATGCAACAAGATTTCTGAAAATTGGTTGTTTTGACATGGAATGACCCGAAGACTATCTTTTTAATTTACCAGTGGAATGACTGGTTCAGTTATCGAGCCAAAATTTAAACAAGAGGCCCAAGGGGCCTGTATCGCTCACCTGGACCATAGGCATTTCAACTAGAATGCTCTTTATTAACAAGATTGCCACCAAACCATTTATTCGAAAATTGCAAATTTGAGATCAGAATACCCAAAAACACATAAAACCAATTTCGGCCTCAAAATCCATCAAATAAAAAAATCCAATATGGACGCTAAACATGCTATATTTTGATTGGCCCATGGTGCCCAGGTTTTTTGACGGATCAACTTCCCTTGAACAAACTTTAATGGCCCTTGGTCCCTAATCATGTCTGCCAAATTTCGGCCCTATCCCTTCAGCGGTTCTGGAGGTCGTTTTCGCTACAACTAGGACAAAGATGACCGTCAAACTATCTGACAAATCAAGTTCCCTTGAGCAAACTTGGTTCAGCTCTTGCCCTAAATAAAATTTATCAGGTTTGCATCAATCCCATAAGCGGTTTCGGAGAAGATTTTTAAAGACGTTTCTAAAAATCGGCCAAAATCAAAGATGGACACCGGCCCAATTGGCCGATCGGCTTCGTTTGAAGGAACTTGAATCTCTACACCCTAAGAATGTTTCCTGCCAACTATAATTGAAATCGGCCAGGTATGATCCAAGATGGCCGCCAAACCGTTTATCCGACAGTTTCGAAAATTTCAAACCTGAGCTCAGAATACCCCAAAACACATACAAAACCTATTTCGGCCTCAAAATACATCAAATAAAAAAATCCAATATGGCCGCCAAACGCGCTATATTTTGATTGGTCCACGGCGGCCATGTTTTTTGATGGCTCAACTTCTCTTGAACAAACTTTAATGGCCCTTAGGCACTAATCATATCTCCCAAATTTCGGCCCAATCCCTTCAGCAGTTCTGGAGAAGTTATTTCCGCTACAACTAAGTCAACCAAGATGGCTGCTGAACCATTTGACCAATCAAGTTCCCTTGAACAAATTTGGTTCAGCTCTTGCCCTAGATCATATTTCATGCAATTTGCATCAATCCCCTAAGCGGTTTCGGAGAAGATTTTTAAAGACCTTTCCTAAAATCAGCCTAAATCCAAGATGGCCGCCGGCCAAATTGGCCGATCGGCTTCGTTTGAACAAACTTGGATCCCTATGCCCTAAGGATGCTTCCTGCCAAATATAATTGAAATCGTCCCAGCGGTTCTTGAGAAGAAATTGTTTTAAAGGAAAAGTTGACGGATGGACGACGGACACAAGACGGACAGTCGCCACGACATAAGCTCACTTGGCCTTTCAGGCCAGGTGAGCTAAAAATAGTCATCTCTTGGTCTGCAAATGGACATTTCTCAAGACCACTGCAGAAGCCGTTTTTGCCTGATATGAATGTTAACGGGTTAATATTGAAATAACATTGCAGTGATGTATGGCACCACAAAATATAACCCTGGCACAAACCCTTTAGTTGTGAACTACATCGTAATTATCAATACACTTCACAATGTTAGTGTATGGTATATTCTGACATATGCCTGGTTTTTCAATCTTCCATTTAAGAATTGCGCAATTCATTTGATGCTACATGAACCATGAAAAAATAGGTGATGTTTTGGTCATCACAGTGACTAAAGGTGGCACAGGCGACACACACAGCTTTTTCTGTCAAATGAAATAAGTGGAGGAATTTGCGTCCAACATGTTCCTGCCGACAGGTACATATAGAAATCTTTTTTAACTAACTTTGCATCAATCAGTCAATCAATCAATCAGAGAAACAAACAAACAAATAATCAATCAATCAATCAATCAATCGTTTATTGATGTTATTTATGAATTAGGATTCTGCCACACAATCATTATATTTCGTATGACTACCGACAAGTATAAGTTGGTTTGTTGGTGTGTGTGTCTATCAGTCTGTCACTCGGTCTGTCAAATATTTGACAGTTTATGACAAAGCGGTCTATGTCTCACCAATAGTGCATGACACGTGTTCAAATATGGCTGACTTATGCCAGATAATGTTTGAAAATTCTCAGCACACTTAACCCTTTAATCGTTTAACATCAAATTTGTTCAAGAAAATTTTTATTTTCTCACTGAAAATGTCCATCTGCAGACCAAGACGTTTTGAAAATTTACCACTGGAATGCCTGGCTCATTTATCGAGCCAGTCATTCCACTGGTAAAATTTTCAAAAATAGTCTTCTCTTGATCTACAAATGGACATTTCTCATGACCACTGTGCCAGAAGCCATTTTTGGCGGACTTCAGGGTTAAAGAGTTAAGCTTTATAGAGCAGGTATGATGTAAGGAATATTCTGTTAGACATTCTGACACTAACTTATTTACTGGCCTATGGCAACAACATATTCTGACTTGAAATTGAGACAATGAAATTGTAATGGTTAAAGGTTTAACTTCCTGGCCATATAAAATATTTAAGCAACGAACAACTAGTAATTTGATTACCGGTAGGCACTAACATTGTCTAAGTGGGTGCAAAATAAAGATAGAATAGCTTCTACAAACCAACATAATGACATGCAAAGCTATGTACTTAAACAGGCAGTTTGGTATTTCACTGCATGCTACGTACTATTAATAAAGGATTATGGCTTTCATAATATCTTTACTATATACTAGTGTTTCTTGTCTACTGTTGATTTATTCATGCTATTTTTCTTATAATATGCCTACTTTTAGTCAGCATGTTAAAGCATTCGTCAGATCAAGCAGATAGTACTGTAAACTATACAAGCTCAAACTATTAGTAGAACAAAATATATGTTACTATTTAATTTAGCAACGCAAAAAGATCACGTTATTAATTAATATTAATATTTAATTATATTAGGTTATAAATTAATGAACAACTGCTAATGCATGAGAGTTACGGTATAGGCAGCTTTGCCAAAGATGTCAAAAATTTGACCGACTGCCCGGCTTATGAAACTAGCAAGTCGCGCATAATAAATTTCAAATGTTGTCAAGTTATTTAAGTGTGACATGCTATGGTTGTGACTGAAAGCAGCTTAGTTAGAAATGTCAAATATTTTACAGATTGACTGACCAACAGACAGAAAAACAAACAGACAGACAGACTTATATTTTTGCGAGGAACTAAAAATATATAGTCCTTAGTATTTGTATTGATCTCATTTTCAAGAACCCATTTTTCGGTGAGTTCCGCATGAATGAATCTAAGAGAAGCAGAGTGCACTGATAATCAATATGATTTAATCCTGTGGAGAATTGGCTGCATGGAGAATCAACCTAATTAGTACTTGATAGTCCTCAAGGGAACACTTATACGCTCAGCGAGTCCTGTCTAATTATTGATCCACGCCCGTATTGTGCTAGATGTCAACACAAATAACTCATCCATCACACCAAACATATCATACAGCAATTACTAATACATTCATATAACGTCTAAATGCATGAACATATGAAACAATCATATTTCTAGATTAACACATTCGTCACTGAAACTTCACAACCTAAATTTCAAAGCAACAATTCAGGTCAGATGAAATATATTTTGAAAATAATTTGACAGGAAATTGTTTCTTCCTGAAAGCAAGACTCAGTCATTTTATACTAGCTACATGTATGCAGGTGATGGAGAATTCCATATCCAAAAGACAAATGATATTCGTAGATTTCTATTATGCTGTCGAAGAAGAATATGCAGCTGTCAATCGCTAAATGTCTATATTATATATTTCTCCATTCCGTCAGGGAATATATGATTTAAATTCAACCAATCAGAAATGCTGATGCAGTGCAGTGCATACATCCATACAGGTAATATTCAACACGGCAGTTACATATATATTATAAATAAAAGACCAGTTCTGGTCACACATCCCCCCCCCCGACCAGGGCTTTTTAGTACAACCCCAATTTTTTAAATCCAAATTTATATTGTACACTCTTTCAAGAAATCAAGGGGATTTCTCTGGTGATTACAGGCAGATTTCAGCCAAATGCAATCCCAGTCAAGGTCTCATGCAGTGGGGGATGTATTTTCAAAATTTGATTTGAATCCATCCAGGCTAACTGAAGTTATCAAACGGAAAACATGTATTTTATGATTTTTTTTAGAAATCAAGGGGGATAACGCTGAAGGTTCTGGTCACATTCTTGCCGATATGCAATATCTTGTCATAAGGTGACATTCCAAATTTGAAATGAATCCCAGTAGGCTAATTGAAGTTATCGTGCGGAAACTTGACATTTTATGATTTTTCAAGAAATCAAGGGGGATAACTCCCATGTGTCTGGACACATTTCGCCGATATGCAATCCCCCACCAACATCTTGTCATAAGGAGTTGACATTCCAAATTTGAAATGAACCCATTACAGCTACCTGAAGTTATCGAGCGGAAACCACATATTTTACAATTTTTCAAGAAATGAAGGTGCGTGCGTGCGTGCGTGCGTGCGTGCGTGCGTGCGTGCGTGCGTGCGTGCGTGCGTGCGTGCGTGACTTCAGTGTTTCCGGACAGATTTCGTCAATATGAAAGATATGAAATCCTCACCGAGGTATTATCATAAGGAGTTGACATGCTAAATTTGGAATGAATCCATTCAAGCTAACTGAAGTTATCAAGCAGAAACCACATATTTTATGATTTTTCATGAAATGAAGGGGGATAACTCAAGTGTTTCCGGACAGATTTCATCGATATGCAATCCCAACCAAGGCGTTGTCATAAGGAGTTGACATATCAAATTTGGAATGACTCCATTCAAGCTAACTGAAGTTATCGAGTGGAAACTAAATGCGGACGCACAGACGAATGGGACCCATTTCTATATTCCCCGTCGATGATGCCGGGGGACTAATAATTTGATGTGTCTGTTCCTACATGAGATCACAGATTATACCATAAGGAAACAAAATGGTGCTGCCCCCCCCCCCCCACCCGCCACCCCAGCAAACAAGGGAAAGCACACACAACTGAGTAATATAGAACCTCTATGATATTATCTCTCAGTATTTTGTAAAGTACATCATTTCAGATGAGATTAGAGGCCAGGCTGTTTAAAGTTTGCCTGTCCAATTAAACAGGCACAAGATATGAGATGCCTGTTGATTTCAGTGGAATTTATGCAGCATGAAATGGCCTGAATCCATATTAAAATGTCAAAATACTAGGTCAACAAATGCACTTACGCATATTTTTTCTGCGCCATAGCCATGGACTTAGCAGCTTCCTCCTTTGCCTTACGTTCTGGATCAAATGAGCTGCCATCAACATAAAATTCACTGAGTCCAAACGCTTCGCGAAGTTTAGCATTTTTCTCCTGGTTTGCCTCTGCAATTTGATGTGTTGCTTTCGCTCTGTGAAAATATAAATATATAATTGCTTTAAAAAAAATCAAGCACGTCTGTACAATCATGCATATTTTCATACTCTGAGCTTTGGAAAACAAATCTTCAATATCATGGTAGCATGGATACTGAAAGCTATAATTATATAATATAACAATCCCAGCACATATCAGTTCATGCTCCATGACAGTCAAGGATGATAACTACCTCAAGGACACAGTGGCCGGTGAAGCTACTGTGTGTTGCTGCACCCAGTGTGTGCGTCAATCAAATGCGCTCCTAACCCGTATTGTTGATGGCTTGAGGGTCCATACAATGTAGTTGGTGGATCCAGTGGTGCGCCGTTTGTCTTCTCCATTTAGTGGATTCCGTGTCCGGTGGGTCTGAGGAGAGGACTTATACTAGAGGTCCAAGGGTCTTAACGCTCAGCTGGACCATTAGCATTTGAACCTTTAGCATTTGAACAGACATATTTTTAATTCAGCAGTAACAAGCCATAAAAATAATATTAGGAACCCAGTACAATCGATATTTAGTGAGAAATTAATGATGAATGCGGACCACACAATCAGATCGATCCTTAGGTTCCAACCAGCCAATAAAAAATCCAATATGACCATCAATACAATTTTGATTGGTCCATGGCAACTAGAGCTGGGCGGTCTGACGGTAGTACCGTGAGGACCGCGGTATACCGTGAACCGATACCGTGACCTTTGACATTTCCAAATACCGTGAATACCGTCCATAATGTTTGAGCAATTTTTGAAAATATATTCATAACATCTGACTTGACCAAGGGTAAATAAGTGCTAATAGTGCCAAAAATAAAGGCATCCTTAACTATTAGCCGAGTTGAGGTGAAAGGGTCGTTGTAAAAACAAATGTCAAGACGTCAATTACAAAATAATGACAGGCAGAATTGTATGTCAAACGTACGTCTTGAAAGCCTCACGGTAAAATTGCTTTATTTAAAACATCTAAACTCATTCTCTGGCCGTCCGCCGGTAGTAATTACACTATAATATTTTCCCTATTCCCGTTTCTATTATTTGTAATGTAACACGCTAGAATAACAAAATAACATACAAACTGTGTGCTATTCAAACACAACAGCAATCTCGCACAGACGTATCTGATTGGTTGTTCATGAACTAGACCGTGGGAAAATACATTACTATGCTGAATTTATCAATGAAAATTTACTAAAACGTAGTATTTTCTCGCGCCGTTTTGATCACGTGCTAATTTATTAACACAGAGCAGCGCTGAAGTCGTTATTTTTTATTTTTCTGGCTTGTTTTAAGAAATTTCTTTAAGGATTAAATCCAGTTTAAGTAATGACACCTAAAAATTATAGTGTTTTAGTTTTTATAATTCATTTTTCAACTGGCTACATGTCGGAAGTGTGCGGGAATAGCTTTTTACACGCATTGTTCATGTGAAGCATGGCGAGTACCGAGTCTGCACATCGGGTATTCTGAATACAGCCGATTCGAAAGCTTCTGATAATTACCGAGTACCCGATGTGCAGACGATGTTGTGTTATATGTATGTGTATAGGCCTGTTTTCGTGAGTAACAGAATATACGACGCCAACAGAAATAAAAGAGTACAACACTCGCCCCATTTAAATACTCGCAGATTTTGTCTGGACTCTGTTTATCAAAGCGCTCGACTGCCAAAATAAAATTTACCGTTTGCTGGTCGCACGCATTAATAGCAAGAACAATCCAGATTGAAAATAGTGCACCCCGATGTCTCAAACAGCGGGTTATAGTTAGCGAGTCGACCACACCCTTTGACCGATATTCCCGTGAATGATATTACGTCAATAAAAATAGTGACCTAATAAAATCGTGAAACTAAACAGTCGCAATAGCCATGTTTTTCTTCTCTAAATCAGGAAGCCGATTTATTTATTTTACTTATATTTACCGTTGATTGGAGATGGAAGTGAAAAGGAAATGGAAAAAATTGTTCTAATTTCGTGGCATGCCTCAAGCTCAGATGACGGTATACCGTGGTACCGCAGTATTTTTTCATGGTACCGATACCGTCATGTAAATATCAATACCGCCCAGCTCTAATGGCAACCATGTTTTATCAAGGATCACATTCTCTTAAACAAACTTTAATCACCCGTAGCTATTGATGAAATTAAATCTAATGAGTTTTAGCCTGAGATGGCTATTGGAACAAGCGGTTAATGAGTAGCGTTTTATACGATTTCCAGCCATTTTTCGGAAAATTCAAAACGGCCGCTGAACAAATTGACCAATCAAAATTCTTATATACAAGGTCTGAAGCACACCACACTGGGGATACTTCCAGCCGAGTTTGCTTGAAATCTATCATGTGGGTAATGAGTAGTAGCATTTTAACTGATTTCCCAAAATTTTCAGAAAATCCAAGATAGCCGCTGGAAAAATTGACCAATCAAAATTCTGTATAAAAGCTCTGAAACCTACCAGCCTAGTATCCGTTCAGCCAAGTCTAGTTGAAATTGCCCAAGCAGTTAATCAAGAGTAGCGTTTTAAAAGGTTTCCCGGCAAAATTTGGAATATTCAAGATTGGCGTCGAAAAAATAGATCAATCAAAATTCTGCATATAAGTTCTGAAGCATACCACTCTAGGGTCCTCCCAACCAAGTTTGCTTGAAATCAGCCAAGTGGTTAATGAGTACATGTAGGCTTTTAACTGATTTCCATAAATTTTCAGAAAATCCAAGATGGCCACCTGGAAATGTTGGCCAATCAGAATTCTCGTTAGATGTGTTGAATAAAGCTTATCAGCAGTCGGGACATTTATATTGGAGGAGTAGCATTTTAAATGATCGCCGGAAAATTTTCGGAAAATCCAAGATGGATGCCAAAAAAGTTGACTGATCATAATTCTGAATAGAAGTTCTGCCGCCTACCAGCAATGATCCTTCCAGCCAAATTGGTTGAAATCAGTCAAAGCATAAATTAGGAGATGCGATTTGATGGATGGACAGACGGATGGACAATGATGGCCGCCATGGCATAAGATAACTTGGCCCTTCGGGTCAGGTGAGCTAATAATGCAAGTTGACTTTATAAATTGTTAATTCACGCTAAATCCCCTATTGCACAGGTATTGCCATTACATTACATGTTTTTAAAAACAAATGATGAGAATTCAATTTCCCATCACGTTGCATCTAACAGAAAAATGGAGCATCTTAATTTTCCGTCTTTTCCCAGGAGAAAAATAAGAGAAATTGCTACGTAAACTAATTTTCTGCCAATTGGATACATGACCCTAAGCCTATTCTTTGATCATCTGGGAAGGGATACTTACAAGTTCATTGAGCAAGTACTTTCAGACAAAATTATTAACCAATGAAATTGCAAGAAATCTCTTTTCAGAAGAAAATTTACATTATACATGTATGAGGAAAAACAACTTTCTGAATTGTGGAAGCGATCGTGTTGTGACGAATTCCACTGTGCCATCAGATGTAGGAGGTGTAAATCTGATCACTTCCTGTGTGTGATATCGTGCTTTGATCGCTTTATTTGATATGTCTTCATCTAAGTGAAAAGCCAGACGAGATGATTAGGAAAATGCGATTATTTCTATAAAATTCTTTTTAGCAGAAAGATAAAAGAATGTGGTTGTTTAAGAAAAATGGGGGCTGTTGGGGATGTCGACTTCTCTAAAGCGATTTTAACACAATATTTTGAAGAATGTTAACATGTATTCTTGTCAATAAAACTGTCTCATGTTAGCTCCTCCTCGCTATTCTAAATTAATTTGTGAAATGTATCCATCCCACAATGCACCCTCAAATCATGGCTGGTCACCAGACAGCGTGTATACAAACAATATTTCATTGACTTACTGAGAAGAATGTAGAATAGGAACATATTATGCACAAACCACACTAACAAAAACAGTGTACTGAAGCCCAAATTATCCCCCAAAAAGTTAATTCTTTACGATATAAAATTTATTGTTTGAATATTTTGAAATTAATTTGACTGGAAGCCGTTGCTGCCTTTAGGCAGCAGCGTCCTCCAGTTAAATTAATTTCAAAGTATTCAACAGTTTTCCTGTATGTTTGTCATACGAATGTGATATAGGGAATTCATTATTGAATTAGTTAAAACCAGTTAACTCGTTAATGATTAAACTAGCCAAAAATGCTTCTGCAGTCGTCTTCACATATGTTCATTTCTAGGTCAAGAGAAGGCAACTGTTACCACTGAAATAACTGTATCAGGTTTGTTTGCAAGCCAAGACTAGTTTTGAAAAATTACCAATGGAATGCTTGGCTCGGCGGCTTAGCCTGTCATTCCAGTGGAACAAAAAAGATTGATTTGATTTTATCTACCAGTCTTGACCCTTAACCCTTTCACAGTTATATCAGTGTAAAACGGCTTCTGCGGTGGTCTTGAGAAATGTATATTTTGCAGACCAAGAGACTAATTTTATTAATTGACCACTGCAATGACTGCCTCGGTTATCCAACCAGTCATTCCGGCGGTCAATTTTCAAAAATAGTCTTCTTTCAGTCTGCAAATGGACATTTTCTGTGAGAAAATTGAAATTTTCTTGAACAAATTCGAGGGCTAAAGGCTTAATGATCAAGTCGGCCAAAACTGGACTCTGCAGTAGTCTTGAGAAATGTCCACTCAGGAGTCAAGAGATGACAATTTTGAAAATGTTACCACTGGAATGACTGGCGGGAGAAGATTGCTACGTGACAAATCTTAGCCATTAAAGGATTAAAACAACAGCTTCCAATCAAATTGCTTTCAAAATATTCAACAGTTTACAGTATGAGTGGTTTGAAATTGAGCATTTTACACGCACTGAGGTTTTGGGGATGAGGTTAAAACTTGTCAGGTTTTAACCCTTTAACACTCATATCAGCCAAAAACACCTTCGGCACTGGCCTTGAGAAATGTCCATTTGCAGACCAAGAGAAGCCTATTTTTGAAAATTTACCAATGGAATGACAGACTCGATAACCGAGCCAGTCATTCCTGTGGTAAATCTTCAAAAATAATCTCTTGGTCTGTAAACGGACATTTTATATGAGAAAATGAAATTTTCTTGAATAAATTCAAGGGTTAAAGGGTTAAATGATTAATTATACTTTTACTTATCAAATGGAGTAACATTGAACTACCACCATCCATTAAATTTGGATCCTCTATCATGTTCACTGGTACTCACATCTGATATTGTACTCCTGTACACTATTGCTGTCTAGGTGATGTAAGGGGTCATTACCGGTATCAGTTTCCTGTACTCTTGACATTACCCTAATTACTTAGACAAAAGGAAATGAGATTTTGCTATCACATCCTGATTGACACTGAATTATGATATAACTTTTTCAGCCATTTCTATTTAAAAGTGCATATTCACAACAAAATGCTTGAAAATAAAATTGTGTAACGCTTAAATTGTATGCCTTTATGTAATGAAACGGAATAAATCGACCAGACAACCCAGAGGGTCTGGTCTTATGTTTTACTAATTACATATACCTACCTCCTTGCATTACTATTGCTCTTTCCTTCTCTGAAGGGAAGCATAGTAGGATGAATTTTTTACAGCCAATGTTTGCTGGGTATTGTGGTTACAGAGAAATTTGACAGAGGGGAGGCTTGAGGTGTGCCGCAATGTAAGGAGGTAGGTATATGTAATTAGTAAAACATAAGACCACACCCTCCGGGTCATCTGGTCGTTATTACTACATTACAACCTACCTCCTTGCATTACTATTGCTCAAATACAGATTTCAACATTGCACAAAGGCCGGAGGGAGGCGAATTTTTGGGCAAAATTGATGTAAAAAATAGAAAGAAGGAATACGAAGTTGGTAAAAACGAGTAGAGTAAGATACTACAAATGATGGTAACTCCTCAGAATTACTCGCATAAATAACCCTAATCAAAAGGGTACAGAAGAAAGGAAAGCAGAAAGGAGGACATTAAACGACCCCAAGAATACAAGAGAGAAGAGATGATCATGCAAGAATGAAATGAATAAAAATAAAGTGTGATGAAAGAGATGATATGAAAGAGGTGAAATAACCACATGAGAAAGAGATAATGAACTCACACTCATCTCAAATAAAATTCTTATACGAATGAAGATTATGAAGGAAGAGAAGATGATGATGAAGAAATAAGAGTCATGGTCCCTGAAGCTACCTTCTGAATATTTTTATAGACGGAAGAAGCAGCAGAATCTTTAAGATAGAAATTAATAAAGAATTCTCTGATTTCCAGATAGCAACTTGAATGAAATCATCAAGAGAAGATCCATAAAAAAGGGCACAAGAGGTGGCAAGGCCCCTAACATCATGGGCCTTAACACCAACTAATGAATTGTTCCCGGGAGAAGCTAATTCATGGCAAATTTTTAATAGTATCAACGAACCAACGTGAAATAATGGTTAAAGAGGCAGGACTATCAACGCCTACCGCAAACGTAACCCAAATATGTTTATCATCAGATCATTTGCAAGTTGAACGGAATTTGTAAATATAGAACGCCCCAACAGGGATCCAGACAGAGTCATCTGGAGATAACGCAGAAAGCCTATGAAGTATGATGTGTTTATCAAACAAACTCAACTGAGTTTGGACAGAAATTCTGACCTAGGACAGGCCTGGAAATAACTTTTTCAACAGTATCCAACACCCTGCCACGCACCAGCTACTTAGTACCGGACATTCAGAATTTGATCATAATGATTATGATACAGCTAAGGTAGATGCATATTTTACGGCTTTGTCAACATTTGTATGCAGACTCTCTTGTTGCACACTGCAACTACTGGTACTGATTAAATCTTAACCTGACAAAATGTCAGGAAAAGGCAAGGCCAGTGAATTGAGTGGTAAGTATTTTAGTAAGCTAACAAAACGCCAGACCAGTATATATACGTCTGGTCGTTTTGTAACACAACAAAAATACTAAGCCACTCAATTCACTGTTTGCTAAAACACAGAATTGGTCAGAGCCCAAATACTAGGTGGGTTGGTAAATTGCAAATCAGGAATGAAAGGTTAATCACCAAAAATACTAAAACCAACTAAATCGCTGAAGTGCTGAAATAGCACGAACAAACAAATGTTCGAAATAAAATACAATAATATAATGATAATTATAAAATCTCAGCAAAGAGAATTTAAAAGCAGCCGTGAGATGGTGAAGAAGACGGCTGACTAAAGAATCTAGGCAATTGAGCCTAGGTTTGAGTGGCGAAACGAGAAATGTCAGATTGTGAATTGAATCTGATCTTTCAGATAAAATTAATGTAGAATCTGACATTTATACTGCAACTTACATAATGTCGTCCACTGATAGATCTGCATAGAATGCGAAGGAGAAGGCCATACCACGAACATCGTGTGCCTTAACACAAACTGAGTGTCTCCTGGAGATACATTCTAGTGTCAATTAATGGTGTCTGTAATCCAGTTGATGAGATGCGCGCTTACTAAACAAATTCGCATAAGTAATCTGAACGGTAGATCTGCATAGAATGCGAAGGAGAAGGCCATACCACGAACATCGTGTGCCTTAACACTTACTGAGTGTCTCCTGGAGGTACATTCTAGTGTCGATTAATGGTGTCTGTAATCCAGTTGATGAGATGCGCGCTTACTAAACAAATTTGCATAAGTAACCTGAACGGTGTTTCAAAAAGATATTTTAAATTGGGCATAGTTTTCGGAAAGGATTGAAAACAATTAATTAGGTTTTATATATATATATAAGATCTCTTCAAGGGCAAAGAATGAGGCCAGCTCTCCTACCACCTAGAAAAGATCATTCCCAAAAAGAATATGAATATCAAAATGCCATCTAACAAACGCGGCCGCGAATGATTTCAGAGTTATACAATTAAACAGATGGACCCAAGAATGAATTAATAGAGGAATTTATTATAGGTATTTGCCTTTGTGCTATACCCTAAAAATACCGGTACCATGGATAAATGATGTAAATACTTAATAACTCTCAAACCGGCTTCTAGAAAACAAAGAAGGATAGATGCTAGTGAAAACGATAACACCACCCCAGCATACAGGGATTTAAATCATCAAAAAATATGCCATGAATCTATGACTTGATGATGGGATGCAGAATCGGGCGAGATAATGTGCTGTTCTACAACCATTTGAAAACCTTAAATATACTCTGGTAAATTCTCCTGTAACAGATAGTTTGAATTGATTAAGAATACTAAAGTTCAGACAAAAAATCAATTTCTGAAAAACAGGTCTCTTGGAAAATACCATATATACATATTGAAGATTTGTGTAATGATGAACTGAAAGCTGCTGTTAAACGAGATAGAAAATCAGCAAAATTGGTAAGACGCTTTGGATTTCCACAAAGAGGACTACGAGATCCACTGAATAACTCTCATTGGGCCAAGCAGGAGTGATTAAAGGGATAATACATTCTGCTGACAAAAGTTCTTAAAGACAATTGTACTAGAAACCGCTGACAAAAGTTTTTAAATACAATTGGCACTAGAAAGTTAAATTGAAGATAATTTTAAAAAATGTGAAGTCTATGACTGGGCCAGAGCATCTACCGCCAGAGCCTAGCCTGGAGGAAGAATATGAACATCAAATCTGGACACTATACTGAGTAGAAACTTAATGGGATGTAATAAATGAGCTACAAGGAAAATCATTCTACCTGAAATGTGAGCTGCTGAAAGTTTTGCTGACATCTCCACCGCAGGAGGAAGACCAAGACTCCAGACAAAATATGATAACCTCAACTGCCCTGCTTGTTGATGAAGGTCACTACTATAGAAATGACTGCATGAGCAGATAGGTGCTTGTGAAAGAGACAATATCTCTTCATTCTCCAATATTCCTGAGTATTGAAGAGGAATACTAGAGTATTAGTTCCTGTTCTAGTTCCTGAAAAGGAAGAGAGTAGTAAGACTACTTTATCTGATTCCATAGACACAAGAACGAGATCCCCTCCCCCAAACACGTAAGAACAAGACATCAAACTGGACCTGCAGATGGATTAACTGGTGAATTGGTACCGATGACACCCAACGAATGAAAATGCAGTGTATGCAGTCGTGGTGAGGGACAAAATTCTGAATTACCAGACTTGACCTTCGTACACAAAACTGACTCCATTCGGCCCAAATTTTAACACAATTAAGCAACCTTCCAAGCCAGAGGAATCCCAGACTGGCTATGATGTAATTAAAAGAACCCAGATCCAGTTAGGACAAATTCTGTATATATAGAAATATCAGAAAACACTGTCCCTTATCCTTGACTAGACCAGTGATGACTAGGCAAAATGACTCCATGTCCATATTATTCCTTTCATCGATGAACTCCATTTCTGAGACAACATAGTAGGAAAAGAGTTGAATATAAAACGATTGACTAAGTAATTTTTGTCTCAAACAGTATCAAAGCAGCCATGGGTTCCAGACAAAATAATTCCAAAATATACAACAGAATTAGTATTAAATCATGAAGTGTAAATTTTTTGGAAGTTGTCAGAAAAGGATAAATATATGAGTTGAAGATAAGAGCCGAGACCCTATAAAAGATGATCTGCCAGCACCTCATAATCCTTAAAGTCTGGATTCTGCCATTCCTCCACTGTATCCTACTTGAAAAGAGCAGAAAATTATTGATTAGGAACAGAAGCAGGACTAATGTCAAAGGAGACCAACATGGTTTGATAGAAAAAAGGGGGATTCAATGACTACATTGATTGTACCTTATATGTAGGAAATCTGCTACCTAAGACATGCATGAGGCTAGCTATACCCATCCCACCCCTGATAGAGTAGAGATTATATAGAAGCGCTTAAGCATGACAGCTAGGACCAGAATAAACCTGCAGAATCTTATTTTACAAATCTAATTTTAAAACAAAGCTAGTATGATATGAGCCCAATTGTTAATATCTTTATCAGATGATTAAACAGGAAAGAAGTCCATCAAACCTGTGACCAGATCAATGATGGATAAGGACAAAGGACTGAAACTACACAGAAGGGTGAAAGGAAAAAACCATATTCCACAATCCATGCAAAGGCAATAATCCAATCATCTTGGTTAGGCCCCCTTGAGGAATTTATTTAATAATGCCTGGGAAATTTAGAATTTAGAAGAATAAAAAATAGGCTTGAATAGATAAGGCTGAGAAGACCTCTCCATATGACAATAATAGAAATAGATATATCCCTAGACAAATAAAAAGATCAAAATTTCTACTGAACTCGAGAAAGGAGCGGTGTAAATCTTGATAAGACAAAAAAGATTTTGTTATTGTGACAAGCTTACATTCACCCATAGATATGCTTCATCATGGCGAGGGATCCTACTGACAGAAAAGAAAGACTGAAAAACTATGTTAAAAATAAATCAGGCCAGATATGATACTAAAAGATAGCAAACCACTATTCACAATTAAAATAATAAAGTCTGACGCACTTATTTGCAGATTGATATTAGTCGAAAGATGGAGGCTGATAGTTAGAGTGTAAAAAACGAAATCTAGTGAAATCAAAACGACAAAAGCACTGCTAGGATCATAAGAAAAAATTAAATTATTCCTAGAAGATAAATGCGAAGAGTTGGGTGTACACAAGGTTTCGAAGGATGAGGATAATTGGATGGTTCAGCCATTGCACTAAGAGCAACTAATAAAGAATTAAAGAATCCAAAATAAGAGCCCCTGAAATAGGGCATTTAAACTGTCAAGTGATTTAGAAACAAACAATACCAGCAAAACACCAGAAGTGATTTGATTTGGCATACCTAAACCAGAAGTTTAATTATAATCAGTTGCTATGCCATAAAAATTGAGTTATAATCTAGGTAATAATACTGAGCACAGGACAATTAGGCCTCATGGTCATCTCTTCTTCATTTATCTCCATGCCTGTGCCGTCACTTCTAGTCATGGGTTGCGTGTACGGTGTAGTCATACATTGGCTTGACTATGCCAAAGCCTACCTAAACCATTTTCGAATGTTTTAAGAGATGGTGTGGAAACAACATGTTCAGACCAACATTTCACAGTTTACACACCCCTTAGAGAGAAAATTTTTCTAACTAGGTTAGTTCTCCCCCTCTTCTAGACTTTCAGATGATTTCCACGAGTAATAGTCCATTTGCAAGCAGAATGTTATATTTGACTATAACAATTAATCGATTGAGAGCCGATAGAATGATCCCTCATAGCCTGGGTACGTGCTCTATATATCCAATTTCACCCAAGTTAAGTACCCACAGAAAGAATTTACAAAATGATGAGAGATTAGATTATACATTAAGTAGGGAAAAAACCCATCTTAGGGCTAATAAAAGTGGCTGATAGTCAAGAACTTTCCTGATCCAAAGGCTATGCTTGCTACTAAAACACTGAGATCAACACACATCTCTGATATAGTAAAACTTGGTCATCAAAGTTTGTAGCGTTTACTATCAAAATATCAACCATTTAACTCTCGAAGTTATTAGTCATAAGTTGCAACTGAAATAAGTTGAATCTGAATGAGTACCAGCAAATATGGGAGTGGCGTATTTACTTAAAAATCCATAAATAGGTCGCACATTTATGCTCAATTTACATGTTCTAAAAAATTTGCGCGCACTATATACAAGGATAAAACTTATTTTCCTCTGAATTTTTAAACATCTTAACGTCTGAAGATACCACGAAAAAACCCTTCACAAATCTTGTCACCTCGCGGCTATGCTTAATGTATACCTGAAAACATCATTCGCAGAAGTGAAATTATTAAATTGAGCAGCCTAAATATTGCGTATCCTTTAATAAAGATTGTTTTTTCCATCAAAATTAATCCTAACCTGACATAAATGTCGTCTTTATAATATATAAATCAGAATCACGTGATAATCACATGATATATAAATCACGTGATATTATCTGACCCGATTAGGTTAAAGCAAATTTTAATGAAGTAGGTTAAGCGAGTACTCGGATATAGATATCCTGGAATCGGAAATTCGGCAATGAGATCTACGCTTCTCGTCAGCGCCTCCAAACGGAGATTTACTTTGCCACTGTCCGGCTCGCTAACAATAGACGCTGGCTACCCAGTTTAATTATCGGCCGTTCATGCAATTTTTCTAGAACATCGCATTACGTTTTAGATCATTTTAGGTTCACATTACAATATAACCAGTAATATATATAATAAGTTTTAACGCTAGATTTAGAAATCAAGTGAACGCAAGTTTCTCCCTAGATTTACAAATCAAGTGAACCTGATAATCTGGCACAGGCTTAATAGCCTCTAACAAAAGCGGGTTATGTGATTACGAGGATTCAATTCAGTATCGTAATTTTGAACATCCGGGCATTCCGAGATCGTCCAACATTTGCCAATTTACGACACACTAAAGAGGATATCCCATAGCAACGCAATGTTTACATTTTTCATGAAACTACGGCCATAAAAAATACTTGCGTCGACTAACCCCGCCAGGTATTAGAAAACATAAAATCTCGAGTAATTTTTATAAGATATTAAATAAAAGGTAAAAAGGTTTCATGGCCCATTGCTAGTAATGTTAAATTAGCCTGCAAAAACGCCGCCAATTGAAAGCGAACACCGAATCGCGAATTAATACGATGGTCTCGTCTTTATTGTAATACGACTGACATGACTGACTGATCATCATGAAGTAATTGCGAGTTTCATGTTAGTTGGTTAGTAACCGTCCTTAGAAGGACCACTCGCTTTTCTTCAGGGGATGATCGTGGTGTATCCTTGTGGTGTTCATCCGGTCCACCACGCCTGTTTGCACCACTGTCACATTCTTAATAGATCCAATAACTTCCCAACCGGTATATTACATAGTTATGTAGGATACCTTCTGTAGGATTCGATCCAAACCGGTATGTAGTATACCTTATGTAGGAAAGAATGACGCTCGGAAATACGTACCTAGTCAAAACTCTTAATTGATCCACTAACTTCCCAACCGGTATGTTACATATGTTATGTAGGATACCTTTCGTAGGAGATGTTCCAAACCGGTATATAGTATACCTTTCGTAGGAACGGAGCCTCGTGGCTAAAATAGGATCAGAGTTATTGACTTCACCTGGCTTGTAATGTGAAGCTGGCGCCATTTTCTTTCAACTTGGTCACAACGAACTTTCTGCTCATATTCACGTAAATTATAACCATTTTACATAAGTACTATGACTTATTCAACAAAGACCACTTGTACTGTGGTATTCATGAAAAGCAAATGTGGATGTAGCTCCACAAGATTATGGAATGAATAGGATTTGTTGAGATAAAAGTTAGGTGTTTCCCGTAATACAGAAAATTAATTAATGAAGGCTTGGACTCGGTCGCATGCATAGTAGCATAAGTGCGCATGCTCACAGACTCGTTTATATGTTCTCTATAGGAATAGAGGAACCGGTTCCCTAGAGCAATGACTGCTTTAGAGTTAAAGAGATACTATCAAGACTACCCAATGGAGGGATGTATCTCTGCTAAACTTGTTTCAAGGGAACCTACACCATGGGAATGAATAGGTTAAAATTTTCTGAGATATCTAAGTCAGGTGACTTTTAGCAACAGTGAATTGAGTGGCTTAGTATTTTTGTTGTGTTACAAAACATAAGACCACACCCTCCGGGTCATCTGGTCGTTATTACTACATTACAACCTACCTCCTTGCATTACTATTGCTCAAATACAGATTTCAACATTGCACAAAGGCCGGAGGGAGGCGAATTTTTGGGCAAAATTGATGTAAAAAATAGAAAGAAGGAATACGAAGTTGGTAAAAACGAGTAGAGTAAGATACTACAAATGATGGTAACTCCTCAGAATTACTCGCATAAATAACCCTAATCAAAAGGGTACAGAAGAAAGGAAAGCAGAAAGGAGGACATTAAACGACCCCAAGAATACAAGAGAGAAGAGATGATCATGCAAGAATGAAGTGAATAAAAATAAAGTGTGATGAAAGAGATGATATGAAAGAGGTGAAATAACCACATGAGAAAGAGGTAATGAACTCACACTCATCTCAAATAAAATTCTTATACGAATGAAGATTATGAAGGAAGAGAAGATGATGATGAAGAAATAAGAGTCATGGTCCCTGAAGCTACCTTCTGAATATTTTTATAGACGGAAGAAGCAGCAGAATCTTTAAGATAGAAATTAATAAAGAATTCTCTGATTTCCAGATAGCAACTTGAATGAAATCATCAAGAGAAGATCCATAAAAAAGGGCACAAGAGGTGGCAAGGCCCCTAACATCATGGGCCTTAACACCAACTAATGAATTGTTCCCGGGAGAAGCTAATTCATGGCAAATTTTTAATAGTATCAACGAACCAACGTGAAATAATGGTTAAAGAGGCAGGACTATCAACGCCTACCGCAAACGTAACCCAAATATGTTTATCATCAGATCATTTGCAAGTTGAACGGAATTTGTAAATATAGAACGCCCCAACAGGGATCCAGACAGAGTCATCTGGAGATAACGCAGAAAGCCTATGAAGTATGATGTGTTTATCAAACAAACTCAACTGAGTTTGGACAGAAATTCTGACCTAGGACAGGCCTGGAAATAACTTTTTCAACAGTATCCAACACCTTGCCACGCACCAGCTACTTAGTACCGGACATTCAGAATTTGATCATAATGATTATGATACAGCTAAGGTAGATGCATATTTTACGGCTTTGTCAACATTTGTATGCAGACTCTCTTGTTGCACACTGCAACTACTGGTACTGATTAAATCTTAACCTGACAAAATGTCAGGAAAAGGCAAGACTGCCTAACATTTGATAATTTGGTGCCTGACAATGTCCTTGACAGGCACCTTACTGTATTTCCAGGCATGCTATGATAGAGGATAATGCTAATACCTGTAACTTCAAAACTATCCCAATCAGCAGATAATGCATGAATTTCCGAAAGACGGCTAACTGAAGCTATTGCTAATAACAAGTATGCTCTGACAGTAAGATGTTTAAAACAACCAGACGCAAAAGGATTAAAGCGTTTACCAGCTAGGACCTGAAGTACAAGGGATAGGTTCCAAGATGGAAGGGGTTACTGGAGGATGAGAATTTCCCAAAACCCTAAAGCGATCGTGAAATGTTACTGATCTTGAACCGAAGGGCTGATTGAACGGTAAGTATGTTTTTATAGTGGTTAATAAAACAACAGACTAACCTGCAAGGGGGGTCTGTGGGGGTTGTTATTACACCACAAAAACATCCATTACTGTTCAATCACTACTTGCTAAACCCGTAGATTTGGTCAGTGCCCCACTTAAAACATTAGGTGGGAGGCGATTTGAGAATCAACAAACAAGGATAAAAATCAAACCAATCTTATCCAAATGTTAATAACATAACATAATAGTGCATTTAAATTAATCACACCGTGATTATCACATAAGGAAAACTTGAACTTAAGAGATAGATAAAAACCAAAATAAACTCTCACCATTTCTTACAGTTTTCTTACATTTTCTTAACGAAAATGGCGAGATGTGCTTGGTAAATGGTCTTCAGCTTTTTTGGTTAAAATCGTAATATTACGAAAGAAGGAGGCTGTTGCACTCTGATCTTTCAGATAAAAGGTTGTAAAAGAGGATTCAGATTTTCATCCTGCAACCTGCATGACTTCATCTAAATACGAACCGGCAAAAAGTGCAAAAGAGGAAGCCATTCCTCTAACATCGTGAGCTTTAATATGGGAGAGATTAATTTGTTCCGGAGAAGCAATCTCGTAACAAAGCTTAATCGTCTCCCAAATCCATCAGGATATCGTAAACTTTGAGACCGGCTTAGCTAACTCTTCCGCATAAGAAACCCATAAAAGGGACGGATCAAATCTTTTGAAATCAGTTCGCTGTTTGTACATTCTTAATGCCACAGGGCACCAGAGTTTGTCGGAAGGCGAAAAAGACGATGATGATTTTAAAATGATCGGACTAGCAGGAAACCGGTTAGACTGAGTTTTCGATAAAAAAATCCCTTCTGGGATATAAAACTAAACCGTCTCCTGAAACTATAAATCTCCCCCTTTCAGCAGAAAAAACATGAATTCTGAATGCCTTCTAGCAGAGGCCGATAATACTAATAGAGGAGAGGTTCAAAATGACGGCCTGCCAGCACATGAAGAACCAAAGCCAAGTTCCACGAAGGTAAAGGGTTAGCTATCGGAGGACGAGTGTCCTTGACAACGGCATACAGAAGGCAAGGATGAGAAGATGCCAGAGAAAATCTATATCCCCTAACCGTATTAGCTGATAAATGTAAGGAATCAAAGAGATATGTTAAAAAGTCTAATACTTGGGGAATAGAAAAAGAATCGGGCACGAGACCTTGGTCTGAACACTATTCTCCAAAAATCTAACAACTATGTATCTAGCGATAATGCGCAGAATACAGACTGACTTCGGCTGCAACAAAAAAACCCATCCGGCAACCAGTCGGAAGAGTCTTTAATTACGTTGAATTGTTTCACTGATAAAAGAATAAATGCTGAATATCTACAATTCCAAGAGAGACTTCAAGACTGGCAATGTCTCGGAATTAATAGCGAATAAACATTCCGATTTCAAAAGCACTTACTGAAATAAGACTAACTCTTAGGCAAGATGATGACTAGATCTTAGGAAAGACAGACCTGGAATCTCAGTAAGAGCTATCACCGGAAATCCAAAAAAGAAGACAGAACCGGAAGTTAATCATAGAACCCCATGAAAAACCGGTAATGACCGTATCCCCCGATGTACGAATCCGGAAGTGGAAAAATAGGAAACGGAAATGCGCAAACCGGAAGAAGACAACTGGTAACTGAACCCGGAAGTACAGTAAAGAACCAGAATAAGCATAGGAACCGGAAATACGCAAACCAGTCAGACCGGAACTGATGAACACTAGCTACAGGCGATCTGTGGACATTTCTGACAACCGGAATGACCAAGACTTTGACACATGTGTTTAGGACAGGGGCTTCCGCCGCCGCCACCACTGCTTGAGGGTCATGCCGTTTCTTCTTTTTTCAACCTCAACTCACGTGGGTTTGACCCGGTGACCTGCTCGAGTTCACCTTCGAGAGCTTATTTGCTCCAATATTTTGCTGCTCTAATTATTTGCTCTTTGTTCTTTATTCATCCACTAGACCGGAAATTACGTCCCAACCGGAATCGGAGGTCGGAAGAGCGTATTAGATTAGAAGACGCAGATAACTTGAATCTTGCATACAAAACCAAACCGGTTACATTGGCATATATGATAAAGACGGAGGCTTCCGCCGCCGCCACCACTGCTTGAGGGTCATGCCTTTTCTTCTTATTTTCAACCTCAAGACTCACGTGGGTTTGACCGGGTGACATGCTCGAGATCACCTTCGAGAGCTTATTTGCTCTAATTATTTGCTCTTCATCCACTATACCGGAAGTTACGTCCCAACCGGAAGCGGAAGAGCTTATCTTCAGAATTCGACGAAGAAGCCCCCCCCCCCTCCGTTGCTGATGGATTAGATACATTAGATTAACAAGACACAGCTTTATGCTTAACAGCAACGGGGGTGGGGGAAGAATGACCAGAGGGCAGCGCTGTTAGGATGAATAATCCTTAAAGAAAACTTAGATACGAACGCAGACCACCCTATGCAAAGCCCGCACATCGATGTGGGGGTACACGTACTGCACTTTGAACAGACATGTCCTCCATACTCCACAGATTGAGAAAGTGCACTTGATTTATCGGTCGTTAAAACACTCTTAAAAACAAAAAAAGTTTACGAAAGAAGCATACAGCTTAGAATTTTGTTAAAAGAAGTCTAGAAACATGCAAACGCCTTTCAAAGAAATGCCGGAAAAGTTCAAATTAAAAAATCCCTAATGACAAGAAAACAATCTTTCATAGGGAAATAAATGTAATTCCTCGTAAAGCACTATTTTTTCTTTTAACTGAAAGTGAATAAGGGCTCACTGGAGTAATAGAAAGTTTTTAGATGATGATGACTTAGACATATTAAAGTTGTTACCACGAAAACGAAACTCCACAAAAACCGGTAAAATTTATATACATAGTTATAAAGTTCAATATAACTACGAAATACTTCCATAAACATAATTTTGGGAGGATAGACTTCATAGTAGGCATATCTTAGCATGAGGAAGTCCTTCAATAGTAAGCTGACACAGCGCAAAGCTATATAAACTTTCTGATAATATTTAGGCAGTTATTCTGCTTGCAGAATAATTGAAAAGTGAATCTGTTTCCTATTTGGGCTCCAGTGCGCATGCGCAAGCGCGCTTAGTGACAGGCGTCACTATGGAGTGAGTACAAACTGGTCAGTCTATATCAGTTAATATACTGGAGATGGACCTAACCAATAGACTGGTTGAGGGTCCATATTCATAGGAATAGGCATGGGGAGGAGTGTATGCAAGCATAAAAATCTTATTCTGGTAGCTAAATGCAGATAATTGATTTAGCAAGTAGTGATTGAACGGTAATGGATGTTTTTGTGGTGTAATAACAACTGAGTTTTTTCTGATAGAAAGGGAAACCTCAAATCTGTGACCTGAGTTACAGTGCTCAGAGGGAAGGATAGAACGGACTGAACCCCATTTGTTGAATAACTCAAATCGAGCCTAATAAATGTTATGAGTGGAAGTTCTGAGTGATTTCTCCAAAAGTTCCCGAAAACTGACTGAAAACATTGATGAAGTAAGGGCAACTCGACAACTTCCCGACTGAAAGAGAAAGATTTCTGGATTCTGATGGAGAATCTAGCCTCTGGTCCGGGACAATAGATTATGGGAGACATGAAGTAACCGAGGGAGGTCTACAAGAAGGACCAGGAGACCCGGAAACCAGGATTATGTCGGCCAAAACTGAGCTATTAAGAGGACCACACAATGAAGTTGCCTGATCAGAGTACCAAGACTGAGCTAGAGCGTCTACTGAAAGAGCCATAACTTCCGGAAAGGGAGATATGAAGGTGGATATCTTTCTGTTCTTGCCAGAAGCAAACAGGTCTATGAGGGGAAGACCTAACTTGAGAAAAATTGACTGGGCTACAGACTCTATCAACTCCGCTTCCGATTCTGGGATCCTGGAAGGCCAAGCGAACTAATCTGCCAGAAAAATCAAATTGCCTGGGACGTGGGATGTTTGAAAAGAAAGCTGCGGGACATGTACCAGTGAAGAACAATCAGTGACTCTCAACAGATATATACCAACCTGGAAACATCCCCCACCCCACCCCCCTCCTGATGATAGAAGAATGAGACTACTGTGAAATGTCTGATCGGATAAAGATTGAAAGACTGAGAATCAGGGGTTCCAAATGAACTAGGGCATGGAAAACCACCCACAGTATTAAAAGGTTGACATGAAAGGAAGATTCTGTGAGGTACCAGGATCCTGAAATCTTCTTGGACCAGGATCCTGAAATCTTCTTCGAGTCCCACAAGGAGCCCATCCTTGCAGCAATGTATCCTTGAAAAAGATGGCATGAGGAGATGGTGGATGAAGAGGGACCGCAAATACCAGGGATTGACTGACTTTCCAAAACTGGCAATGGTTCATGAGTTGAAAATGATGAAATCCAATGATTCAGAAATCTAGATTGATTCCAATGGGTCATAAGATAGAACTAGAAGGGTTTTTTCATAAGAGGAGCCCAAGGAATCACTTTCTATACCTAAACCATAAGGCCTATGAATCTGAGGAAAGATCAGGCTGAAACTAACTGGCCTACCTTGAAAGGTTGAATTGTGGATACCATTATCTGCACATTGCGAGAAAGGGAAATAACTTCCCCTGAGAGAGGTCGAAACAGACTTCCAGGTGGGTAAAAACACAGACCAGAGGAACCTTTCAATAATATGATATGTATAAAAAAGCAAACTTTGCAACCAGTAAGACAAATATGGAAAGAAACCCCACCCCCACCCCATTAAAGATGCTTATAAATCGATCCTGATTACAAAATGAAATGTGCACATCAGTTACACACATAATACAATAAAATAAATTAAGAAGACCTAATAACGAGAGGAGATAAGAAGCCTACCAATGGAAGATATACTAGTATGGTACCTAATATTTGAATAAAGAAAGCTATAAATGAAGAATAAAGGCTAAAAAGTCTCAATATTCTAATTAGGCCTAGGCTGATAAGTTAGGACGTTGATAGCTAAGATATTTCTTGAGTTATCTCAGTATACGTCCAAAGTGTTCAAGAGTCTATTTAAATAATTTAGAATGTTACAATTAGAACAGATAAAGACTTCCAAACATAGATTTATACTATTAGAAAGTAATGTTTCTTGAATCGAGTGAAAGGCGATGTAACTTAGTTATAAGAGCTATATCCTTAGTCTAACCCCTTCCTGAGAGAGGTAACTTACGTTGATTTCTATTATTCAATCTCTACCACTATTTTCACATGGAGAAATAAGGATCATAGAAGTATGGTCGTTGATTTCTACTATTCAATCACTGCCACTATCTTTGTATGGAGAAACAAGAATGCGAACATGTGATATGTCTCGCCCCTGGATGGTTATTAGTATTATTGACCCAGTTAATACCGGTACTTAAGTTCCTATTGACTAACAATGGAAAAAATATTATCCGATGACATTGTACAAAATCTACTTTTTAATGATAAATATTGCATCCCTACATGAGATAGAAACAGTTAGTAAGGTTTCAAAATCCGAAGAGCTCGTGTTAACTAATACAGTGATTATGTGATATATCTCACCGCTGTATTTTCTTTCATGGTATAACCATCACCATTGATGTACTGACGGTATCGCATATATGAATGCATCCAATTCCACTTTTTACTGCCAGTGAAAGCATCTAAATGGAATGCTAACCTTATTCAGGATATAAAAATAATTTAAAAATGTAAATGTGTCTTGGAAATACATTAATTGTTTGTTTTTCTTTTTAACCCTCTTAGGTGATTTTCTTCATCGTGGCCAAACATATCTTGTGAAAGGTTATCTTTAAGGCTTTTTGAAGCATCCACAGGAGTTGATACAAGTAGTTCAGATTCAGTGATGTCAAGTGGTACTTCACTGGCATCCAAAAATTCATAAGTAAAGCTGCTTAACATAGCTTGCGATGCATTCAGCGTTTCAGTGCTTTTATCTACCGGTAACTCTATATTGAGCAATGAATTCTAGGACAAAAGATGTGAATTCTCTTTCAACTTTTGATTCCAGTTCCTTAATTTTTAACTCATTTGTTTGTGATTCATTTGCACAAATGTTTTTTTTAGCTCAGTGTACTACTTATAATTCGCTGATAAAGGATTTGCCTTAATTTTCATTGCCGTGCTTTCCAACTCCTTACGCGTTTCCTCAGTACAAGTGTTTCTAATTTTATACAAAGTTCCTAATATCCTACATTCTGTAGCCTTATTCTCAGAAATGTTCTTTCCTATCTGCTCACACAGTTTAATATTGTCTGACGTTGTTGACTCTATCTGGAAAAGTAAAAGGGATGTTCATGATTATATTTTAGGCCTGCAGAAATTGCGTAACCCATCTTTTTATTCACGCAAGGGTTATGCAAATATTTTTAGCGGAACCCTTTTGCTAGAATACAAAGATTAGAGTAATGGAAAATCGATGGATCTGCACTATAGTATAAGCTCAGATGGAGAAATGATGGATGTGCACCATAGCATAAGCTCAGATTGAGAAATGACGGATGTGCACCATAGCATAAACTCAGATTGAGAGATGACGGATGTACACCATAGCATATGCTCAGATTGAGAAATGACAGATGTGCACCATAGCATAAGCTAAGATTGAGAAATGACGGATGTGCACCATAGCATAAGCTCAGATTGAGAAATGACGGATGTGCACCACAGCATAAGCTCAGATTGAGAAATGATGGATGTGCACCAAAGCATAAGCTCAGGTGGAGAAATGATGGATGTGCACCATAGCATAAGCTCAGGTGGAGAAATGAAAAACATGTAAAATTTCCTTAGCAATGATGAGCAATTGCATCTCTACCTTGCATAGAATATGTCTGTGAATTTTCATTGAAATCTGATGAACCATTGTTGGTAATTAGGCTGCTGAAACACAAATATTTGCCAAAATATTCGATGTCCAAAAAACACGAAAACCATAGAAAAACAGGTGAAATTAAAAAAAATCTTAGCAATGATGAGCAATTGCATCTCTACCTTGCATAGAATAAGTCTGTGAAGTTTCATTGAAATCTGATGACACATTTTTGAATAATAAGGCTAACACAAATGACACGCCACTGCGGACGATGACACCAAAGGTAACCCCATTGTCTTGCTTTCCCTACGGGGCGAGACTAAAAATTTAACATTTACCGGATTTTTGCTGGAAAATAGACCAAGTTCAAATTAGGAAACAATTTAAAAATCATTTTGCTGATGATGGAGACTAGATGCCATGATGGTATAGAGCATATCTGTATAATTTCGTCAAGATCGGATAAGTCTTTGTTGAATTAAATTTACATTAAAAAACTTTAACACAAATGACACATCACCGAGGACGACGACGCGGATGCCACCACCTAAGGTAACCCCATTGTCTCGCTTTCCCTACGGGGCGAGACAAAAAGCAACATAGAAGAATTGCCGTACTTATTAAAAGTTGTAGAAATTGAAACATTATAGATAAATTTATTTAAAGTGTTTTAATTAGATTTAGTGACAAATAGAAATCCCATAGTAAACCTATGGGAGGGGTGAGAGTCCAGCTATAGCCAGATAGAATTAGCTAAAATAAACTGATCTATGTATAGGATCTATATAATAACCAAATGAAAAACTCCAGGTAAACCAAAAGGGAATGAAATATATACTGGGCGAATTGTCAATGACCTATATAAAAAGTGACAGGAACGATGATGACAATCTGACAGCTACCGGAAGTAGATAAGGGAATGAAAAAGGATAAATTTCGAGCCCAAAATCACCAATCCCGAACTGGTGGGAAAGAACATGACTCTAAATAAAGTTTTAGCTAAAAATAAGAAAATAGCCTTGAAAAAAGGGTAAATAGAAGAGAAAAAAGCGATAATGTCGCGGAGACGAAATGAGACTAGGACGAATAGACTGCCGAACTAGGAGTGGTGACGATAATACTGACAGCTACTAAAGAATGACGAAATATATTAAAGAAAATCACAAAATACCATGAGAGCAAATCTAATCTGACTTTTAGGAAACGAATATTTTTAAAACAAAAGGGTGATAAATAGGGAAGAATAGCCGTAAAAGAACAAAATATTCACGATAAATATAGAATGACATGTAAATTCTCCTAAAGTTATGAAAGAAAGTATGTCAACCTGCCAACATAGAAGGGAGGTGTACTATACAAAAAGATGAACGGCCCGAATAAAACTGCGCCTCTAACTCGGGACGAAAAAATGACCAAAACATAGCTAATTAGAATTGCGCAGTAATCTGACAGATAGGAAAGAGTGCTAGAAGAACAGGTTGAAAACGAATAAAAATTACCATAACTTAAATTGTGAGAATGCAAGGAGAGATAACACGCAGAAAAGCGGGAGAAAGAAGCCTGAACTACCAAGATATTGCCACTTATGGGAGATTTCTTTCTTTTATCCAACATCTCGATGAACTTTACTTCACTTTTCAATAATCCACAGCGATTTTAACAAGTTATAAATAACTTTTAAATTGGCTTGTAAATTTTAACCCCTCTTCCTTCAAGAGTAGGAAAAGGAATGAAGTCTTGGTTGCTACCAACAAGGTCATGTGATAGCCATCAGCCAATGAGGTTGTCATTGTGCTCAATGACTTAATCAGTGGCTCTGGGTATTGGATTAACCCTCTTCTTGCCTCATACTGAGAAATAGCATTCAAGCGAATTACTATGGATCTCATCATTAGAGAGAGTATGGCGATTCCTGAAGAAGCCTTCAGTCATTCTGTAACCACAATACCCAGCAAACATTGGCTGTAAAAAATTCATCCTACTACGCTTCCCTTCAGAGAAGGAAAGAGCAATAGTAATGCAAGGAGGTACAATGAAGGTTGTAATGTAGTAATAACGTAATATTTGATGACTTCACTACGTATAATTAAATATAATTTTTGTTGTTGTGAAGTTGAATTAGGGGCTCATGATCAAGACACAACTTAAAAAATTATATAAATTTATATTTATTGAAATCACCATATATTAAGATTTATTTCATTTCATTACGTCTAGGCCCACAATTTAAGCCTCTAAAAGTATACAATTTAGACAATTTAATTTTCTAGCAATTCACGGTGAATGTGTACCTTTAACAAATTTCATAATTTATTTATATTGTAAAAAACATTGTTGAATATTTTGAGAGAACATGCGATATAATCCTTTAACCCGTTAACACTCATATCAGCCAAAAATGGCTTCTGCAGTGGTCTTGAGAAATATCTATTTTGCAGACCAAGAGAAGACTATTTTAAAAAATTTACCACTGGAATGACTGGCTCGGTTATCGAGCCAGTCATTCCGGTGGTCAATTTTTGAAAAATAGTCTTCTTTTCTATGTGAAAATTGAGATTTTCTTACACAAATTTGAGGGTTAAAGGGTTAATAATGACATAACCTACAGTCTAAATGTTAACTCAATATACTCTCAATCTCCTAGCTATGCTTTACTGGTAGGTAGCAGTCTATTTGCAGCTTTTGTGTCGATCATATTATTCCAATGTGCTCCAAATTGTGGGAAGAATAGTGTTCCATGGGGTCCATGATTCTCAATCCAAGGGTAAGCACTTAGAATACAGGAACAGCTTTGAGCAACATCCAAAACGAATGGATAGCAAGTTCTTCTAGAGAATCATGACTTACTGTATCTCTAAATCTCCTAACTCATCAATCAACATTTAGACAAAAATACAGAAGATCTATACAAGATGTCTTAAAATAAAGGAACGAAGACGCACATAATTGCCTGACATGAGTCAAGGAAGTGTTGAAATGTCAATCATGTTTGATCAACGTCAGAGCATGTGTTAAATGATCTGGACATGTGACAGCACACTCCATTCTAACAGTGTTGTAATTCCTCATGAGCACTGCAAGTCCAACCAGCGCCCTACAAGTACCAAACTATCCTTTCTTAGCACAATATTCAATAAGCCCCTTTCCTCAGGGATTTCACAAATGTGATTTTGATTGATTTGGTGTAATTATACGGAAATTACACATATAAGATGGCTCTCTATATCATTATCAAGGGACAGCTTTAGATTTAAGGTGAATTTATGAGGTCTACCCATGCAAGGTTTACTGGTATCTTTACTTCACTCCAGATGTGGCTTAATTTTGCCCCGACTTCAAATATGGAACAAAATACTCTCTATTACCGAGCGCATCTTGGCGTCTGGGTGACTGATAAAATTAAATAGAACAGATTTAATTATCAAACTACAAAGCGCATAAATATGTGCATATACATAAATATGGTTATATAACTTTATGATGTTATCACACTCATTCATTCACAAACACTCCCAATCAGAGACAAAAACTCAATAAAATACATACAATGTAAGAAATTGATGCTGGTGAATATTTTGAAGCTTTTAAATTTGATGGGAAGTTGTTGCTCTCCCAGCTTCCAGTGTACAATGACAATGTAATCAGAGATAGTGTCAATCTATGGCACCCCTATAGGCCCCCCTCTTGTCCCACACCCACCTCCCAACCCTTTCATTGGCAACAACGCTATCTTCATAATTGGGGCACCATAGGCGTTGACTTTTTGTCCTTATACAATTTAGGAAATTGATGATGACATTTGACTTTTGACCGTTTGAACAAAAAATCAATTGAGTTCGTGGAAACGCTGAGTGCAAGATCCCATTCAATTCTGGTGATGATCGCTTTAGTAGCATGTGAATTGTCATCAGGAAATCCAATACAATTCACCTTTCCAGAGTACCCATCCATCATATGATGTCATAATGAACTGCGCGATGTGTACAATGACATTATAATGAATGACGTCATGAATGACATCGATAAGTATGTCACGAACACATACTTGAAGACGGTCTATGCGCTCTTGTACAAACTGTTTGCTTTTACTATTTAATAAATATTCTGTTGAATATTTTGCAACTAATTTGACTGGGCGCTGTTGCTGCCATAGGCAGCAACATCACCCAGTCAAATTAGTTGCAAAATATCCAACAGCTTCCCTGTATAGTTTTCAGGAAATTGATAGCTAGGGCATTTGGGGATCGATTAATCCCAACATGGCGAGGTGTGGGTGGAGCTTAGCTAGTGATGGGCGGGGCATAGCTAAAAATGGAAAGGTCCATTCCCGTAATTGAGTCACCATGACCGTGAGCACTTGACCACAAAATCGATATTCAGATCCCCAAAGGGTGAAGCCACCCATCAAAAGCAGATGAAAAGCTCTTCAGAGTCAAATTTGACATTGTCCTTTGACATTTTGTACCAAAATCAAAAGGGTTCGCCATATATTTATAAAGTATGATGACCATGGGCCTGATAGTTGGGTGCAGGAGAACTAAACTGGACAATGATGACACTGACACCCGATGATGCACCCGTTATCCCATTATCTCTTCTGCTCTCTGAACAGACTGCTTTAAAACCCAGATGCAATGAAAATAAGCCATGTTTAATTGCCAGATAGGACATTTTCACACAGCTATCAAGCAAAGTTTTAGGGACCCAATCAGACATGGAAAAAAAATTTTCTTGACAAAGGTACAAGCCAAATTCTATTTGTTGTAACATATTCATATTTTTATAGAAAAATGGGACATAAATATGTTGCCGGAAAAACTTTCACTTCAGACAGGTTATTTAACCCTTTAACACTCATATCAGCAAAAAAAATGGCTTCTGCAGTTGTCTATAAGCGAGCCAGTCAATCCAGTGGTAAATTTTCAAAAATAGTCTTCTCTTGCTCTGCAAATTAACATTTTCTTTGAGAAACTGAAATTTTCTTGAAAGAATTTAAGGTTTTTAAAGGGTTAAAATTATTATGCCATCACATGTCTTGCTACCTTCAATTCACCTTTCCAGAGTATCCATTCATCATCAGACCTCGTATGACGACGTCATAATCAGCTCAGTGCGTGTATGATCACGTCATAATCATTACGTCACAAAGAGTTCCATATAGACCGTCACTAAATCTCAAATGGTCCGACACATTGTATGAATTGTATATCTTTGTAATTCTTTGTTATTTAATAAACATGCTGTTGAATATTTTGAAACTAATTTGACTGGGCGCTGTTGCTGCTTTAGGCAGCAACAGCACCCAGTCAAATTAGATTCAAAATATTCAACAGCTTATCTGTGAATTATTTTGGAAATTGAGTCAGGGTGTTCAGAGATCAGTCGATCCCAACATGAGCGAGGTGTGGGTGGAGCTTAGCTAGAGATGGGCGGGGCATAGCTAAACCGGAAAGGTCCATTAGGTGTCAAACATAAACACATAGTAGCTTTAACCTATAGCTATAATACCTAACCATCATCAAGAATGCAGGTTCACTTACAAAAGGTTTCTAGTAATTGGCATCAGATTCAGATTGCATTCGCTTGCCGCCATTTGATGCATGTCAATATCTCAACAAATAAGATGGACCATTAGCATTTGAACCATTTGCATTTAAATAGACATGATGTATAATTGTCGGAAAATCCAAGATGACCACCAACGAAAATTTACAAATCAAAATTCTCATTTGATTTCTGGAAGCCTATCATCATAGGATCATCCCACCCAAGTTTGATTGAGATCGAGCTACTGATTAAGTAGTAGTAGTAGTAGTAGTAGTAGTAGTAGTAGTAGTAGTAGTAGTAGTAGTAGTAGTAGTAGTAGTAGTAGTAGTAGTAGTAGTAGTAGTAGTAGTAGTAGTAGTAGTAGTAGGTGATTTAAAGCCTTCTGCAAAAGCTTCGGAAAATCGAAGATGGTCACAAAATTAACGAATCAGATTCCGGTATACAAGTTCGGAAGCATATGACCATAGGATCGTTCCAGCCAGGTTTCACTGAAATCCGGCCAGTGATTCAGGAGTAGTGTTTTAAGGGATTTCCAGAAAAAAATTGTTATTAGAACTGCTGAAGCCGATTACCATAGGATCATTCCACCCCAAGTTTAATTGAAATCGGGCAATTGATTATGAAAGAGTAGCATTAAAAAATATTTCTGGAACATCCAAGATGGCCGGCTGAAAAATTGACCAATCAAATTCTGTCAAGTTCTGAAGCCTACCGGCCTAGGGCTGGCCCTTCCCACTGAGTTTGGCTGAAATCACCCAAGCAGTTAATGAGTGGTGTTTTAAATGATTTCCCGCCATTTTTCACAGATTCAAGTTGGCCACCGAATAAACTGACCAATTAAAACTCTGAATACAAATTCTAAAACCTAGTAGTCCTTCCAGCTGAATTAGTTTGAATTCCGCCAAACAGTTAATAAGGAGTAGCATTCTGAAAATTTCTGGTAAATTTTTTCATAAAATCTAAGATTTTTACACACAAAAAAAGACAAATCAGAATTCTGTAGACAGATTGTGAAGCTTACCGACATATGGTTCTTCCAGCCAAACTAGGTTGAAACCCAACAATCGGTTATTGAGGAGTAGCATTTTAAAACAAAAGTTGAGGGCCAGATGGACGGATGACAGATGGTCGCATCAGGGTTGGGGTAACTGTAACTTGTAACTGACTGCAACTTAGTTACATTTTTCATGTAACTGAAGTAACTTGTAACAGAAGAATTTTTTTATTTACAGTAACTGAAATGTAACCAGTTACATTGCAAAAGTAACTGAAATTTCAGTTACTTTTCAGTTACTTTTAAGTTACATTTCAAACTTTTAACCAAATTTATTACAATTTTCTTAATTTGCGTCATAGCTGCTGTTATACACGTGGCACCCCAATATTCCAATTTGAATGTAATCATTCAGGTAAGCTGTTGAATATATTGATGCTAATTTTACTGGAAGATGTTGATGCCATGGGCAACAACTTTATTTCCAAGCGTAAGTGATATTTATTTTAGAAATTTGCCATTGCAATGACTGGCTTGATTATTGGGGCAGTCATTCCAGTGGTAAATTTTCAAATATAAATCTTGTAGCCAACAAAATCGACATTTTTTTTACCAATCTTGACCATTAAAGGGTTAACCCATCTATATCTGTATATGTGATATTTTAGCAATGATAATCTGAATGTTATTGCTACATCAGGCAACAACAACCTTTAATCAAAATCGTATACAGTTTTTACATTAATCTACAATGTAGCTTAGAAACAGGTTGTAAGTATAAAGTACTCAGCGGATTATCTGATCAGAATCAATTTGCCATTGAAACTAATGAAAGTAATAAATTATTTTCAAAATATTTAAATTCCTATTTGAAATTAAGCAAACATCAAAGCTGATGGACATTTGAAAGCTAATTTCACTGGAAACTGTTATATTGCTCTGGCATGGTAGATGGCGGATTATCTTATCATAGAAAGTCAATGCTCTAAGGAAATCTGTTGACCACTTTGAAACTAATTTCACTGAAAAATGTTGATACCTATGGTAGCAAAGCTTTCATTCAAATTTGTTTCAAAACATTCAACCAATTATTTCTTACAATAAGATTAATGTTTGTTATATGGCATGTCTGGGTTGAAAGGTTTAGAGGAAGAAATGTATATGTACATCTATGAAGGCTGTGCAATTAAACTAGTCTTATTATTTTGGAAACGAGTTGATTGAAATTTGTTATTGCATGTGGCAGCACCAAAATTCAGTCAAATTTATTAAAGAATTTTCAGCATGTTTTATATTTTATATCTGAAATGGATTCATTTCTGTCAGTATATTATATCAGTGGTTATAGTGGTATTTTGTTTCTACTACATGTATATACACCTTCTATGATCACATTGATGTTCACATAGTCCTTCATAATAATTATCAGTCCATGTAACTGAAATGTAACTTTAGTTACATTATGCAAAGTAACTGAAATGTAACTTTAGTTACATTATGCAAAGTAACTGAAATGTAACTAGTTACATTGCTCAACCAATGTAACTTTAACTGTAACTGACATAGTGCGATGTAACTGTAACTAGTTACATTTAAATGTAACTGACCCCAAGCCTGGTCGCCATGGCAGAAGCTCACTTGGCCATTCTGACCAGGTGAGCTAATAAATGCATATACGGTAAATGTACAAATCTTTTCACATTATGGCTATTAATTATGGAAATGCTCAGATAGACAGAGTATTTATCAAGTTCAATGTATCCTAGGACAGTATGTGAAATGAAGACAAGATAATGCTACAAAACAATACTGTCAACACAAGTGTAAATACTCACATGTATATCTGGTACCAGCCCAGAGGAATTAGACCATGTATTTCACAGATATTTTCATGACAAGCTGATGGGTTCATAGCTTCAAGTATTAGTTGACCATATGAGAATGGATGTTGCCCAGGTAATTGATATGTAGCACAAGCAGTTGTCTGTGGTATACTTGTGTAATGATTGGTGTCATAAGAGCATGGATTAACAACAGAATTGGGATAATGTTCTGTTTGCGTTATCATCTCAGATTTAGTGTGCATCTGACGCCAGAACTGACGCTTCTTTTTCAGACAAGTCAAGAACGTTTTCTTCTTCCTCATATTTCTACTGATTCCTCCGGAATTAATGATCAGCAGATTATCCGGGTTGCGACTGCGTACGCCTAACATTTTATCACAGTTCGTTTTCGACACAATTTAGATAAATTCTTTATACAACAAGCAGAACTTTGGACTGCAGTTTCTAGTCAAGATTAACTCTCATATCAGCCAAAAACGGCTTCTACAATAGTCTTGAGAAATGTCCATTTGCAGACCAAGAGAAGTCTATTTTTGAAAATTTATCACTGGAATGACTGGCTCGATAACTGAGCCAGTCATTCCAGTGCTAAATCTTCAAAAATAATCCTCTTTTGGCCTGCAAATGGACATTTTCTGAGAAAATTTAAATTTTCTATAACAAGTTCGAGGGTAAAGGGTGAAAATCCTCACTGGTTCACTAATCACCACTATTCCATGATATGATTCACTATTTACATAATAACTATTATAACCATTTAAAGGTTTAATGCATCAAGGGACATAACTCTTACATGTGTCTTATACGCTTTAGAAATAACCCTTGCATGCAACTAGGAAAATTCATTTTTCAGTGTTCACTGCCTTTAACCCTTTTATGGTAGATTGGTCAAGAAAAATCGAAACCGGTTATAATGCATTTTAGTGATAAGTTTTCAGTCTTTTTTTGGCCCGCAAATGTACATTCCTCAGAACCCCTTCAGAAACCTTTTTGGGGTGGCTTTAACGATTAATCCTTTAAAGCTTACATGACTTAAGCCGGTCAAAAATGCCTTCTGCAGTGACTTGAGAAATGCCCATTTGCGGATCAAGAGAGGAATGTTTTTGAAAATTTACCACTTATTATTTTTTGAGACAATGAGTTATTTCCCATGGCATTTTATTACTATACTAAATGCAATAATTATAGTTACCGTAGGTTGATAAATGAAATGCAACCTGGGTATTTAACATTCTTGTACAATGTTGTAGTAAGTTTCATTTAGCCTGAGTGTGTATTTGGAAAATGCAGAGAAAATGGACAATTTAATTTTGACATAAAAAATAACTGCAATTTATTATCGATTCTATTATTATTAGCTAAAAACGGCTTCTGCAGGTCTTGAGAACTTTTCATTTGCAGACCAAGACCATTTTTGAAAATTTACCACTGGAATGACTGGCTCGAGAATTGAGCCAGTCATTCCAGTGGTAAGTGTTAAAAAATAGTCTTCTCTTGCAAATGGACATTTTCTATGAGAAAATTTAAATTTTCTTGAATAAATTCTAGGGTTAAAGGGTTAATCAGTCCTCTTCAGTACAAAATTATTGCTCTTTAGATTTCTGTCCCAAAATTACACAAAATACTGTATAATTTTCTGAAACCATGAAAAGCAATTTTCAATCATGAATAGATTCCAGCCCCTATGGACACTTTTATGGCCCATAATGGACATGGACAGCACATGTTTACATCCAATCCACCACTACTCTGATGAAATTATTGATAATTTTCACCAAAACTATTTCACAAAGCAAACACTGTCAAATACATTTTGTGCTAGAAAGAATCTGCAAATTACGTCCCATACACTCGAGTGGTTCCAAATAACAAAGAGCCAGTCTTAAACCATTTTATTCTAGATATTATAAACAAGTTATTTTACACATACTTATTAATAAAACTCTCGAATATTTAGAACATTATATGAATGCAACAATATTCAGTCAAATTGTTTTCCAAACAATGCTATAGGATTTATTTTCTTCTCATTTTAACCCTGCTTCCTGGGAATTGGGAGTGGAAAGGGTCAATCCATTAACTTGCTTCCTTAAGTGTCGCTTGCTTTATGTGTCCATCAGAAAGCATCTAGATCAATCATTATAATGTATTGTTAGGCAAACACAAGGCTCTATTGCCTTCAAATTCAATATTGTAACAAATTCTTAGACCGAGTGATTCACTTATTATCTCAGATTCTGCATAATTCATATAGAATCAAAGCAGTTAGAAAGTTTTATCTTACTCGAATACATCTAAACTCTATATATAGTAAATGAAACATATGTCCAAGCGTGGAATACGCCGACATAATTGAACTCAAGGTCTTGTGATCCTTTCAAGTTCATTTCAATTCTTTATATGTACAATTCTACAGAGTAGATACAAGAAATCCTTTGTAATATAAAAATTAATGCATTCTATTTAACCTGCAGGATGCGTGATTCAAATTATTCAACAACTTACCCATTTGATTGTTTTTAAGCTTAGACACTAGGATTTTCTTTTACAATTTAGGAACTATTTTGTTTAATATTTTGAAACTGGGAGCTGTTGCTGCCGCAACATGGTCCCGTCAAATTAGTTTCAAAATATTTAACAACTTTCATATGGCGGCAATGAATAATTTCCAGCCAAATTAGACAAAGATCTGTCAACATTTTACAGCTCATGTACCTGTATCATGGTTGCTTTGAAATTCACCTTTCCGGAGTATCCATTTATCAATCTGATGTCATATGATGTCATAATCAGCTAAGTGGTGTGTAGGATGAAGTTGTAATCATTATGCCATAAATGAGTCTATTTGGCCCGTCATTAACTCTTAATAGTCCGACACATATGAATTGTATGTCTCTACTTTATACTAAACATGCTGTTAAATTTTTTGAAACTAATTTGACTGGACGCTGTTGCTGCCGTATTCATCAACCCCTCCCACTGAAATTAGTTCCAAAATATTCAATAGCTTACCTGTATAGTTACGGGGTGATAGGAGGGTGGAGTCCAATTCTTTCAGTCTGATTTTTAATCTATTCAATTGGGTGGATGAATAATGACAACCATTACCAAGTGGATTTGACTATCCTCCCCCACCCATGTTCCGTTCTCTACCTCTCTACATCCGCTACAATACCTTAGATATCCTGCATCCTGCCTATATAGGCTTATCACTGGTTGATTAACCCTTTCACCAACAAATCCCTGAAAAAATTAATTCTGTACGATATTAAAAACTTATTTTGTTGAATATTTTAAAATTAATTTGATTGAAAACCATTGCTGCCCTTCCAGTCAAATTAATCACAAAAAATGTTCAACAGTTTTACTGTATGAGGGAGGGAGGGATGGAGGGAGGGGAGGGGACAGAGGGAGAGCAGGGAGGGAGGGAGGGAGGCTCAAGGGGCCTATGTCGCTCACCTGAACTCCTGGAGTACTCCAAATTTTTGTCAAAATTGTTGGTGGGTTGTTTAGTTGTCCTTTAAATGAGTTTGTGGACATTTTTACAAGTCCAATATGGCCGGCAACATGTTACTTTTTGATTGGTCCACTGTGGCCATGTTTTTGACGTAGCTCCTTCCCTTGAAAAAATTTAATGACACTCAGATCCAAATAAGATCTCCCCGATTTTGGCCAAATCCATTCAGTGGTTCTGGAGTTGTTTTGGCAAAAAATAGGTTATCCAAGATTGCCGCCAAACGATTTGGCCAATCAAGTTCCCTTGAACAAACTTGGTGCAGCTCTTGCCCTAAATGATATTTCATGCATTTTGAATTGATCCCCCAAGCAGTTTCGGAGAAGATTTGTAAAGACATTTCTAAAAATTGGCCAAAATCTGAGATGGCCGCCAGCCAAATTGGTCGATCGGCTTTGTTTGAACAAACCTGGATCCCTATGTCCTAAGGATGCATCCTGCCACATATAATTAAAATCGCTCTAGCAGTTCTCGAGAAGAGGACAATTTAAATTTACCATTGCTTTAGTATTGGAGCCTTTGGCAGGAAAATAATCTAAGATGGTCGCCAAACCGTTTATCCGACAGTTTCGAAAATGGCAAATCTGAGCTCAGAATACCCAAAAACATATATAAAACCAATTTCGGCATCAAAATCCATCAAATAAAAAAATTCAATTATGGCCGCCAAACACGCTATATATTATGATTGGCCCACGGCGCTCATGTTTTTTGACGGATCAACTTACCTTGAACAAACTTCAATGGCCCTTAGTCCCTAATCAATATCTAGCAAATTTCGACACGATCCCTTCAGGATCGTTTACACTAAAACTAGGTCAACCAAGATGGCCGCCAAACCATTTGAACAATCAAGTTCTCTTGAACAAACGTGGATCACCTCTTGCCATAGATCATATTTCATGAGGCTTGCATCAATTCCCCAAGCTGTTTCTGAGAGGATTTTTAAAGACATTTCTAAAAATCGGACGAAATCCAAGATGGCCACCATCCCAATTGGCCAATCGGCTTCGTTTGAATAAACATTAATCTCTATGCCTTAAGGATGCTTCCTGCCAAATATAATTGAAATTGGCCCAGTAGTTCTCTAGAAGACATTTTAAATTTCCCATTGCTTTAGTATGGAAGCTTTTGGCGGGAAAATGATCCTAGATGCCACCAAACCGCTTATCCGACCGTTTCAAAATTGCAAATTTGAGATCAGAATACCCAAAAGCACATATAAAACCAATTTCGGCCTCAAAATCCATCAAATAAAAAAATCCAATATGGCCACCAAACACGCTATATTTTGATGGGCCCACAGCGGCCATGTTTTTTTATGGTTCAACTTCCCTTGAGCAAAGTTTAATTGCTCTTAGTCCCTAATCATATCTGCCAAATTTCGACCAGATCCCTTCAGCGGTTCTGGAGAAGAAATCATTTTCGCTAAAATGGGGTCAAACAAGAAGGCCGCCGAACCATTTGATCTATCAAGTTCCCTTGAACAAACTTGTTTCAGCTCTTGCCCTAGATAATGCTTCAGGCCAGGTGAGGTAATAAAGAAAATGTTTCTTCTTCTTCTTCTTTTCGATCGCTGGTATCACACTTGGAGAGCCGTTCTCAAGATGAAATCTGTGGTTTTCTGCAGTTCTTCCACAGGCCCATACAGCTTTTCAAGAATAGAGGTTGACAAAGGCCAGATCTCTTCTCTCAGCAGCTGATACGTACTGCAACATTGAAGTATGTGCTCTGTGGTCTGTTCTGCTTCTCCACAAGGACAAGCGGGCGATGTCGTAAGGTGGAACCGCCTGTACATGTGTTGGTTTAGTCTGTTGTGTCCAGTTCTGAGACGAAAAATGGTCACTTGCTCTGGCCTCGAGAGATGATGGTAGGCATCTTCTGATTGAGGTGTTCTATAGAGGGACTTAATGATAGTCTTCATCTCTGTATGGGTAACCATGTTTTCTGTCTGATTCTCTTCTGCACCCACCTTTGCCATCTTGTCTGCTTCCTCATTTCCTTGGACTCCACAGTGTGAGGGGATCCACTGCAGTGCTATCCGAAAGCATTTGATGGTTTGTAGTGCTTCTTCAAGTTGTGGCAGCTTACCTTTGGTGATAGCCTCAAGGACGGAGCGGGCATCAGATAAAAAGACAATCTGTGCAATAGGGTCTGCTGTTCTGCTGATGGTATTAGCTGCATGAACCAGTGCTTCGACTTCAGCTCTGTAGTTTGTGCAGTGTTTGCCTGTCGGTATTGCAGCTGACTCATGTTGTCCGTTTGGATACTGTATGTGCAGTCCGGCACCTCCGCTCCTAATTGCATCTTTGGCTGATCCATCTGTGTAGATCCTTATCCATGTCTCCTGAGGGTACATTTCTTCCAGCATGGCTAGGGTCAGGGCCTTCTTGCTCACATCACTGTGTTCATTTTTGGTTGTGAGATGAGGTACTGTGGTGCGAATAGCTATGCTCTCTAGTTTGTTTTCCCAGGGTGGAGGATCAAGGGTGTGGTTTGGATCTTCTATTTGTGCTGGAAAATGTTTGATTTGCTTTACCAATCTTGACCGTTAACCCTTTCATGGTGAATCCAGCCAAACCTGACCTCTACAAAGATCTTGAGGAATAGCCATTTGCAGGCCAATTGAAGACTATTGTTAAAGATGGAACAATTCGCAGCTTGTAGGCGTGCGGTAATTTTCATTGAAAATCAGATTTGGGGCATTCCTCGGTGAAAGAGTGAAACAATATCGATGAAAATGTCAATTAATAATTATACATATAACAGAGTATCTTAGGCAATCATGGTAATGAAGGCAATTTAAGTGATAATCCTCATTAACAGAACACTATCAGATTAAATTGATTGCTAAACCAGGCAGAAATCATTACTGGCCATACATGGATTATAGAAACAGTTGTAACCGTGTTGAGTATCTTTATAAGAGAACTACAGATAGTTCAAATGTTTATATATCAACTACATGCTTGCATAACTAGTTTTTTTCAAACAAATGATTACTGGTAGTCATGAAAACGCTCATGTTTATACTTAGGTATGTTCAAACACACAGGGTGAGAGATGCCAATGTACCTATATGGCCAATTCCATAAGAAGTGAAACCAGAGACATGAAAAGCGAAAATTGTTTCTTTTCAACACTGTTGAACTCTCTAATCTTTAGAAAATACCTATGATGGTAAATTAATTTCTTTATGGGTACCTTCAAAGCATCTTAAAATTTCCTTTTTCAATTAATAATGTCTGAAAATAAAATTTTTTGTTCTTTACGTAATTTTTCTTGAACTAATTGTTTCATTGGATTGAGGGAGCCTGTTTTGGAGTAATGGCGTATATAAAAAACTTTAGTTTGATTTCAACTATTTATATAGATGCATCCCGCTCCCCATGTACTAGAAAATATTACTAAAAGATTACAAATTAAAAGCAACAAAGTTTTCAAAATATCAATACCAGCTAGTGCATGTGTCCTATTAAAATACGACAGTTCAATAGTACAAGATTTAATTAATTAACACCTTATTAATACACGCAGCTTCTTGTGAAATTAAATATTTCAAAGATCATAGAGAATTTAATACATCAGCTATAGGGCTAAATAATATACTTTTTCACATATTATTAAATTAACAAACTTTTTTCTTCAGTTTATTCTTCTTCTAATTCTTAGCTTCAAAGAGAGTCAAACCATCAAGAAATAAATTAAACCCAAACTCGATAAAATTTGAAAATTTTTGAAAATTAGCAGACTGCATGCACCTATGGTATAGAAGAAAATTGTACACCGTTACAGAGATTGGATAATCCTTGATGAATTAAATATCGATTGAAAAGCTTTAACATTATTATAATATAAAACAGCGTCTATACCATAATTAACTAAATTATGAAAAAAATGGTTTTTTCATTATGATGCAAACTGGATGCAATGATGCCAGAGGCAATTACGTGGTACTACAGAATTCATGAATCCATTTCCAGTCGTAATGACGTCATAATCAACTACATGTACGTGACGTGTAGGCTGACATCACAACCATTACGTCATGACTTACTCGATTTATTCCATCTTAAACTCTTAATAGTCTGACACGTTGTATGAATTGTATGTCTTTACTATTTAATAAACATTCTGTTGAATATTTTGAAACTAATTTGACTGGGAGCACAGTTGCACAGCTTACTCGTAGTTTTCTGGAAATTGATAGTCAGGAAGTTCAGCGATCGATCAATCAATCACAACAGGAGAGAAGTGTGGGTGGAGCTCAGATAGAGATGAGCAGGACATAGCTAAAACTGGAAAGGTCCATTGTAATTCGCTGTACACCATGACCGCCACCCCCCCCTGCAATGACTGGCTCGATAACTGAGCCAGTCATTCCATATATATATATATATATATATATATATATATATATATATATATATATATATATATATATATATATATATATATATATATATATATATATAAAATATATATATATATATATATATATATATATATATATATATATATATATATATATATATATATATATATATATATATTTATATCTATATATAATCCATTTATATTTATATGTAATATATAAATATGATACAGTTCCAACCATGTACAATCATCTCAAACAAGCACCAATAACAAAAACAGATATAACTTTCTAAAACTTCTGTCAGGCACACATCTATGATACTCAAGCGAAGACAACCAAAACAATAATGGTACACACACATACAGGAATTCCCTCTAAGGAACGAGCACTAGCGCCTCGCTGCCTGTCTGACGAGATCACGTCATGTCACAATTAGTAATCAATACATGTATACTGGAGGCTGCCGTGTGGTGGTGATTGGTTGATGGTGAATAGTTAGCGCGGTGACCCCGCTCCCATCATTAGCTATTTATGACAGCAGTTTTCATCCAGAACGTCACTTTTATGCATATACAATGAGCAGTGTAATCTGCAAGACGTCCAGCAAGTAATCCCCTAAAGCTAACCATCCACTCTGGAGACGGGTTCATCTTTCTAACTTCCGCATGATATTAATACAATACCGACTCAAATCATTCCTTGACAAAATATCACTCTGAAAACTTATACCAGTGTTTGATCAATAAGACGCATATATAGATGTTCACATAAATATCTCAAGCATCTAAAAACATTGTTCAGAGGGTACAGATTTTGTTTATGGTGCATTAATTTTCAATGCAAAATGTTTGACAAGAAAATATATTCTATTCCTATTATATACCTGTATTTTACAAAAAGGTTTAAGCTTTTAACCCTTAAATTTCCACTATCATAGATTCCAGACAGCTATACAAGAAAGTTGTTGAATATTCTGAAACTAATTTTACTGGAACATATTGCTGCTATAGGCAGTAACAGCTTCCAGTCAAAATAGTTTAATCCTTTAACCCTCAAATTTGTCCGAGAAAGTTTAAATTTTCTCATAGAAAACACCCATTTGCAGAACAAGAGGCTATATTTGAAACTTTGAGACTGGCTCATTCTAGCAGTAAATTTTCAAAAATAGTCTTCTCATGGTCTGCAAATGGACATTTTGCAAGACAACTGCAGAAGCCAATTTTGGCAGGCTTGAGGGTTAAAGGGATTTAAAGAAATATTCAACAGAATATTCTTTATGAATATGTCAAAAAACAATTCCAGAATTTGGGAGTGATCCACATTTAAAAAAAACCTGGTTTGGGATCAGATCAAAATCTGAATCTATCTATATCTTGGAAACTACTGGTGTGATTTGGCTAAAACCGTAACCCTTTAACACTCATATCCGCCTAAACTGGCTTCTGCAGTGGTCTTGAGAAATGTCCATTTGCAGACCACGAAGCCTTTTTGAAAAACTAAACACTAGAATGACTGACTCGATAGCCAAGCCAATCATTCCGAACCAGTCATTCCAGTGGTAAATATTAAAAAATAGTCTTCTCTTGGTCTGCAAATGGACATTTCCATGAGAAAATTGAAATTATCTTGACCAAATTCAATGATTAACACTAGGATTTAGTGCGGGAGCTTATGTCGATCTGTGGGAATTGTTGGTATAAAGCAAACAACTATTATAATTTTATTAGACACTACTTTATCATCAAGAAAAACATGTTGCCATTCTTCTGTCCACGTTTAGGTTTTATGCAAGCATTTTAGCTCACCTGGGAGAGCTTATACAACCACGATTTGCCTATGTCGCCATGTTTCACCATTTGTTGATGTATTAAAAGCAAATTTGGTAGATCTGTTCCTGTAGGCAATATCTATTGGGGCTATATTTTCAATGTATTGAAACCTATGGGGAAAATACATTTGTTGCCTGTTTCGTCATTCATTGATGGCTTAAAACCAAATTTGGCAGATATGTTCCATTAGGCGACATCTATTTGAGCTTTTAATATGACATGGGCATGCCTTTAATTAACAGAGCTACGGCTGTTGTTAGAGTTTCAAAATATTAAAGCCTATGGGTGGTGGGGTGTGTGGGTGTGTGTGTGGTGGTATGTTACGTCAATTGTTGATGGATTAAAACAAAATTTTGCATATTATTTTCCTTCAGGGCTCAGGCATGTCAGGCAATATCTATTCGAACTATAAAAATGAATATGCCACACCGTTAACCCAGGGCCATAACACTGGTTCATTAAGGCGTTTTAAAGTATTGAACACTATGGGGAAACTGCCTTTGTATCGTTAATTGTTGATGGATTAAAACCAAGTTTAGTCAATAGTTTAAATGACATCCGATTTGTTAGTCATTAGTGTCAGAGATGCTTGCATCATTGGTAAATAATGCTAAGGACACATTGCCAATGCCTCATTTGTCCATCGCATCAGTTAAGTATGCTACATTGACGAAGGGTGCTTGATAGATTGGTCAATTATGTCTGTAACACTTGCCACATTAGTCAATAATGTCAGGAACCTGTGTTCTTATTGGTCAGTGGGATCACATTGGTAAATTGTGTCAATGATACTGGACTCATTACTCAATATGCCCAAGAACCATGGTTCCATTGGTCAGTGGCATCAGTTACATTTGTCCCATTGCCAAATAGTGCTTGCCCCATTGGTTAATAATAGGCCTATCAGTGACACTTGTGCTATTCATCATTGGTGGTAAGTATGACTGCCTCAATGGTCAATAACGATAAGGCCCATTGGTCTAAAGTAATGGTTATCCATGTCCGATTGACCAATGCTGCTCGTTGTGCATTAATTAATGTAAACATGTTTACACAGTTCTTCATCAGCCAGGTGAGCACTATGACCCTTGGGCCATTTATCCATTTTATGTCCAAATATATACACAAATAGCCTTTTAGCTAGAGAGCCCATGTTACCATTCACTGCATACACATCTCAGAATTCAATAATACATGCCAGATATGTATAACAAGCCAGGGAAAATACTGCACAAGTTGTAAAAATCATAAATAATAATACTTCATTAGGAACATCATGACTCGATTTATCGATAGGAAAATAGCAGCCATCGTGAACATTTCAAAACAGATCTGTGTTATGTCAACTACAGTTGCTGATCAAGTAAGAGGAAATTTTCACAAGAAACATGAATTAAAAAACATAAATGTATCTGTCCAATATGTGTCAACTGATAGTATCTTAGAGGTTATGTAATATAATAAAGTCAAAGTTGTCTATAACGAACACCTGCATTTGGTGGCGGGTGTAGGTGCACAAGATGGTTGTTCTTTAATCATCAGTGTGTGGCGAATGGATACTGATACTGGTCGCTCCTTGTTGTGTCCTTTTGTTAGCAAAGTATGCAGTCAATTCTGCTTTGTTTGTATACTTAAAAGGAGTTGTTTTGCCATGATCTTGTTCATTGACATTGAGTCTGTAATGTGAAAAACACATCATTTAAGTCCTCTGTCAATGTTCCCTTGTAGTAGTTTTAGTGAATTATTAACAGCGCAGCTATAAAGAATTAGATATACTTCGTCATAGCTCTCTCTGTTTTGGCGCAACCTATTAAGAACTGGTTAGCATGATCAACACAGGTTCTACTGCTGTCTTTAAGTCTTTCCAAATACTTCAATAAGTGCCACTCCATCAAGAATAACAATTTCCCTAGCTTGTGGTAATTTATCTGCAGGTGACTCAAGAACATTCTACATGTAACTTTGTACTTCATCAGGTAAAGATTAAAGAATTCTTAACAAGTTGATCTTGTTATTGCACATCCACAATGAACTGTCTGGTGTAAAGTGGGGCCGTGGTAATGCAGTACATTAGATTCTTTGAGATCTATCCCTGAGCATGAGCGCCCAATCACGAGTCTTGCAAATAAGGACCTGTCATCCAACAGTTCCATAATCGGGTTACTTAAATTACATTTCACTGTTTTGCGAATCTGTTTCACAACTTCAATTTGATTTTTTAAATGTATGCACAACGGTTCACTCCATCAGTATTGATACACTCCTTAAAAAACAAATTATACTTCCTAAGGCCAATTTCATAATGTTTGCACATCATCGGGCATTACAAGATTTGTTACAATATAAATGAAAGGATTGGTATACGAGGTAATCACATTATTTAGGACACTTATGCTTTACTGCTCTGCAGTCATCGTGGTAATTGGTATTTCATTATGTTGACTGGGACTAGTGTCAGACATGACCACCATTTCATGTGCTTCTATAGACAGCATGCTCAGCTCAGGTGCTGTTTAGAAAAGGATTTCCCGATCTCCAGGATTTAGGGTTATGGCGATCAGGTCACCAAGACCTTTCATTTATCAGCCTTGGACTTGTTTTAGGACAGTCAGCAAAGTGTTCCATTCACTCCACCTCAGTCAATGGATGATGATGCGTGCCAACCAAAGAATTATAGGCTTGCCATTTTGGAATATGGTCCTTAAGTTGTGTAGTGTTATCAGGAACATGTGCATCTTCTAGGAATTTGGTTGGTATGTCTCTTGCCGATATTGCTGAATCCACACTCTGAACCATAACTGATTCCTGGCTAGTTGATGCTTTTGGTACTATAGGAATTTGTGCTTGATCTTATCTGGACATTGCTAATAGTCAAGTTCCTTCAGAAGAAATATGCATATGGTTTGATTATTACTACCGGCTTGAAACTTCATATGAGTTGGTCCCTTCGGTTTAGATTTGCTAATTATATTACTCGGTACTAGGTCTGTTGATGTAATAGGGAGAATATTGATATAACTATCTCATGCAACTCTTACTCGACCCAAGTCTCTCTAGCCTTTCTTGTCAGTGTCTCTATCCCACCCACCCCACCCCATTGCCTTTGATATATCGCTGTTCTGTGGTATGGACATGATGGAGTGTTCTTTTGCCAGTCATCGTACCCTCACTGAAATCACTGTAGTCTATTGCAAATGAAATAAATATATTTCTGAGAACAAATGGAGGAATCTATGCTCTATTAAAGTGTATTTGATTTAAATACAGAAGTAGCAATTTGTGTTTCTAGTCTAAGAATGGCGCCATAATCAACAGATACAACTAATTTGTAGAGAATTTACAGGTTTCTTACTTATGTAGCCTGATGTATTGTGAAATCTACTCCAATCGATTGAGTGAATTTACCCTTATGTTTGAATTGGGAACTCTCATACTTTGGATTTTACATAATCCGGCGCTCATGTTTATAGGCATGTACATTATATCTTATGCAATTGACAGATAATTGTTATGTAATGTGTTACATCTTATACTAACAGTTTTAAGGCGCCCTCCTTGACCATGCAGAAACCAAGGCAGAAAAATATATAACTGTTTTGAAACATGTTTAATGGCATCCGCCTGACGAAATGAACCACTAAACTGCCAGGTATCAGCATATTCGACAACTGTTCTCAGAAGCTTAGTGCATCAAACACTGTTCTCACATCTTTGTCAGTACCTAGGGAGTTCTTAATAACTGCGTTTAATATCGAGTCTCATGTTTGTTTGGAAAATACCTGTACAGCTTGTTTCAGCGAGCAGGTGTTATTAGTTGATATTCTAAGCTGCGACCAACAGTTGTAGTGATGTTAACATCAATTGATTGTGCATTGCTAGAATCAAAAACTGAATTTAGCTGAACTTTCTATTTGGCATTGGCTGTTGCTTCAACATCATTTTCCAGGTTTTCACTCACTTCAAATGATGAAACTTCATGCAATAGAGCTGTGATTTTGGTCTGGCAAAGGAAACGTGAGTCTTTCTGGAAAGGTTCTCCACTGGAAGATCGTATGTATTATCGATCATCTGAGCTCTGCGTGGAATGCTCACTCACAATCAAGTCTATGGAGGGATGACCCTTATGAAAACCGATCCAAAGATCCAAACTATAAATACTATTCCTTTTTCATAGACTCTTTGCACATTATAAGTATCTCTTGTGGCAGAAATAATTATAGCATGCACAATGCTATATAGCTTTGTTAGCAACTAAGGCACCAGGTGGTATGTTTTCAAGTCCACACCTTATCTCAGGTAAATCTCCATCACCATATTTAGCACACTTGTGAACATAGTCTAAGACATTATCAAATTACTCTAGTATGCTCAACTACAGGCTCATCGACAGATTTTTGATAAGATAGGCAAAAGATAAAGGCTGTACTCAACAGTGGTTTCTACGCGCTACTACAACCAGGATCCATGTTTATACAGTCACAATAAGGATGCGCTAGAAATCTGAAAATAACTAAAGAGGGAACATTATATGAGTGTAAGCGTAGCTCTATACTTTGAAAACAACGTAACGCTTTCAATGAAATACCAAATACAAAAAGCAAAAACTTTGTACATTGTTAGAAATAGTCCATTTAATATTTTTAAATCAATTTAATTAAAAATCCCTTACTGCCCAGGATAGTAACTGCATCCAGTAAAATTATTTGCAAAATATTTAATAGCTTACCTGTCCATTTGTTTTGAAACATAGATACCACAAATCCAATATTGAAATTGTTAACACTCAACATTCCATACCAAATACAACAATTTCTTATGGTGTAAATATATTCTGTTGAATATTTTAAAAGTTATTTGACTGGAAGTTGTTGTTGCCTAAGACAGCAACTGCTTCCAGTCAAATTCTTTTTAAACATATTTAGCAGTTTACACTACCAGTATGGTCTACTAAAAATGAGTTACTTGGGTTTTAGCATTCAAGCAAATTACCATTAATGTTTTGCCACAATGAGGATTTCCAAGTCTGATAAAATAGAGTAAAATAGCCATGACAAAATGGCAACATGGTTATTCTGATTCACAAAAACATGACGAATAAAAATATCACGGTTGCCTGCTTTACACCCAAAATTCCCATGGAACATATGTTGTCTACACAGGCTCCCGCATTAATTCTACAAATTTGGTCGTCTCATGAAAATCCAAAAAGAAACTTACGCTGAGACAAAAATGGAAGATTGCTCTTGCTTTAGCCGAGAAGACAGAGATTTCAGCCTCCTAAATTCCATCTCCTTTCATACATGTATGACAACTGTGCTTATTTACCCAGTCATTCCAGTAAGAATGTATTATACACATTCAACAAGAGGCCCAAGGGGCCTCTATCGCTCACCTGGACCATAGGCATCTCAACTAGAATGGTCATTAACAATAAGCAGAACTCTCATGAGTTGAGCAGATGTGTAACAAGAAAGCAGAGGCCATGTTTCTTTATGTATCAACTTCTCTTGATCAAACTTTAATGAGTTTTGTATCAATCGCTCAAACAGTTTCGGCAAAGATTTTTAGACATTTCTGAAAATTGACCAAAATCCATGATCAGATACCCGACGGCTAAATTAGCTGATCGGCTTCATTTGAACAAATTTAAATCTCCATGCCCTAAGGATGTTTCCTACCAAATATAATTGAAATCGGCCCAGTAGTTCTCGAGAAGACAATTTAAATTTCTCATTGCTCTAGTATAGGAAATTTTTGTGGGAAGATTATCGAAGATGGCCGGCAACCCGTTTATCCGACAGTTTCGAAAATGGCAAATTTGAGCTCAGAATACCCAAAAACATATACAGAACCAATTTTGTCCTCAAAACCCATCAAATAAAAAAATCCAATATGGCCTCCAAACATGCTACATTTTGATTGGGCCACGGTGGCCATGTTTTTTTATGGATCAACCTCCCTTGAACAAACTTTAATGGCCCTTTTTCAACCTGATCTCTTCAGCAGTTCTGGAGAAGTCGTTTTTGGGAAAACTAAGTCATCCACGATGGCCGCAGAACTATTTGGTCAATCAAGTCTTCTTGAACAAACTTGGCTTACCTCTTTCCCTAGATGATGTTTCATGAGTTTTGAATCGATTCCCCAAGCGGTTTCGGAGAAGATTTTAAAGACATTTCCTAAAATCAGCCAAAATCCAAGATGGCCACTGGCCAAATTGGCCGATTGGCTTCATTTGAACAAACTTGGATCCCTATGCCCTAAGGATGATTCCTGCCAAATATAATTGAAATCGGCCCAGTGGTTCTTGAGAAGAAGTCGTTTAAAGGAAAAGTTGACAAACAGACAGACGGATGAGGGACGGACACACGACGGATGGTCGCCTCGGCATAAGCTCACTTGGCCTTTCAGGCCAGGTGAGCTAATTAAGAAAATGTTTGATTTGCTTTACCAATCTTGACCTTTAACCCTTTCATGGTGAATCCAGCCAAACCTGACCTCTACAAAGATCTTGAGGAATAGGCATTTGCAGGCCAATTGAAGACTATTTTTAAAGATTTACAACTGGAATTACTAGATCCATAACCAAGACAGTCATTACAGTCGTAAATTTGCAAAAAATAATCTCTTAGCCTACAAATGGACATTCAATAAGCAAATATTTAGATCTTCCTGACCAAAATTTAGGCATTAACACAGATAACAGCCAAAAATGGCTTCTGCAGTGGTCTTGAGAAATGTCCATTTGCAGACCAAGAAGACTATTTTTGAAAATTTACCACTGGAATGACTGGCTCGATAACCATAACAATTACTAGTGGCAAATTGTCAAAAATAGCCTTTTCTTGGTCTTCAAATGCACATTTTCTATGAAAAAACATAAATCTTCAATAAATTGGAGTGTTAAATGGCTATGGGTACAAATAATATTTCTGTAACCTCTTGCAAAATGTACATGATCCTTTCTTCTAATGGCTCAGTAACAGGTAAACAATTTTCCATCAATGTGACAGGAGCTACAGTTGATTTCTAGGCACCGCAACAAGAGGATCTTCTAATAATTAACGCGGGCAAGACCTAACAGATTGAAACAGTAACATTATGTTCGTGGCTTGGTGATACTGTCAATTGACAGCTTACCAGACAATGTCATGCAAGGCAATGAATAGACAGAAAAAGAGAGATTTTCAGCACAAAAGCTGACCTCTGATTTTCAATTCCACAAATACACTTCAGACGCTGTTCAATAAAACACACTAATAAAAACACATCCAGACTAATTTGTCAACTTTTCCCCAATGAAAGTTCCACAAGTTTATGACATGTGTGTATTGATTTCACCAGGACTTACGGCTTCTCAGTCTCCTCAAAGGAATCTCTTGATGATAATATTCGTGAGAACACAGAAGCTATAATGATCAATGATCAATAGTGACAAACCATAAAACACTACCATGGGCATACATGTCAATTTTCTCTGCCAATCAATGTCCTTCTTAAAGTTACTTGTATACGCGCGATTTCACATGTGGCTTTTACACCATGAGTGAGTGGGAAGGCTGGTGGGATGGTGCGAGGGAGAGAGGTGGGAGGAATGGAGGGAGAGAGCGAGAGGAGAGGGTGAGAGGGAGAGGGAGGGAAAGCGGGAGGAGGGAGAGAGGGTGGGAGGAGGGAGGAGGGAGGCAAGGAGGTTGTGAGGACAGTGAGAGGGAGGGTGGGAGAGAGGGAGGGAGAGCGAGGGAGGAGGGGTGGTGGAAGAGAGGGTGAGGGGGAGAGGGAGGGATGGAAGGTGAGAGGGATGGAGAATGGGGAGGGTGGGAGGGAGAGAGGGAGGAGGGATGGAAGGAGAGGGAGGGAGGGATGGAGGGAGAGAGCCGGAGGGTAAGAGAGGGAGACAGAAGTGAAGCCTGTTGGATGTTATGACTCTAACCTGACTGTAAAAGAGAGCTAAGGATAAAATGCATTCATATACAGAATAATGTCCTCTGTATCATTTGATTAGGTTATAAAGACTTGCTGACACTGTCTTTTGCAATAAAGATCATTGCAAATAATCTAATTGCATTAGATACAAATATGAAAAAAGTGAAAAGCACTGCTAGCAAACACTCGCAAACACAGATATAGCATAAAAAAACAAGGGAGACCATCTCAGTTTCCTACTGTATTATTATTCTAAGGCCAGGCTCGAAATTATTGTTAGCGTGTGGGATCGCTAACCTGAATAGTAGTAATTTGCCAGGACCAATGGTCTATTGAGCCTGACATCATAATCAAAATACATCACATCAGAACCAAATGAAATAGGCCCCACACAAAAGAAGCAAAGGTCTGACAGTAACTGTCTGAATTATTTGTTTGTACTTAAGTTATAATTTATCAAACATTTTGTAAAACAGTATGCAACAGCTAACCTGAAAAGTTGCTGTAATTCCGGGTGCAAGTGTACATAGTGGGCGGAGATCAGCTAGAAATGGATATAACTAGAAATGAACCAATGCTATTGTATGCAGTTAAGTAACAATTTCCATACCAAAACTTACAAACGGATAACATAAACTAATCCTTATACACTAATGTACACCACACTTAAGTCAAAAGCTAAAGGGCCTGGAAATTTTTGAAAAAACAGGCTCGTTGAAAGCCGTTAATGCTTTAGATGGTATCTATAAGGCAGGTCCTGTGTATTAGATCTTCAGCCAGCATCCCACAATTCATTGCGCTTACTACAGTTTAATGTTAACCGGAACACTGTTCCTGGTACAGGTTCCGGTTAACATTAAACAGTAGTAAGCGCAGTGCATTGTGGGAAGTTGGCTGGAGACCGAATAGTCATTTATTCATGGATAAGAATGCTAACCAAGTCAATATTAGAACAAGTTTAGAACCCTTGAGCACTCTGACAGAAAATTTAGTGTAAATCATTGCAGCAACAGCTTCTAGTAAAGATAGTCTTGGTACATACGTCTTCCATAGCTTCCCTCTATCTTTGCTTTGATACTGGGAAATCAGGGTTGAAGGGTAGATCTTATTACCCCTTTAACCCTCAAATTTATTCAAGAAAATTTCAATATTATCATAGAAAATGTCCATTTACATACTAAGAGAAGACTATTTTTGGCAATTCATCACTGGAATGACTGGCTCAGTTATCGAGCCAGTCATTCCAGTGATAAATTTTCAAAAACAGTCTTCTCTTGGTCTGCCAATGGACATTTCCCAAGACCACTGCAGAAGCCATTTTTTTGCCGTTTTGAGTGTTAAAGGGTTAAGATCTTGCACTGACCTGTCTAGAAATCACATAAGCTTATGATACATGTGCGATGATTGAAATGTGAGAATTATTTGAGATTGAAATCGATTTCTTAAGCTCTAATTTGTCTTGGTCACTAAGTTGGTCATTGAGACAACAATCCTCTGATAACCAGGTTAACCTTTTAACCCATGAAATTCCTGTCTCTCAATTTCAAGACAACTATACAGGAAAGATGTTAAATATTTTTGAAATTAATTTGACTAGAACCTGTCTGTTTGGCAGCAACATCTCCCAGTCAGAATAGCTTAAAAATATTCAACAGAATATTCCCTACATCTTAAAGAATCTGTGGCTTGCAATGTTTAAATGGTTATCTGTACTTTTTATTTACTTTGCCCTTTGTCCTCCCAGGTGTACTCCCAGAGGGAAATGCCAAAAGTCTGTGATAAGATGGTTGAAATGTGAGGATTAGTGGAGCCATGATTGATTAATTGATTCTGTATCTGTTTGATCAGCTTGCTAAGTAATTGAGAGTACACTCATCGGATAATAGAATTAAGCGGATTTGTTGAAGAAAATCATCATCATCATCACCTGACTATGTGACTTTCCCAGAATTAGAGCGCAAGCAATATATGATTGGCACAGTCTGTCAGTGTGTGCATGAGCTATTGCTATATAACAATAATGCTTTGCATGCTGGTAGTTAATTATTTTTGGCCACCAGGGACACACAGAATAGGAAACCGCAGGCATGAATTGTGCTCATCGCATGATGGCAATATGCTTAAATCGCAATGCGCTAGCTTCCTCGACTGATTAATTTCTGAATAGTCTATGACGGAAACATACGCTCTCGCACTGAATAAAGTGCAAATATTCATTCTCTCATTGTTAGGTTGGAAAATGGAGATCAGGAAAGCCACAGGGCAACTATTATAATTTTAATTAGAAATATTCTCTTATCATTACTGGAAATTGTACTGTTTTTATTTGGCTACATAGTGTTTGTTTACTATGCTTTAAGCGATGTATTATAGACATGCTCTTTATCAACCTGTTCTTTCTGTTGTTCAGTCTCCTCATTTATTTGTCAGTTAGTAAACTAAACCATCAAAATCTACATAGGCTAGTTAGTGGAGGCTTTAGACAAGTTAAGATTTAGCAATGGCACTTCAGTCTTCATTGAAACATTACGTGTCATCCAGCGAGACACAATCTGCATCATTACTAGGTTGAAGAAAGGAAGAAAAGGCAAACTCAGCAATGCAATGCTAAACAATTGCCGAGGAAATATGCCAGTATTAACCTGTTTATTGGCCGTTGTATGGTCAGACTACATGTAATTTTATTTTCAAAAATATTGGTCCCAATCCCCGGATAATTCATAATAGGAGGCTCAAGGGTCATAATGCTTGCCTAGATAACTAGCTTGATCTAGTGTTTGAACATACATAATACTTTAAATTCAGTAGTAACAAGGCCTAAAATCCAAAATTGGAAGTGGGAAGTTAATGAAGGACACTGACCACACAATCAAATCGCACATTAGATTTTGATTGGTCTTGATTGGTCTATGATAACCATGTTTTATCAAAGAACAAATTCTCTTGAACAAACTTAATCACCCGTAGGTATCGATTAAATTAACTGCAATGAGTTTCAGCCTGCTCTGTACAGCAATCCTGAGATGTCAGTTTCGAGAACAAAACAGTCGCTGGAACAAGCGGTTAATGAGTAAACGATTTTCCACCATTTTTCGGAAACTCCGAGATGGCTACCAAAAAAAGAATGAAGCTGTCAAATTTGGTATACCAATTCTGAAGCCTACCAACCGAGGGTCCTACCAGCCAAGTTTGGTCTAAATTGGCAAAGCGGTTAATGATGAATAGCCTTTTAAGTGATTTACCAAATTTTTTAGAAAATCCAAGATGGCCACCAGAACAAGAGGCCCAAGGGGCCTGTGTCACTCACCTGGAGCATTATGTATTTTTGTCACAACTGTTGGTGGGTGGTTTAGGAGTAGCCTTCTAAATGTGGACATTTTTGCAAGTCCAATATGGCTGCCAAACACAGTACATTTTGATTGGTCCACTTCTGCCATGTTTCTGACGTAGTGCCTTCCCTTGAAAAAACTTTAATGGCACTCAGTGCCTAATCATATCTCCCAAATTTCAGCCCAATCCGTTCAGTGGTTCTGGAGTCATTTTGGCAAAAATTAGGTCATTCAAGATGGCCACCAAATCATTTGGCCAAGCAAGTTCCCTTGAAACAATCTTGGTGCAGCTTTTGCCCCAGATGATATTTCATGCGTTTTGAATTGATCCCCCAAGCGGTTTTGGAGAAGATTTTTAAAGACATTTTAAAGAGGCCAGCTTTTTTGACGGATCAACATTTCTTGAACAAACTTTATTGCCCTTAGTCCCTAATCATATATCACAAATTTCGGCCTGATCGCTTCAGCAGTTCTGGGGAAGAAGTCGTTTTTGCGAAAACGAGGTCATCGAAGTTGGCCGCTGAACCATTTAGTCAATCACGTTCCCTTGAACAAACTTGGGTCAGCCCTTACCATACATCATATTTCATGAGGTCTGAATCGATTCCGCAAAAGGTTTTGGAAAAGGTTTTTAGACATTTTTAAAAATCAGCCGAAATCCAAGATGGCCGCCGACCAAATTGGCCGATCGGCTTCGTTTGAACAAAATGGAATCGCTATGCCCTAAGGATGAGTCCTGCCAAATATAATTTAAATCGGCCCAGTAGTACTCGAGAATAAGACATTTTAAATTTCCTATTGCTTTAGTATGGGAGCTTTTGGCGGGAAAATAATCCAAGATGGCCCATAAACCATTTATCCGACAGTTTCGAAAATTGCAAATTTGAGATCAGAATACCACAAAACCTATATAAAACCAATTTCAGCCTCAAAGTCCATCAAATAAAAAAATCCAATATGGCTGCCAAACTTGCTATGTGTATATATTGATTGGCCCACGGGCACGGCGGCCGTGTTTTACTTTACTGTACTGGCCCTTAGTCCCTAATCATATCTGCCAAATTTTGTCCTGCTCCCTTCATCGGTTCTGGGGAAGAAGTTGTTTTTGTGAAAACTAGGTCATCCAAGATGGCCACTGAAACATTTGGTCAATCAAAACTTGAACAAACTTGGTTCATCTCTTACCCTAGATCATATTTCGTGAGTTCTGAATAGATCCCTCAAACGGTTTTGGAGATTTTTATAGAAATTTCTAAAAATCGGCCAAAATCCAAGATGGCCGCTGGTCCAATTGGCCGATCGGCTTCGTTTGAACAAACTTGAATCTCTACACCGTAAGGATGCTTCCTGCCAAATATAATTGAAATCGGCCAGGTAGTTCTCCAGAAGAAAACATTTTAAATTTCCCATTGCTTTAGTATGGGAGCTTTTGGCGGGAAAAAGATCCAAGATGGCCTCCAAACCATTTATCCGACAGTTTCAAAAATTTTAAATCTGAACTCAGAATAGCCCAAAACATATACAAAACCAATTTGGGCCTCAAAATCCATCAAATAAAAAAATCCAATATGGCCACCAAACATGCTATATTTTGACTGGCCCATGGTGGCCATGTTTTTTGATGGATCAACTTCTCTTGAACAAACTTTAATGGACCTTAGGCCAAAATCACTTCTGCCAAATTTCGGCCCGATCCCTTCAGCAGTTCTGGAGAAGTCATTTTCACTTGCCATAAATCATATTTCATGAGGTTTGCATCAATCCCCCAAGCGGTTTCGGAGCAGAAGATTTTTAGACGTTTCTAAAAATCAGCCAAAATCTAAGATGGCCGCCGGCCCAATTGGACGATCGGCTTCATTTGAACAAACCTGAATTTCTATGCCCTAAGGATGCTTCCTGCGAAATATAATTGAAATCGGACCAGTAGTTCTCGAGAAGAAAACATTAAAAAATTTCCCATCGCTTTAGTATGGGAGTTTTTAGCGGGAAAACGATCCAAGATGGCCGGCAAACCGTTTATCCGACAGTTTTGAAAATTGTAAATTTGTGATCAGAATACAGCAAAATACATACAAAACCAATTTCGGCCTCAAAATCCTTCAAATAAAAAAACCCAATATGGTTGCAAAAACATGTTATATTTTGATTGGCCCACGGCGGCCATGTTTTTTGATGGATCAACTTCTCTTGAACAAACTCTAATGGCCCTTAGACCCTAATAATATCTGCCAAATTTCGACCCAATCCCTTCAGCGGTTCTGGAGAAGTCATTTTCGCTACAACTAGGTCAACCAAGATGGCCGCCGAACCATTTGACCAATCAAGTTCCCTTGTACAAACTTGGTTCAGCTCTTGCCTTAGATCACATTTCATGAGATTTCCATCAATCCCCTAAGCGGTTTCGGAGAAGATTTTTAGACATTTCCTAAAATCGGCCTAAATCCAAGATGGCTGCCGGCCAAATTGGCCGATCGGGTTCATTTGAACAAACTTGGATCCTGATGCCCTAAGGATGCTTCCTGCCAAATATAATTGAAATTGGCCCAGTGGTTCTTGAGAAGACGTCGTTTAAAGGAAAAGTTGATGGATGACGGACGGACGGTCGCCACGGCATAAGCTCACTTAGCCTTTCAGGCCAGGTGAGCTAACAAAACAATTAATTATAGTCTCAATGTAATGAATGACATTGCTGATAGGGATGATAGGGATGATATGTTCAGTTTTTTCAGTATGCTCTGCTTCAGATGAGTTGAAATTGGGTTTGATGTGTTCTTTAGCCTTTTAACGCACAAATTAGCTTCTGCAGTGGTCTTGAGAAATGTCCATTTGCAGATCAAGAGACTACTATTTTTGAAAATTTACCACTGGAATGACTGGCTCGATAGCCAGTGATTCCAGTGGTAAATTGTCAAAAATAGTATGCTCTTTGCCTGCAAATGGACATTTTCTGAGAAAATTCATAATTTCTTGACCAAATTCGACTGTTAACTATGGTGCTGAGACTTGAGAGTCATTTTGGTTTTGCCTATATGTGCCCTCGCACTGGTCAATCTGGATCTGTACAAGTTGTCTAGGTGTTCAGATAGGCCTTGGATATAGAGTAATCCAAACAGTGAAACCTTTCTGTCCCCAGCTTGCTTTTTAAAGGAAGGGAGGTGGTTTTATCAGCCAGGAAGTGTAAGCGCTGGCTTGGATCTATTTTTTAATGTGTAGGTGTTATTGTTTCTGATCTGGTGTTTCTGTGCTGATGGAATCTGCTCTGTGAAACAAATTACTTGTGACTGAACTTTTGTATTCTCAACGGTCAATTGAGTGGAAATATAGATATTTATCTGTGTGTGCGTGGGCTTCTGTAGACTGTGAGTTGGGTAGTACCAAAATCACTGACATGAACCAAGATTTCTAGGAAGGCAAACTGGCCACCATATTCTAGCTTGATTGTAAATTAGATGCATTCAATGGTCAGTTATCTGTTTGAGATAATCAGTGAATGGTTTGATGTTATAAAGTGTAGGTGTGTGAGTGTCATCAACATAACGGTGCTATAGGTTTAGTCGATCGATATAAAATTAAAAATTTCCCAGAATTTCACCTCTCCAATGGTTTGCAATCAATTTCAGGGCTTGATGTTAAGCTGGGCACTTGCCCGGGGCAAGTCATTTCTTCCATTAAAACCTACATAACTGTGCAAAATTACATAAAAATATATTGAATAAGATTAACAGATCATACATTTGGGCGAGGACTTTGTATTTAGGGTCGATGAAATTTCTGGTCACCTGGCAAACAAAAATGTTAATAGTCTAGCCCTTCCTTTCAAGAATGGTTTGCATGCACGCTCTGTGGTCAATACAGCAACAATACCTATAAAAACCAAGAAGCAAATTGCAAGTGACGCTCGTCTGTAACATAAGCGTACATCACTAGGTTCCTCTATACCAAGTTTGCTTGATATCGGCCAAGCAATTAATGAGGAATCATCATTCAAACAATTTTGTGGATATTCTTTAGTAAAACCAAGATGGTTACCCAAAAATACATATAGATGGACTGTGTCCCGCGTGTCGAGCCCTTAGTTTATGTGTTGCTAAATAAGGAGTTCTTTTAAAAATAGTATTAACCCCTACTGAAAAACATTATAATTCTTTAAAAGGAAGCAAATCACACAGAAATAAACTAAGAGCAAAGCACATACAAATATGTAACCAATTTGAAAATCAATTCAATTTTGATGGTGACCGGATGTAATGATGGCATTAGAACACATCTGTAAAGTTTTAGTGACATCGGATAAGCCCTTGATGAACTAAATGTCCATTGAAAGAATTTAACATTTACCTAATTCTTGGTGGAAAATAAGCTAAGTTCAAACTCCGTACAATTATGAATAAAATTTGAAAATCATTTCATTTACAGTAAGATGGAGACTAGATTCAATGCTGGTATAGATTGAATCTGCAAAGTTTTATTAAGATCGGATAAGCCCTTGATAAATTTTATGTACATTGACAGACATTAACATTTATCTGCACGCCGCACACCATATGAATAACTACATCGAGCCATCCTATGCTTCCTATAGGGCTCAAGAAAACTTGACCAATCAAATTTATGCACACTAGTTTTGAAGCCTAGCAGCATAGTATTCTTCCAGCAAAGTTTGATTTAAATTGGCTTAGCAGTTAATGAGGAAATAATCTTTTGAATGATTTCAGGACATTTTGGGAAATCCAAGATGCCACCAGAAAGAATTTGCATGCATTTAAGAAATTTCCAAGGTACTTTCGTATAATCCAAGATGACTACTGCAAAAATTGACCAGTCAAAATTTCTTTATTTTATAGATGTTTTAAGCACTACTAGTCTAGTGTCATATCAGTCAAGTTTGGTTAAAATCGGTCCATGTGTTAATGACGAGCAGTTTTCTTATGGGATTTCATGGATGTTTTCAGAAAATCCAAGATGACCAGCAGAAAAATCGACCAATCACATTTTTCTTTCTAAAGAAAAAGAAGTTCTGAACCGTACCACGCTAGGATGCTCCCAAAAAAGCAGCCTTTTAACCAATTTGCTGGACATTTTAACAAATCCAAAATGGCTGCCAAGAAATTGAATACTCAGGTTTCTGTATAAATTTCTACAATCTTAGGGTCATTACAGCAAAGTATAGCTGAAATTGTGTCAGACTTTAAGATGTGTTTTGAAAGATTCCTTGAATTTTCTTTGGAAATCCAAGATGGCCATTGTAACTAGATGATATTTCATGCGATTTGAATTGATCTCCCAAGCGGTTTTGGAAAAGAAGATTTTTAAAGACATCTCTAAAACTCGACAAAAATCTATGATGGCCACCACCCAAATTGGCCGATCGGCTTTGTTTGAACAAACATGGACCTCTATGCCCTAAGAATAGTTCCTGCCAAATATACTTGAAATCGGTCCAGTCGTTCTCGAGAAGACATTTTTAATTTTCCATTGCTTTAGTATGGGAGGTTTTTGGCAGGAAAAAGATTCAAGATGGCTGCTAAACCGCTTATCTGACAGTTTCAAAAATGGCAAATATGAAATCTGAATACCCACAAACATATATAAACTGAATTTCAGCCTAAAAATCCATCAAATAAAAAGTCCAATATGGCCACCAAGCATGCTACATTTTGATTGCCCATCGGCGGCCATGCTTTTTGACGGATCAACTTCTCTTGAATAAATTTTAATGGCCCTTAGTCCCTAATCATATCTCCCAAATTGGGGCCTGATCCCTTTAGCGGTTCCGGAGAAGATCCAAGATAGCCGACGAACCATTTGGTCAATCAAGTCCTCTTGAACAAACTTAGCTTACCTCTTTCCCTAGCTGATGTTTCATGAGTTTTAAATTGATTCCCCAAGCGGTATCGGCGAAGATTTTTAAAGACGTTTCCTAAATTCGGCCGAAATCCAAGATGGCCGCCTGCTAAATTGGCAGATCGGGTTCATTTGAACAAACTTGGATCCCTATGCCATAAGGATGTTTCCTGCCAAATATAATTGAAATCGGCATAGTAGTTCTCGAGAAGACATTTTAAATTTCCCATTGCTTTAGTACGGGAGCCTTTGGCAGGAGACAATTCAAGATGGCCGCCAAATCATTTATCTGACAGTTATGAAAATGGCAAATTTGAGCTCAGAATACCCAAAAACATACCAAACCAATTTCGGCCCCAAAATCCATCAAATAAAAAAAATCCAAAAGGGCGACCAAACATGCTATGTTTTGATTGGCCCACGGAAGCCATGTTTTTTGACGGATCAACTTCCCTTGAACAAACTTCAATGGCCCTTAGTCCCTAATCATATCTGCTAAATTTCGACCTGATCCATTCAGCTGTTCTGGAGGTCGTTTTTGCTAAAACTAGGTCAACCAAGATGGCCGCCGAACCATTTGACCAATCAAGTTCCCTTGAACAAACTTGGTTCAGCTCTTACCCTAGATCATATTTCATGACATATGCATCAATCCCCCATGCAGTTTCGGAGAAGATTTTTAGATATTTCCTAAAATCGGCCAAAATCCAAGATGGCTGCCGGCACAATTGGCTGATCGGCTTTGTTTGAACAAAATTGGACCCCTATGACCTAAGGATGCTTCCTGCCAATTATAATTGAAATCGGCCCCGTGGTTCTTGAGAAGTCATTTAAAGGAAAAGTTGATGGACGGGCGACGGATGGTCACCATGGCATAAGCTCACTTGGCCTGCCAGGTAAGCTAAAAATTGACCAAATGATATTGTTGTATAAATTTCCAGAAGGTTTAAGGGCATTCTAGCAAAGCATAGTCAAACTTTGGGTGATTTTAAAGACATACTTAGATTTGTGAATTTTTTTTAGAAACTCCAAGCCTATTTTCAGGGACAATGGATGACACACTGATCCATGGATGGATGACAGATGGTCGCCCTGCCATAAGCTCAGACCAGGTTAGCTAAGAAGAATGCTGTTTATCTCTTAGAATACAGGAAACGATTTCTCAGAGACAGACCATCTAATTTTAACAGAGAAAGACCTGTTGATCCATTGGGATGGGGACACAGCCTCCCTCATGGTTGCTCCCACCCAAGCAGCAAAACCCCCACAGACCCCCTTGTGGGATGGTCTGTTGTTTTATTAACCATTATAAAAACATACTTACCGGTCAATCACTACTTGCTAAATCAGTTATCTGCATTTAGATATCAGAATAAGATTTTTATGCCTGCATACACACCTCCCCATGCCTATTCCTATTAATATGGACCCTCAACCAGGCTACTGGTTAAGTCCATCTCCAGCATACTGACAGCTATAGACTGGCACCAGTCTATACTCACCCCATAGTGACGCTTGTCACTAAGCGCGCTTGCACATGCGCACTGGAGCCCAAATAGGAAACAGATAAAATTTTCTAAATTTAAGTGCTAAATATTAAAGGCCAATTCTCAAATCTTACCACGCGGGGTGGCTGAGGCCGGGTCGTAGTGATTGAACGGTAAGTATGTTTTTATAGTGGTTAATAAAACAACAGACCAACCCACAAGGGGGTCTGTGGGGGGGGGGGGGGGTTGTTATTACACCACAAAAACATCCATTACCGTTCAATCACTACTTGCTAAATCCATAGATTTGGTCAGTGCCCAATTTAAACATTAGGTGGGAGGAGATTTGAGAATCAACAAACAAGGATAAAAATCGAACCAATCTTATCCAAATGTTAATAACATAACATAATAGTGCATTTACCTCAATCACACCGTGATTAACAAATAAGGAAAACTTGAACTTAAAGAAATAAATAAAAACCAAAAGAACTCTCACCATTTCTCACAGACGCACAGTCCTAACGAAAATGGTGAAAAGTGCTTGGCAAATGGTCTTCGCCTTTTTTAGTTAAAATAGTATGTTACGAAAGAAGGAGGCTGCTGCCCTCTGGTCTTTGAGATAAAGGGATGTAAAAGTGGATTCAGATTTCCATCCTACCACCTGGATGACCTCATCTAAAGACGAACCGTCAAAAGAGCGAAAGAAGTAGCCATACCTCTAACGCATGGGCTTTAATCTGGGAGAGATTAATTTGAGCCGGTGAGGCTATCTCATAACAAAGCTTAATTGTCTCACAATTCCATCTGGCAATCGTAGATTTTGAGACCGGCTTAGATACCTCTTCCGCGTAGGAAACCCATAAATGGGATGGATCGACCCTTTTAAAATTGGTTCGCTGTTTATAGGTTCTTAATGCCCTAACAGGACACACAAATTTATCGGATAGCGAAAAAGACGATAAAAATTTTTAAATGATCGGACTAGCAGGAAAGCGGTTAAACTGAGTTTTAGATAAAACGTCCCTTCTGGGATATAAAACCAAACCGTCTCCTGAAACTAGAAATCTATCCATTTCAGCAGAAAGAGCATGAATCTCTGAACACCTAGCAGAGGCAGCAGCAACAAGAAAAACAGCTTTGAGAGTTAAAAGCTTAATACTGATAGAAGAAATAGGTTCAAAATGGTGACCTGCCAAAACTTGAAGAACCAAAGCCAAATTCCAGGAAGGTAAAGGCTTAGCAATCGGAGGACGAATATTACCTAGACCTCTAATAAAACTATTAAGAGTCTTAGTATCCTTGACATCAGCATTCCGAAGACAAGGAAGGGAAGACGCCAGAGAAAATCTATATCCCATGTTCATGAACTAGACCGTGGGAAAATACATTACTATGCTGAATTTATCAATGAAAATTTACTCAAACGTAGTATTTGCTCACGCCGTTTTGATCATATGCTAATTTATTAACAACGAGCAGCGTTGAAGTCGCTAATTTTTATTTTTCTGGCTTGTTTTAAGAAATTTCTTTAAGGATTAAATCCAGTTTAAGCAATGACACCTAAAAATTATAGTGTTTTAGTTTTTGTAATTCATTTTTCAACTGGCTACACGTCGGAAGTTCGCGGAAATAGCTTTTTACACGCATTGTTCACGTGAAGCATGGCGAGTAACGAGTCTGCACATCGGGTACTCAGTAATTATCAGAAGCTTTGGAATCGGCTCTATTCAATGTCATGTTATATGCTTGTGTATAGGCCCGTTTTCGCAAGTAACCGAATATACGACTCCAACATAAATAAAAGAGTACAACACTGACCTCGTTTATATACTCACGGATTTTGTCTGGACTCCGTTTATCAACGCGCTCGACTGCCAAAATAAAACTTACCGTTTGCTGGTCGCACGCATTAATAGCAAGTATAATCCAGATTGAAAGTAGCGCGCTCCAATGTCTCAAACAGCGGGTTATAGTTAGCGAGTCGACCACACACATTGACCGATATTCCCGTGAATGATATTATGTCAATAAAAATAGTGACCTAGTAAAGTCGTGAAAATAAACAGTCGCAATAGCCATAATGTTTTTCTTCTCTAAATCAGAAAGCCGATTTATTTATTTTACCTATATTTATCGTTGATTGGAAATGGAAATGAAATCTTGAATCTTGAAAAGGAATTGACCAAAATTGTTCTAATTTCGTGGCATGCCTCAACCTCAGATGACGGTATACCGTGGTACCGCGGTATTTTTTCATGGTACCGATACCGTCATGTAAATGTCAATACGGCCCAGCTCTACTTGTGGTATAGAAACAGAATCGGGCACGAAACCTTGGTCTGAAAACCACTCACCAAAATTTTTTAAGTCGACCCTTGTAAACTCGACAGGTTGATTCCCTTCTGGCAGAGTCAATAATTCTCTGAGATCTTGAAGAAGCCTTATTCTCGAGGACCTCAGACTTGAGATTTTCCAAATGCACAGATTGAAAATTTCTGGATTTGGATGCACACAAAGACCTCTTACTTGAGATAGAAGATCCTGGGATACTGGAAGAAGATGAGGGAAGCCTACCAGAAGATCTAGAAGGTCTATAAACCAAATCCTCTTGGGCCAAAAGGGAGCTATCAGAAGAACCTCGCAATCTCGATCCTTGACCTTCCTCAAGACTAACAGAATCAAATTGTTGGAGGGAAGGCATAGGCGAACATTCCTGTCCAGGACTGAGACATAGCATCCACCGCCAGGGGTTGACTTTTACGGAAAAGGAGACATGTAAGAGGAGATCTGGGCATTCAGAAAGGTCACGAACAGATCGACTAGAGGACGATCCATAAGACTGAAAAACGCTCTGAAAACCGACTTCTTTAACTGCCACTCTGTGTGGGCGAACTTACTGGGACGTGACAGTTGGTCCGCCAGAAAATTCAGACTGCCTGGGACATGGGAGGACACTAGAAAAATCTGCCTCTTGCGGCACCACAAGAGAAGATTCCACACTTCTAGACAAAGGAGAGATGACCTTGTACCTCCCTGCCTGTTGATATAAAACACCACTGTCGAATTGTCCGACCGAATGGAGACTGAGACCTATCACAAGATCTGACCATGAAAGGAGAGCCTTCTTGACAGCCCACAACTCCAGAATGTTGATATGGGCTATCGACTCCTCCAGGGAGCAAAGGCCGGAAACTGATAGGGAGTCCCAGACTGCTCCCCAACCCTCCTGGGAAGCGTCTGTGAAGATAATAGCCTGAGGGGAGAACTTTACCAGTGGAACACCCATCAGAAGCAGAGAACGATCCCTCCAAAAATCTAGATGAGGGATCAAATGTTCTCTGATGGGATCTGAGAGTAAATAGAGTGGACTGACTGCTTCCATAGGGACATTAAATACATTTGGAAGAGTCTCCGCCATCAGCGCCGCCCAAAGAATTACTTTCTCTACTCTGACCATCAGTCCTATCACTCTTAAAAAGAATCTTGCTCTTACCATAGGAGAAGAAGACAGGATTTCCATTGCCACTGATAAAGCCTCTATCCTTGGATCTGAGGGGAAGACTAGACCCCGGGCCAGGTCGAAAGAAACGCTAGATGTGTAAGGATATGAGATGGAACTAGGCTTGATTTCTTTAGACTTAAAATCCACCCTAGGTTGCATGCCAGACTGCAAACCTCTGGAAGAATTCCTGAGAGAATTGAAGAAGACTTACTTTACTAACCCATCATCTATATAAACGTGGAGATGGATAGAATGACGGTGAAAATTTCTGCCACGGCTGAGACTATGCGAGAAAAAGAAAAGGAGCCATGGTCAGGCCAAACTTGGCGAAACTGCCAAACTCGATCTTAGTAAGCAAAACTCAGGAATTTACTGAAGGAAGGGTAAATGAAAAACATGAAAGAAGGCGTCATTTTGGTCAATGGAAACGACCACATACCCTGATCTAGATTGGAAAATATCTGGGAGATGGTCTCCATCTTGACATGGGAGTAAGAATCATGAGATTTAATCATGACATACCCCCTTGTTAAATTAAAATTAATGCAGATATGAATGTTTCAAAGTGAATAGAGATCATTTTACTAAGATTTAATGACAGGGTAGGAAAACCTACCCTAGGCTGAACGCTCTCATATATGTATAAATTCCTTAGTATTAACATAATTCACAAAGAAAACTAACATGACAATGACCAAATTGCCAATTGAAAGGATCAGAGACAAGAAAAAAGGAATTAAAAGAGGAAAGAGCCGACACAAAAGAAGGAAGGTCTATAGAAAACTCGTCCTTAAAAAGAAGAGAAAGAGTCTAAGCAATTCACCAGAGAGACAGGGACCAGACATCCGAAGAGACCCTGACTGGACAAAATCTCCTCAGCCCTGACCGACTAGGGAATAGAATAAGAAGGATTAGGAGATGAAGAAGAAAAGAGATGAGAAGAGTCACCAGAGGCCATAGAATCAACAGTTCAAATGGAAAGAGGAGAGCAAAGCCTCTTGGAAGCTAGAAGGTTAGAAAAACGTAAAGAATCAGAAAAGGAAAAAGATTGATCAGAAGGAATGTGAACAGATACAACATCCTGACCAGAGGACATGGAAGGAAGAGAAAAAAAAAGACATGAAAGAACGAACAAGGGACGAATCCCTAAAAACAGAAAACAATGAAAAAACCAGACCTTAATCAACAATTAGAAACTCAAGTTCAAAAGAGAACGACAGAAACAGTCAGATCAAGATGACCAAAAGAGGAAGAAGAACAAGAAGGAGTAAGAGAGGAATTAAGAAGAATGGAAGATGAAGAGGAAAGACCAGGACCAGAAGATCCCTGGATAGGATACATAGACGATGAAATATGGGAAAACCCCATAGGAGGGAAAAAAGAAGAAAGACAGAAAGAGAGAAAGAGGAAGGAGACCATGACTAGAAGAAAACTTTAGCAGGAGAAGGAGCAGAGGAAGAAGGAAGAGACCTATACTTATCTTACTCATTATTATTAAAGACTTAGAACCAATATTATTATCATGTAAAGACACATGTCATTGAGATTGATATGCTAATAAAAGGAATGATTGATAGAATGATAATGAATCCCTGGAACATCTGGCTGTTAAATACACAAAACACTAATACTTGATTATGATTAAACACTACGGGATGAAAACACAAAACAAAACGCTGAAAAACAGAGGCAATATAAAATCTAAGCAAAAAGACTCACCTAAACTATGACTGTAACAACGCAGAAGAAAACTCGGCTTTTATTCCTTCTTCCTTCACCATAATCTTATTTCTCTATTCTCAGCGTTTTCTAGCTCTTGTAATCATTAATCTTAGCCATTCTCTTCCCTATGAATCCACTACTAAAACTATTCCTTTCAGCGCCTGACAGAATTAGACTAAGAATTACGCTAGAAACAGGGATTTTCTTTGAGAAAATAACTCCCTTTGGATAAATAAATATGTCAACCTGCCGACATAAGAGGAAAAAAGAGCGCGAAAAAAGGCTGAACGGCCTGAAGACAACTGGCCATCTAAAGTTGGATGAAATTAAAAACTAATTTTAATTGCGACATCTAGTGATAATGCGTAGAATACAGACTGACTTATCGACTGCAACAAAAAACCCATCCGGCAACCAGTTGGAGAGTCTTTAATTACGGTGAAAAGTTTCACTGATAAAAGAATAAATGCTGAATATCTACAATTTCAAGAGAGACTTCAAGACTGCCAATGTCTCGGAATTAATATTTTCAGCGATTAAACATTCCGATTTTAAAAGCACTTACTGAAATAAGACTAACCTGGAATCTCAATAAGAGCTATCACCGGAAATCCAAAAAAGGAAAACAGAACCGGAAGTTAATCATAGAACACCATGAAACCGGTAATGACCCTATCCCCGGATGTACGAATCCGGAAGTGAAAAAATAGGAAACGGAAATGCGCAAACCGGAAGAAGACAACCGGAAACTGAACCCGGATGTACATTAAAAAACCAGAATAAACAAAGGAATCGGAAATACACAAAACCGGAGGTCAGACCGGATACGGAAAGAACGGAGGTAGATCCAGAAAACGGAAGTAACCCCGGTCCTGAGGACGGAAGTCTATCCGAGTCTGAACGACCCGGAAGTACACCTCTAGAAACAGAAGCGGAAGTGAACAGACAGGAATCCAAACTGGAAGCGGAAGCGCTTCTACCGGAAGACGAAAAATAATAGGAGTCCACAGACCCCGGATATCCGGCATCACCGGAAGCGCTGCTAAAACTGGAAATGGAACTAGGAACCGGATCTAGAGGACTCGGATGTCCTACAAAAACAGAAGACATACCGGAAACGGATGGAAGGGAAGTAATAACCGGATCTTGACGACGTGGATTTCCTGCCAAACCGGAAGCCCATCGGAAACGGACGCCAGAGAAGAAAGAACCCGAGTCCACCACAACGGAACCGGAAGAACTAACAAGACTAGAAATCGAATTCTTGGCAATGGGCGATCTAGAAAGAACCTTGACAACCGGTACAATCGAAAAATTGGCATTTGCATAAGGTCCAGCCTTATGGACGTCAGCCTCAGCCTCCGCTACCACTGCTTGTGGGTTATGCCCGTCACCCTCAAGCCTTAGGTGGGTTTGACCAGGTGCACTACACGAGCCCACCTTCGAGAGCTTAGTCGCTCTAGACTTCCGCTTTGGAGATTTTTTAACCTGCATGGAGGTTAGAGGGACCGGTTTCCCCCATTTGCGGGAACGCCCGCTAGCCTTCGGGCTATCATCGGAACTTGAAGAAAAATCCTGTTTCTTAGTCTCCTTTATTGCCGAAGATATCCTTTCATCAAGGGATTTCGTCAAAACAGATGCGAACGATTCAAATCTTGCAAAAAGAGCTAGCACGGCATCTGAATTCGCCGAAGAGGCTCCCCCCTCCGTTGCTACCAGTAAAGATACATAAGATTGTGCAAAAGACACAGCTTTCGCCTTGCTAGCAACAGAGGTAGGGGAAGAACGACCGGAGGGCAGCGGTTGTTTAAACGGTAAATCTTTAAAGAGGCCTTAGACACCGAGACCGGCCACCCTTTACAGAGCCCACACATCGTTGTGAAGGTACAAGTGGTACATATCGCACAGACATGTCCGGAAAATTCAACTGAGTGATGGCGATCACACTTTGATGACGTACATTTTGTCTTGTCAGACGATTTAGCGGACTCTTAAAAACGAAAAATGTAACAATGAAGCATATCGCTTAAAAATCATAAAAAGAAGACTAGAAAGATAAAAATCATTTCTTTAAAAGGCGGGAAAGTTCAAATCAGAAAGCAAAATCCCTACCGACAAGAAAGCAAACTTGCATAGGGATAAATGATAATCCTTATAATGCACTAGAGTAAATTGATAAGGGCTCTGGATAACTGCTGGAGTTTAATATATGATGATGAATGATATAGGCATAGTAATTAAGATACCACGAAGCGAGAACGATCTTTCACGAAAACCGGTAACAATATGAACATAGTTATAAAATACCATATAACCACGAATATACTTCCTACACATAACTTAGGGAGGATTGACTTCATATTAGGCATAATCTTGATAATATAGAAGGCAAAAGATGTAGCTGACACAGCGCTAAGCATAAAAAATGTAGACGAATATTTTAAGCAGTTGTTCTGCAAGCAGAATAATTGAAGTGAATCTGTTTCCTATTTGGGCTCCAGTGCGCATGCGCAAGCGCGCTTAGTGACAAGCGTCACTATGGGGTGAGTATAGACTGGTGCCAGTCTATAGCTGTCAGTATGCTGGAGATGAACTTAACCAGTAGCCTGGTTGAGGGTCCATATTAATAGGAATAGGCATGGGGAGGTGTGTATACAGGCATAAAAATCTTATTCTGATAGCTAAATGCAGATAATTGATTTAGCAAGTAGTGATTGAACGGTAATGGATGTTTTTGTGGTGTAATAACAACTTCCAATCTCTTGGACGCCACCCTAGAGCAAAACTTTTCTGGTCCTTCCACTGATACCTAAATTATCAAATACACATTATGTATTTGATAATAAGTTAACTCATCCATATTAGATCAATGTAAATTGAATTTAAGAATTTGATGTCAGAACCTTTGAGCCAGAGACTGAAAGTGACACCTAACAGACATTAAACACAAATCATGAGTGGCATGACTTGTCGCACCTCCAGTTTCACTCTGGCAGTGATTTGATTGATTTGCCTTAGACAATCGATCCAGCAATACCTAAAGGGAATAATGATGAGCAGAATGCAAGCTCTCAAGGTGACCCTGGACTCCACACAAGTCAGCATCTTAACCATTTATTGGCCAGCCCAGTCGAAATCAGTTTTAGCAGTAGTCTTGAGGAATTTCATTTGCAGCTCAAAGAGAATATTTTTGAAATGTTACTACTCATTGACTGCTTCAAGCCAATCATTCCAGTGGGAAATTTTCGAAGTTTTCTCTTGGCCTGCAAATGGGCCATTGTGTAAATCTTTTATTTGCTAATCTCATGTCAAATGTTGTATTGTACTGATAGATTGGGGTTTATAGATTCCATATCATTCATATTCTGTCACATTCCTGTTTCTGGATCACAATTATCTGCTTTGTAATATCACTTAAATGTTGAAGTGATCACCACCATTGTGTCTCCTCAAGCGATTGGGTGTGATGTCATGAAAGTGGCAATGCATTATATTCTTTATTATGTAATACGCATCTCGTTGAATATTTTGAAACTAATTTGCCTGGAAGTTGTTACTGCCTATGGCAGTAACAACTTCCAGGCAAATTAGTTTCAAGATATTCAACAGTTTACCTGTATGATTGCTATAGCTGGCACCTCTATGACTGACCATATATACAGCTGCAGACATGCTAGGTTTTTTCTGATTAGTTGAAAAGTAAATCATGACTGCCATCATAGGCTGTAGAAATGTATCAACATTTAGCTACTAAAGCTTGGATATCTTTCGTCGCCAACGTGATAAAAAGCTAAAATGTCAGGCATAGATAATGGGTGGCAAACTTTACCACCTGAATGGTTAGTATAAGATAACGTGAGATTTCCTTTAAAAGGTTAGACCCTTGTATTGCCGAGTGATTAGTTGGCATGGTACAAGAAAAACATTTTATGCATTATTAGAAGAATTGAACTGCTGTGTACCACCACTGGCATGGTTGGTTTAAAAGAGACCGCACCCGCTTTTAAATAGCAATTAGATATCAGTATCAGATCTGTTTGTTCCAACAAAGCATTTTGGTCTCTCAACAGAAATGCGCGTAACAGTGACATCAGAGGCCCAGACCGTAAAACCTCTCCATAGAGATTACAATACATCATACATGATAATTTCCACAAAAAATATTCAAATAGGCTCTTACTAAGAATGAATTCACACTCATCACAGCTGTACGCTACATAGAATTATAGTTGCAAAGCGATAAAGCTCCCAAGGGAAGTTACTCTATGAATATTATCAAGCCGTCTGATCATGTACATTATTTTGCTATGAATATTAAATACGAAGCGTGAAGAAATCTGTGCGCTATCTATTAATCCTTTCACATGCACAGACCAGATATTATGAATTTGATTCAATATAAGAAATACATTACTGAATATTTTGAAACAAATTTGATTGCAATCTGTTGCTGCCACAACGGCAACTTGGTCTGATTAGTTTCAAAATTGTCAACATCTTACTTGATAAAATATAGACATTGACATAGTAGGATATCAGGGGTAAAAGCATGATGATCAAATCAGGTTATCCTGTATTAATAGTCAAACACAACAACAGATCAATACGTATAGATGAGCGAAAGTGGCATTTCTTAAACCCTTTAACACTCATATCAGCCAAAAATGGCTTCTGCAATGTCCATTTGCAGACCAAAAGAAGACTATTAAAAAAAATTGACCACTGGAATGACTGGCTCAATAACCGAGCCAGTCATTCCAGTGGTAAATTTTCTAAAATAGTCTTCTCTTGGTCTGTAAATGGACATTTTCTATGAGAACATTTAAATCTTCTTGAATAAATTTTAGGGTTAAAGGATTAATCCTCCATTTATATGAGATTGGGAGAATAATAATAAATCCGTCCTGATACACATATTAGTGACATTGAAATGCTACGTACTATATTACAGTTACAGAAGAAATTAACTAGTTATATTTCAATTACCGCTACATTGGAGACATTTAACCATTTAATGGTCAGATTTTCGTTAGGAAAATCTAAATACTTGCTCATTGAATGTCCATTTGCAAGCCAAGAGAGGAGTATTTTTTAAAACTGACCACTGAAATGACTGGCTCGGCTATCGAGCCAGGCATTTTAGTGGTGAATTAAAAAAAATACAGTAGTCTTCTCTTGGCCTGCAAATGGACATTCCTTAGGACCAATGCAGAGGCCGGTTTTGGTCGGCTTAATCCTTCAATGGTTAATTCATTCAATCCCATTTATGCTATATGATGGCATTCTATCCCCATGATAATGTACAGCACAGCTCAGAAAAAACTTATGTTGTGTGGACAAAAATGGAACAAAAGCAGAACAAAAATGGGAACCTTTTAGGTTCCATCCAGCCAATAAAAAGATCCGATACGATCATCAAAACCCAAAATTTTGATTGGTCCATGACAACCATTGTTTAGCAAGGATCAAGACATTCAAGTTCTCTTGAATAAGCTTTAATCACCCTTAGTTATCGATGAAATTAAATCTAATGAGTTTCAGGATAGCTGTACAGCAGTTCCGGAGATGTTATTTTGGAGAACAAGATGGCAACTGGAACAAACGATTAATGAGGAGTATCATTTTAAATGATTTCCAGCCATTTTTAGGAAAATTCAAGATGGTCGCCGAACAAATTGATCAATCAAAATTCTGTATGCAAGCTCACCACTCTAGGATCCTTCCAGCCTTCGAGCCGAGTTTTCTTGAAATCGTTCAAGCTGTTACTGAGTAGACTTTTAAGTGATTTCCAGAAATTTTCAGAAAATTAAAGATTGCCACCAGAAAAATGGATCAATCCAAATTCTGTATACATGCTCTAAAACCTACCAGTCTACTATCCTTCCAGCAAAGTCTCGCTGAAATTTCCCGACATTTTTTCGGAAAATTCAACATGGCCACTGAAAAAATAGACAAATGAAAATTCTGTAGACATCTTCTGAAGCATACAACTCTAGGGTCCTCCCAACCCAGTTTACATGAAATCATTCAAGTGGTTAACGAGGAGTAGCATTTTAACAGATATTCCGAAATGTTTAGAAAATCCAAATGGCTGCCCGAGAAAATTTCCAATCAAAATTCTGTAAAACATGTTCTGAAACCTACCAGCCTAGTATCCTTCCAGCCAAGTCTGGTTGAAATTTCCCAAATAGCATTTTAAATGATTTCCCGCCATTTTTCTGAAAATTCAAGATGGTCACCAAAAAAATAGATGCAAATGCATCAGAAATTTCATAATTGCATTTAAATGCAAATGCAAATGCATTTAAATACAAATGCATTTGCCCTTGTACCCAAGCCTGAAATAGACTAATCAAAATTAGTCCTGAAGCATACCACTCCAGGGTCATCCCAACCAAGTTTGCTTGAAATCGGCCAGGTGATTAATGAGTAGGCTTTTAACTGATTTCCATAAATTTTCAGAAAATCCAAGATGGCTGCCAGAAATATTGACCAATCAAAATCCTCATTAGAAGTGCTGAAGACTACCAGTATAGAATTAGTCCACCCAAGTTTCGTTGAGGGCAGCCCATTTATTTATATTGGCGTTTTAAATTTCTGGAAAATTTTCGGAAAATCCAAGATGGTCAACAGAAAAATTGACTAATCAATATTCTGAATAGACCTTCTAGAGCCTACCACCATGGAATCGTTACAGCCACATTTGTTTGAAATTGGTGGAAGCATAAATGAGATGCGATTTGATGGACGGATGGACGATGAACAGATAACCGCCATGGCATAAGCTGACTTGGCCCTTTGGGCCAGGTGAGCTAATACAGACATGTAAATAAAAAAAAAAAGAATCTTTAGTAGATGTAATGATATGCCACATCGAACGTTTAATTTTGTAAAATTTTATCTTAAAACTTTCATAATGTCAAGTGTCATTACAACCCAGACATACCAGACTAACAGGGAAGGCAGCAATTTCCTCGTGCGGGAAATACCGGGCGGGAAATACCGGTAAATACCGCCCTGGAAATACTCCAAAAAGCTGTAAATACTGGGAAATACAAGGAAATACTCCAATACTCATCAGAAATGGCAAATTTTAAACTAAATATCTTAGATATATTAATCAGCAGGTGTAATATAGAAGCTCATATCTAATACAGGTTGACATATGAGATCAATAGGCAATAGAGACACACCATAGCATATCTATAACCCTTTCAACTCTACATAGCAAATACAACACCTACTATTTATTGCACACAAATTTCGGTGGCATTTTTAGAAACCATTTTCAGTAGAGGCGACAACAACAACAACTTCCAGTAAAATAGTTTCAAAATATTAAGAAACTTTCATGTCATGAATGGTTTACTTAAACTGATATACAATGCATTAGCATGCTGTACATATTGTGACACACAATACAAATTCATTATGCTGCCTTAAATTCTCAGCTACTCTTGGTCTGCAAATGGACATTTATCAAGACCACTGCATATGCCATTTTTTGCCCACTTGAGTGCTAAAGGACTAAGCAAGTACACAGCAATAGGTAAAGACCTCAGGACTAAGTTTACAATACATGTTCTGACTTTATTATTGGGTAGGTATTTGTATTGATCTATAGATGGTGATTTACTGTCAAATATCCAGTCATATCTCATAAAATTATAATGATATTTCATTGGATGTTCAATTTTGTCTGCTGTGTTGCTTTAGCAGTTAGAAGACTATGTTCCTCATGCATAGATTTGCAACTCATGTAAATGTCACTAGATGATATTTTCTAATGCTTGTTAGAGTTCTACTAAGCATGATATACAACCATGAGGTTATATAATTATATAACCTTGCCACCTAATATCTGAGTATTTCCCAACTTTTCCCGGTATTTCCCTGTATTTCCCACTGCCCTGGGAAATACTAGTTTTCCCGGTAAATTGCCAACCCTGCAGACTAATGAGACCACTGATGAAGAGTGAAGCATAGCATTTATTTAAACAGAAACAATTTACTCATTAAAGAGGCTATACCTGATAGAGGTATAAATTAAAAATATGGAACCATGTCCATAAAAAGCTTCCAGTTGGTCAATACTCTCATTTTAACATCAATTCTATATAGATGACTACTCAATAGAACCAAGAAGATGCAAATTATGAATTTCACAAATATAAACAAGAGGCCCAAGAGGCCTGTATCGCTCACCTGGACAATAGGCATTTCAACTAGAATGGTCATTAACAATAAGTAGAACTCTAACGAGTTGAGCGGACTTGTAACAAGAAAACAGAGACCATGTTTCTTTATGTAACAACTTCTCTTGAACAAAATAGCCCTTAGTCATCAATATTTCAAATTTCAGCCCAATCCGTTCAGCAGCTCTGGAGATGAAAACGCTTTCATGAAAACCAGGCCATCCAAGATGGCCGCTCAACCAGTTGGCCAATCAAGTTCCCTTGAACAAACTTGGTTCAGCTCGTGCCCTAAATTATATTTTATGAGTTTTGAATCAATTGCTCAAACAGTTTTGGTGAATAGTTTTCAAAATGTAAAAAAAAATCAACCAAAATTCATGATGGCCGATGGGCTTCGCTTGAACAAACTTAAATCTATATGCCATAAGGATGTTTCCTGCCAAATACAATTGAAATCAGCCAAGTAGTTCTTGAGAAGACATTCTAAATTTCCCATTGATTTAGTATGGGAGCTTTTTGCTGGAAAATTATCCAAGATTGCCTCCAACCTGTTTATCCGACAGTTTCAAAAATTCAAAAATTGTAAATTTGAGATCATAATACACAGAAACATATATAAAAACAATTTCAGCCATGTTTTTTTACAGATCAACTGCTCTTGAACAAACTTTAATGGCCCTTATTCCATAATCATATCTCCCAAACTTCGGCCCGATCCCTTCAGCGGTTCTGGAGAAGTTATTTTCGCTAAAACTAGGTAAACAAGATGGCTGCCGACCCATTTAACCAATCAAGTTCCCTTGAACAAGCTTGGTTCAGCTCTTGCCCTAGATCATATTTCATGAGGTTTGCTTCAGTCCCCCCACAAGTGCTTTCGGAGAAGATTTTTAGACGTTTCTAAAAATCGGCCACAATCCAACATGGCCTTCGTCCAAATCGGCCGATCGGCTTCCTTTGAACAAACTTGGCTAACATCCCTAAGGCCTAAGAATGCTTCCTGCCAAATATAATCAAAATTGGCCCCGCAGTTCTTGAGGTCATTTAAAGAAAAGGTTGATGGATGACGGATGGGCGAGCACACGACGGATGGTCGCCACGACATAAGCTCATTTGGTCTTTCAGGCCAGGTGAGCTAAAAATGTAAACACAAATCTGATGGTCGCCTGCATCCCAGTTTCGCAGAGAAACCAGAGTATTCGTTACTTAGCGGTGGCTTGCGATTCATCGCTGGTCTTGTATAAACAAAAAATATTATTTTCTAATGCTAGTCTGTTGTTTTATTAACCACTATAAAAACATACTTACCGTTCAATCACTACTTGCTAAATCAATTATCTGCATTTTGCTATCAGAATAAGATTTTTATGCCTGCATACACACCTCCCCATGCCTAATCCTATTCCTATGGACCCTCAACCAGGCTACTGGTTGAGTCCCATCTCCAGCCTACCATCAGGTATAGACTGGCACCAGTCTATACTCACCTCATAGTGACGCTTGTCGCTAAGCGCGCTCGCGCATGCGCATTAGAGCTCGAATAGGAAACAGATTCAGTTTTCTAAATTTAAGTGCAAAATATTTAAAGTCTGATTCTCAAATCTTACCACGCGGGGTGGCTGAGGCCGGGTCATAGTGATTGAACGGTAAGTATGTTTTTATAGTGGTTAATAAAACAACAGACCAACCCGCAAGGGGGGTCTGTGGGGGGTTGTTATTACACCACAAAAACATCCATTACCGTTCAATCACTACTTGCTAAACCCATAGATTTGGTCAGTGCCCCATGTCCACATAAGGTGGGAGGAGATTAGAGAATCAATAAACCAGGATAAAAATCAAACCAATCTTATCCCAATGTTAATAACATAACATAATAGTGCATTTAGCTCAATCACACCGTGATTAGCAAATAAGAACAACTTGAACTTAAAGAAATAAATAAAAACCAAAAGAAGACTCTCACCATTCTCACCGACGCAGAGTCTTAACGAAAATGGTGGGAAGTGCTTGGTAAATAGTCTTCGGCTTTTTTAGTTAACAAACAAGGATAAAATTAAACCAATCTTATCCAAATGTTAACAACATAACCTAATAGTGCATTTAGCTCAATCACACCGTGATTAGCAAATAAGAACAACTTGAACTTATGGAAATAACTAAAAACCAAAAGAAGACTCTCACCATTTCTCACAGACGCATAGTCCTAACGAAAATGGTGGGAAGTGCTTGGTAAATAGTCTTCGGCTTTTTTAGTTAAAAGTGGAAATGTTACGAAAGAAGGAAGCTGCTGCACTCTGGTCTTTGAGATAAAAGGATGTAAAGGTGTATTCACATTTCCCTCCTGCCACCTGCATGATCTCATCTAAAGACGAACCCTCAAAAAGAGCGAAAGAAGTAGCCATACCTCTAACGTCATCGGCTTTAATAAGGGAGAGATTAATTTGATCCGGTGAGGCTATCTCATAACAAAGCTTAATTATTCTCTCAAAAATCCATCTGACCATCGAAGAATTTGAGACCGGCTTAGATAACTCTTCCTCGTAGGAAAAACATAAATGAGATGGATCGACTCTTATAACATCTGATCGCTGATTGAAGGTTCCTAATGCCCTAATAGGACACCAAAATTTTTCGGATGGCGACAGACGAAAAAGATTTTAAAATGATCGGACTAGCAGGATAGCGGTTAGTTTGAGTTTTAGATAAAAAATTCCTTCTGGGATATAAAACCAAGCCGTCTCCTGAAACTATAAATCTCTCCTTTTCAGCAGAAAGAGCATGAATCTCTTGAATGCCTTCTAGCAGAGGCTGTAGCAACAAGAAAAAACAGCTTTGACAATTAAAAACAAAACCAAGCTTACTACTGGTAGAAGAAATAGGTTCAAAATGGCGACCTGCCAAAACTTGAAGAACCAAAGCCAAACTCCAGGAAGGTAAAGGCTTAGCAATCGGAGGATGAATATTACTTAGACCTCTAATAAAGCTATTAAAAGTCTTAGTATCCTTGACATCGGCATACAGAAGACAAGGAAGGGATGACACCAGAGAAAATCTATACTCCCTGAACGTAATAACTGACAAATGAAAATAACCAAACAGATAAGATAAAAAATCTAATAATTTGGGTATAGAAACAGAATCGGGCACGAAACCTTGGTCTGAACATCATTCACCTAAATTTTTAAGTCGACCCTTGTAAACTCGACGGGTCGAATCCCTTCTGGCAGAGTCAATCATTTCCTGAGATCAGAAGAAACCTTATTCTCGAGGGCTTCAGACTCGAGATTCTCCAGACACACAGACTAAAATTTATTGGATTTGGATGCACACAAAGACCTCTTACTTGAGATAGAAGATCCTGGTATACTGGAAGAAGAAGAGGGAAATCTACCAGAAAATCTAGAAGGTCTAAAAACCAAATCCTCTTTGGCCAAAAGGGAGCTATCAGAAGAATTTCGCAAACCTGATCCTTGACCCTCTTCAAAACTAACTGAATCAAAATCGTTCGAGAGAAGGCATAGGCGAACATTCCTGTCCACTACTGAGACAGAGCATCCACCCTCAGGGCTTGACTGTCCGGAAAAGGAGACATGTAAGAGAAGATCTGAGCATTCAGAGAGGCCGCGAACAGATCTACTAGAGGACAATCCATAAGACTAAACCTCATTCCTCCTTCTAAAAATGAAAGAAAAACCCCCTGGCAATGACTGAACGAATCGAGATTTAGAAGCCTAACAGACAATCCAACCAATGCACAGAAGCCTGGATCTACTTTCCAATGAATAGCCTCTTCTATAGACTCCTTGACAATCATAGACAAACAACAACCCCTCTAAAGCTAATAGCTTCTAATAATAAGGAACAGAAGACCATTTTGGAAGAAGAGACTACATAGAAGGAGTCTAGATCCAAGAATATCTAGCCCTTTTAATAAGGGCCACCCTTAAAGAAGTGTCAAACTTACTATATGCTAAAGAGGACTGCTCATAGAAAACACATAGATTACATATGCCATGATGCTCCAACCAAAAATCCTGGGCTATATCATAATGCTTAGTCCTCACTAAATAGGTAGCTCACATTTATTATGGATATTTTAATAATACCGCTTACTCTGACTGGAGACCAAAAAGGGTCATATCAGTATAGCCTAACTTATTAATAATGCTAAAGACTCTGCAAAAATTATAGATAATTTTATTTACAGAGATTTAACCAGAGATTGTGGCAAACCAAAACCCCATAGTAAGTCTATGGGAGAGCTTAGAGTCAAGATATAGCCAAATCATGTGCCTGAGATCTACATGAACTACGGGAAAGTTACTAGTGATGACCGTCATCACAATTCTATGAATAGAATACATGACAAGGTCCTGATAAGAGAACTATGGCCAACATTAGACTATCTAATTTAAAAATCGTATAATAATGGAGATTTAATAAAAATTGTATTGAATACATCAACGGTTGCCTAGCCGCTCGGGCTTGCTGATAAATTAGATATCCTAAACAATTCGATATTTATGCCAAGAGGCAGAAAACTTAAAAGATTTTAATAAATTTATTGATTCTTATATTCAGTCTTAGCATCAATAATTTCATCTTTGTAATAACAAATGACATTGTGTTAGAAATCCCAATAAAAGGAAAGATAGAACACTGATACTAGATATTAACTGATTGAATACTGAATTTTGCAGATAACATATTACAACTGTAATATCTCTGGACTTGCAAAGATTTAGAAAACATTTTGACCGAAAATAGTTGGTGGATGCTAAAATCCAAAGATTCTCGGCCGCTCTCCCCCCTCCAGCGCAACCCCAACCCCACTCCAACCGGCCCGCCGCCAGCCCCCAGACAACAACCTCAACGAGCAAAAACCCAAGACTCACCGAATAGTCCGGGAATAATCCGACCGAAAATTGCCGGTGGCATCACCAACAACCCTCAGCCAAACTGCCCCCAAAATACCCAGCAAATCCCGAGCCCCGCCCACCCCAACCCCCCCCTCACCCCCCGAGCCACCGTCCGAAGGCCCGCAGCAACCCAGTCAAAATAGAGCAAAAATAGAGCAAAAATTACGCTATAAAAGGAAAAACAAACAAAATCTGAAAAAAATGAAAACAAAACGAACTCACCGAAACTATGTCAACGCAGAAGAAGAATCCGACTCATATTCCTCCTTCCTGCCCCCTTATCCGATTGATTATCTTTTCTAAGCGAATAATGTACTTGTAGACATTAATCCTGTACTCATAATGATCCTATGAAACCTTTACTGAATCTAATTCTTTTCAGCGACTGACAAAATTATACTACGATTTACTTAAAAATCAGGGTTATCCCATCCACAAATAAACTCCCTTTGGTTAAATAAATATGTCAACCTGCCGACATAAGAGGTAAAAGGAGCGAGAAAAAAGGCTGAATGGCCCGAAGACAACTGGCCATCTAAAGTTGGATGAAAGCAAAATCGTATCTCGAAATAATGCGTAGAATACACACTGACTTATCGGCTGATGAAATGCGCATATAAAATAATCTGCAACAAAATCCCATACGGTAACCAGTCAGGAGAGTCTTTAATTACGTTGAAAATTGTCACTGATAAACGAATAAATGTCTGAATAGACTACAATTCCAAGAGAGACTACAAGACTGGCAATGACTTGGTATGAATATTTTCAGCCATTAAACATTCCCAATATTAAACAAATAAGGAAATAAGACTAATTCTTAGGCAAGAAGATGACTAGATTCTAGGAAAGCGGATGTGGAAAAAGGGAAACGGGAATGCATACACCGGACGTATACTACCGGACACTGATCAAAATCCTACAACCCTGATGTACAGAATAACCGGAAGAGGAAACTGAAAAAACGGAACCGGAAATTTATGAACAATGCAATGCCGGGTCCAACAGACCCGGATATGCATTCTTCCGGAAGCTCTCCTGAAACCGGAAATGGAAATCGGAAGTCTATCCAGGTCTGGACGACCCGGAAGTACACCCCTAAGACCGGAAGCGGAAGTGTACTGACTAGCGTCCAAACCGGAAACGGAAACGCCTCTGCCGGAATTCGAAAATAAAAGGAGTCCTCAGACTCCGGATATCCGGAATGGCCGGAAGCGCTAATAGAACCGGAAACGGAAGTAGGTACCAGATCTCTAGGACCCGGATGTCCTACATAAACGGAAGACAGACCGGAAGTGGCCGAAACGGAAGTGGTAACCGGATCTTACCGACCTGGATTACCCACTAAACCGGAAGTCCTACCGGAAACGGAAACCACCGAAGAAGGAACCGGATCTTGAAGACCTGGATGTCTTGCTAGACCGGAAGTTCGGACGGAAAAAGACTGAGATGCGGAAAACGGAAGTAAACCCGAGTCCACCATAACGGAACCGGAACTAGCAAGACTAGGGATCGAACTCTTAGAAACGGGCGATCTAGACACAACCTTAACGACCGGAACCACCGTAAAACTGGCATTCTCATAAGGACTGGCCTTATGGACGTCGGCTTCAGCCGACGCCACCACTGCTTGAGGGTTATGCCCGTCATCCTCAAGTCTTATGTGGATTTCATCTGGTGCACTGCTCGAGCACACCTTCAAGAGCTTGGATGCTCGACTTCTGCTTTGGTGACACTAAACTGCCTCGAGGTTAGAGGGGCCGGCTTTCCCCATTTGCGGGAACGCCCGCTAGCCTTCGGGCTATCCTCCGAACTTGAAGAACTTTCTTGCTTTTTTGTCCTCCTTAATAGCAGAAGATATTTGCTCATCGAGAGATTTAGTCAGCACCGAGGCAATAGATTCGAACCGCGCAAAAAGCGCCATCACGGCGTCAGAATTTCCCGACGAGTTTCCCCCCCTCCGTTGCTACCGATAAAGGAACAGAAGATTGAGCAAAGGAAACAGCCTTTGCCTTGCTAGCAACGGAGGAAGGGGAAGGACGACCAGAGGGCAGCGATTGTGACAGACAAATCTTTAAAAATCATATCAAAATGCTTTCGCTACCAAAACCGGCCACCCTTTACAAATTCCACACATAGAATTGGGTGTACAGGATGTACACTTCGCACAGATGTGCCCGGCGAACTCGATAGAGTGATGACGATCACATTTTGACGATGAACATTTTGCCTCATCTGACAATTCGTTACAGGCTCTAGAAATGGACTGGACATTATTAATGATGATGATGAAGTAAGGATAGGCATAATAATCAAGATACCACGAAGCAAAACGATCTTCGCGAAAACCGGTAATATATAAAATTCGTCTATAAGATACCATATAAACACAATTATACTTCCTAGACGTAACTTAGGGAGGATTGACTTCATATTGGGAATATTCTTCCGAGATATAAAGTCAAAAGGTATCACTGACACAGCGCAAAACACAAAAACTTATACAAATATTTTTAGACAACTATTCTGCATGCAGAATAATTGAAAAGTGAATCTGTTTCCTATTCGGGCTCTAATGCGCAGGCGCGAGCACGCTTAGCGACAAGCGTCACTATGAGGTGAGTATAGACTGGTGCCAGTCTATACCTGATGGTAGGCTGGAGATGGGACTCAACCAGTAGCCTGGTTGAGGGTCCATAGGAATAGGATTAGGCATGGGGAGGTGTGTATGCAGGCATAAAAATCTTATTCTGATAGCAAAATGCAGATAATTGATTTAGCAAGTAGTGATTGAACGGTAATGGATGTTTTTGTGGTGTAATAACAACTGATGTACATTTTTCAATAATTTTGGTCGACGCTTGATACACACACTCTGTTTCGAGGGCGAGTCCGATGACATTCTATATTATACACTAGTTCCCGACAGCAACATCTTCTGCCAAATTTGTTGGAAAATGAACACTGGTTCATCTTTTAATTTAATTTGAAAATTTCACATATTGACAGAAGAATGTTAAAGGTTAACATTCTAGCTAATTTTCAGATTGGATACCGCAGGCCGGTTTCCATTCCGATCACTATGTCGAACCATCATCCTCTTCATGTAGGACTCAAGTTTTAGCTATGCATGCCCTGCCCATTTCTAACTAAGCTCCACCCACTCTATGACCATGTTGGGATCGATCGATCCCTGTACTCTCTGAATCTAAATTTCCAGAAAACTATATATGTAAGCTGTTGAATATTTTGAAACTAATTTGACTGGGTGGTGTTGCAGTAGCAACAGCGCCCAGTCAAATAAGTTTCAACATATTCAACAGCATATTTATTAAATAGTAAAACACATACAATTCGTACAAGAACACTTAGTCCGACGTCAATTATGCGTTCATGACAAGCTAATAAGCTCTGTCATTCCTGATGTAATTGATTATAACGTCATCCTACACGTCAGGATCACGTAGTTGATTATGACATCATATGATTGACTGAGAACCTGGAATCATCATTGTCTTATTTTCAAGAATGCAAGAAACTAAGATAAATCATAAATCTACCATTAAGGGAGGTGACTCACGATATACATATAACTAAATATATACGCTCAGAATGGTGTCCCTTCGAAAGATACAATATCAAAACAAACAATGAAATGCATATTTCAAGGTGTCCTCTCATACATGTGCACACGCAGATATTTTATTCGTGTCTGAAAGAGGCATGTCACTATGTAAAGTCTGTACATCACATTGAATACAGGTAAATAGCAGAATCTGCTGCCACAGGCAACAACAGCTTCTAGTGAAATGGAAGAATCTAGCTTTAGCAATTCCTCACCAATCTCCAGCTAACCTACACCCACGCTTTGCCCATGTTGGGATTGATCGATCCCTGAACTCCTTGACTTTCAATTTCCAGAAAACAATATAGATAAGCTGTTGAATAGTTTGAAACTAGGCAGCGACAGCGCCGAGTCAAATTAGTTTCAAAATATTCAACACAATGTTTATTAAATAGTAAAGCCATACAATTCATACAACGCTTAGTCCATCATCAATTAAGCATTCGTGACGAACGTAGTTATGCCATTCATCATGTAATTGAGCATAACGTCAGCATCTATGTCACGTAGTTGATTATGACGTCATACATGTATGATTGATGGGTAAACTAGAATCCCCCATTAAGGTTACCAAGTCAGTTATTTCAGAGTAAATTATCAAAGACGGACTTCCCTAGACCTCCAAATGTGCATTGCCCAATACCACAGCAGAGGCCAGCTTTGGCCGACTTGACCATTAATTGTGCAAGCCATATTCTTTGAAATTTGTTGTATAATACTGTTCTTGTCCTAAATTTGACATAAAATGTCGTTGAGAAAATATATAAATCATGTCGTATCAGGAATCCGTTAAGATTAATTCAAAGCATAAATTTGGAAACGCGGTCGGATTACATTGATTATGCAGATTGGATATCCGATTGCTGAGAGAATAATCGGATAACAGTATCACATGGTACAATTATCCGACTCGAGTACCCCCGCTTTGAGCGAGAATAAAGATGTGTAGACAGGTAGACCAAGATCGCGTCTTCTGATAGTTATGGAAATTTAAAGATGTTAATGGCACAATGATATCATCTTCTACATACATGTTGTCATCTTCGTCTTTATCATCAAAAAAATGTTGTCCATCATCAACAATATTACTGGCTGTCATTTTCAGTTTGTCACTGCTGCCATAGTGTACATGGATTATACTCCTGTCCATTCAGGAATGACAATTTTACAGTCACATGTACTTGCATACTACGCTTACACATATATTTAATCGGGACAAATTTGGCCTTGTTACTGAAAGTCTATCGTACTCTAAATCTGAGTATCTTTAGAAATAAGTAGTACTAGCATAAATGAAAAGTATCATCTACGATATCCATCATTTGAACAGCTGAATCGTTCTGCCTATGTTGGCATGAAGCCAGGAGCTCGTTCCGTAAGGAAAACTTAACAGAGACAGCTCTGCTAAAATACAGTAGTTCTGCAGAAACATGTTTCTCCTAGGGAACGATACATTTTGTTAGAGCGCTCTGCTATTTCACGAAACATGTTTGGAGGTGTCTCGCGAAAACAAAACATGTTTTTAATCTGTGACGCAATTGCACGCGAAACAACGTCATACATCACAGAGGCATATATTACGTTATAAGCATATCGTGCAAAGGATGCTGGGATACAGTTTTCTTAGCAAACATTGTCATTCTGTATAGAATAGTTTTGTTATAGAGCGCTCTAACAGAAACTATTTTTTGCACCTCATACGGAACATAAGGCTGATGGTGTGTGGACTGTAGACTTACCAATCCATGCGACTATTGTATTCATAATGAAAATAGCTCTATTAACCCAGGCCAGATCATACAGTCTTTAAATTCCTAAAATCCATTCTATTTCATATTATAATGGGTCATTAGATGTTCATTTTAGTACGCTGTTGTTAGATCCTAGAAATCAGCAGGTTTAAAAAACACTGTTTCATAAAATGTACATCAGCTTTTCTTCTCTTGACTATGCAGTAGTTACACAATTAAACATGCACTTTTTGGCATCAGTGTGAGAATGATAGAGTTCAAATATTTCTAATAGCTACTTACATTGGGCGGCCAGATTCATCTTTTTCCACAGCATCTGACACCCCTTCTTTATCCATCAACATGCGTCTGAATGATGACACTTTGCCCTCTATCTCACCTGTGGGGTACCTGAATAAACGCAGCAAACAGCTTGGGGTTAATACAATAGCACACTGACATCTGCTCGAGTGAACGCATAAAACCTGGGCCCAAACAATATTCCATCACACCATGGATATTTTGTCAGTCTATGTACCAGTACTCAGAATCTGTCAGTCAATTTCTTATCTATTAATCCAACGCAAAAAGAGAAAACACTGAACTGAAAAATTATTGCCAAACATCATTATCACAACCCTAGAAGAAACAATCCACCTTTCCAGTTTATCCATCGATCATCTGACGTCATAATTAACTACATGTAAGTGACGAGTATACCGACTTCATAATCATGACGTCATGAATGATTTGAAATAGATTATAGTCCGTCTTTAATGCTTAATAGTCCGACGCGTGTGTCTGTGGGGTCCCGAAGACGTATGCCAATTTTACTGTTAAAAACTAAAACGCAACAGCTTTGAGCAACATTGTTTCCAAAATAGATACTTTTGACCTTACGGCGCCCCATCTGAAAAAGTATTGGACAAATATGTCCTTGTTTTTATACATGTTATATGATTTTCTCAGAAGTTTTCAGAAAATCCAAGATGACCAAGAAACAAAGCAAATTTTGATTGATCGTCGGTGGCCATGTTTTTTTACGCATCAACTCTCCATGGACAACCAAATTTAAGCCTGAACTGTTTAGTGGTACTGGAGTAGTTTTCACGAAAAACTAGGTCATCCAAGTTCAAGATGGCCACCAGAACATTTGGTCAATCAAATTCCCTTGAACAAACTTCGTTCAGATGTTGCCCCAGAAGATGCTTCATCTGTTTTGAATCGATCCCCCAAGCTGTTTCTGAGATTTTTAAAGATGTTTCTAAAAATCAGCCAAGATGGCCGCCAGTCAAATTGGCTGATCTTCCTTTGAAAAAACTTAGATCCCTATGCCCTGAGGATGCCTCCAGCCAAATATAATTGAAATTGGCCCAATGGTTCTCGAGAAGACATTTTAAATATCCCATTGTTTGGTATGGGAGTTTTTGGCAGGAAAACGATCCAAGATGGCTGGCAATCCATTTATCCGACAGCTTCAAAAGTGGGAATTGAAATCAGCATACACAAAAACTTATATAAAACCAATTTTGGCTTCAAAATATGTCAAATAAAAAATCCAATATGGCAACCAAACACACTACATTTTGATTGATTCATGGCGGCAATGTTTATTTTACGTATCAACTTCCTGTGAACAAACTTTAATAGTACTTAGTCCCTAATCCAATCTCCCAAACTTCAATACGATCCATTCAGCGGTTTTGGAGAAAAAGTAATTTTTGCGAAAACTAGGTCATCCAAGATGTCACCAAACTATTTGGTCAATCAAGTTCCCTTCAACAAACTTGGTTCAGCTCTTGCCCTAGATGATATTTTATAATTGTTGGAAACAATCCCTCAAGCGGTTTTCAGAGATTTTTAAATAAGCTTCTAAAAATCTGCCTAAATCCAAGATAGTCATTGCTCACCGACCAAATACAGTACAGATCGTAGTTAGCTTTACTTAAACGCATCCTAAAGCTGGTTTAAAACGCGTCTATATGCCGTCATTTTCTCGTAGTGATTTACTTAGACATAGCGCGTTTGGTAAAATCTCAATACGCATCTTGAATTTTATCTTGACGGGTTGAAATTTTGACACTACGTGTTTGAGATTTTGAATCACGGGTTTAACTTTTTTCCCTACGTGTTTGGTAGCGTTTGAAAATTTTACGATAAATTAAACGCGCCATCAATTCCAACCGCGATTCTCCAGTTCTTTCGACGAGTCCTATGGCTAGAAGCAAACGGGTACTCGGTTCCTAGTCTAGGCAGACCCGCTTAGCAGTACATGTTTTCTCCGTACATGTATCTCGCGTGCTTAGCAAACTTTGAGCGATTCGTACAGCAGATTTTAACTTATTTACATCAATTTGTGGATGGATTTATCAGATGATGTATTTAATTTAGTGTTTCTTCGCGGGATTCGTCTAATTTCTGCGTTTTTATAGTGACAATCTCGATATATCTAATGCCGAATGGACAATCGTCTTGAACTGGAACACCATTCCATTCTGATGACGTCATCGCGTACATATTTAACCTCGTTATCTTTGATTGGCAGAGATATTGTTGGAAAAGCCATCAATGGCAAATCTGATTGGCTGAACTAATGTCATGACGCTTTGACAGTTGTGTACTATTAGACGACAGTAAAAAAGCAACATAACCTAAACAAGGATTTCCAGACTTTGGCTGTGATCTGGAGAAAGACCAAGTTTGATCCAGATTGGGTACAAATTTTAATCTATGGATATATCGGAAACAAACCGGTCAGATTTTGCTCAAATTTAAAAAAGGAGGTTGTGCGATCATACATTAAGATTTAACAACCCTGGAAGTGATCAAAAGAAAAATTATAGGCTGTGAGTTACAATCTCTGATAACTTGGACCTATCTGACGATGGAAAGTAAGTGATAACTAGATTGTTTGGTCGATGGCGTGCCATAGCAATCGACCACGTTCACTACCCCAGGGGAGGAGCCAAATGTAATACCAGAAATGTGGCTGCAATGCAACCATGAATCTCGACTTCATGACAGCAATGAACTCTGATGATTGACTTCAAACATAAAATAAATTTAGAAGGCTTATCAACAAGGGGGCCAAGGGCCTGTAACGGTATTCTGGATGGTGTATGGCAATAAGGGCTGCCAGCAGAGAAGGCCGCTACTATGTCAAAAAAGGCTGCCTATAAAATATACGGAGTATGTACATATCTATCTATCTATCTATCAAAACTTTTCAAAATATTCAGCAGGTTGCCTGTATACCCTTATCTAATTTCCACTTCCTATTTTTGTTTTGAGATGAGGCGGACATAGAGGCGAACTGTCAAAATATCTCATCTGATGACGGTTGCTGCTAAGCACAGAATTATAAAAAAAAATTCTGAATAGAAGTTCTAGAGCCAACTACTACAGAATCCTTCTGGCAAATTTGGATATAATCCACCAAGCGGTCATGGAAAATATGCATTTTGGCAATTTATGTCCAGCTAACTAGGGTTGCAATCTGTCAAGTGGTTAATGAGGAGTAGTGTTTTGAGAATTTCTGCTAAATTTTTCATATAGTCAAAGTGCATTACACAGACACTGGCGTGGATCACTGAAAAATCTGGAGGTCATAAGGGGAAATGATCTGAGAGAGCAGGGGTTAAAATTAACATGAGCGTGAGGTTAGCAGAAATTGACCAGGGCTAGTACAACTTGTAACTGACCAACCCAATGGTAACAATTTGACATGTCACCTCTTTAATGTTCAAGGTGGTCAAAAAATTCCTCTATTATGAGCAGAGAAAGATGGCTATTTTTGGAAATTTACCAGTAGAATGACTGGCTCGATAATTGAGCCAGTCATTTCAGTGGTAAAATTTAAAAAATAGTCTTCCCTTGGTCTGCAAAGATTTGAATGGCTATAGTAGAATCTAGTAATCTCTAGTCCTATCTAAATGTAGTGGCTCATCTGGCTTAATTTAAAACTAATGAGAGGGTGTCAAATGATGTGCGAGAGTGTGGGCAGGACTATGGGAAATCTAGATAAATCTGGAAGACCCCAATCTTTGATTACATAAAGTAAATGTTGTCAGCCAATCCACAATCATATGGATAACCCACATAACAAATTTGGTTGAATTCCACCCAACTGTTTGGGAGGAGATAGCATGATGAATGGATGAAGATAAATGTATCCTAATTTTTTCAAAACATGGAGATAAAGAAAGGACTCGAGGAGATTTTAAATGTACATGTAGGTAGGTAATTAATTCAACGTCATCATACTAAAATTAAATTTTCTTTCGGATTGTGAAATTAGGCTACCACCATCATTTAACACGCCACATTGTTTTCAGGACCTGTCGGTGAAAGGGTTAAATATAGAAAAAGCTGGAATTGGCATGAGGATAAAACAGAAATTTAGATTTTCTAATGGATTTAGCTATGCCCCGTGCAACCGTGTGTTGGAATCAGTATGTACTTTGAATCCTGAATTCCAAATTTCATGGTAACTATAGATACAGCTAATCTGTTGAATATTTTGAAACTAATTTCAAGTAATTTGACTGGGGTCTGTTGTTAAATAGTCAACAGAATGTTTACTAAATAGTAAAGACATACAATTCGTACAACTGACTCTTAAAAATTTATGACAGATTTAGCTATGTCAGCCTACATATGATGTAATTCATTATGACATCATATACTTAACACTTTAACACTCATGCAGGGTGTTGTGGAGGCAGGGCCCTTGCACCATTTAGTGCTCTAAAATTCACACCATCCAATCATTACCTTCACACATGGTTCATTGGCCTAATGGATTTTAGGACATACCGGTAGATATCTTCCATGTATGTATTTGATCCAACATTTGTCAAAATGACCCATGATTTCTTGAGGAAGTGGGACAGGTCACCCCACTAAGCAACCGGATCGGCATAACCCGGCTCATATCATCCAAAACCGGTTTCTGCAGTGGTGTTGAGAACTATTTATTTGCAGACCAAATAAAGGCTATTTTTTGCGATAACCGAGCCAGTCATTCCAGTCATAAATTTTCAAAAATAGTCTTCTCCTGTTCTGCAAATAGATACTTTCGTATCGGTCATTGGTGGAAACACCAACTCTGCACCGGAAAACTTTGAAGTCTAGATGCTCTCCGAGAGCAGCTGAGGCATTTCCAGGTATAAATAGGCTCACGGGCTGTTTTGTTGTCTATGAAATTTAAATATTTTTTTACTAGTTTCCATAGAATTTTTTCTTTCAAACTTCACATCACCCGAGTTGTAACCAACATGCATGCCACCCAGAAAAACTAATGAATAAACCAGCATGCTTATCAGGTACCACTGTACCACCATGCATGTCACCCAACAAAATGAATGAATAAACTGGCATGATTATAATCGTGCTGGTTTATTCTAACAAATATTATAGGTGAGGTACGTGGTGGTATAGTGAATATCACTATGAGCGATGTACGCTGTACTCAGACAGAGTGAGATTATAGTAGCTAATTTATTATTGTGGTGTGAGACTGAGTGGTGGTAGTAAACACTTGACCAGGCAGTGCACCAGTATCATGTCAAAATACATGTAGCATTCTATCAGTATTTGTGTTGGTACACTTTTTAATAATTTATTACATAATGTACTTGTACCAACACAGATAGAATGCTATTTTGTCATGCTACTATTACAGTGCTATGTCAGGTGTTCACTACCACGGCTCAGTCTTACTTATAGTTTTGCCCAATGGAGGAATCCAGTTTTAGCTATGCCCCGCCCATCTCTAACTAAGCTCCACCCAAGCTTTACCTGCATTGGGATCGATCTCTGTACTCTCTGAATCTCAAATTCCTGAAAACTATACATGTAAGCTGTTGATATGACAGCAACAACTCCCAGTCAAATTAGTTTTAAAATATGCGACATCATTTTTATTAACCCTTTAATGGTCATGCCGACCAAAACTGGCCTCTGTTATGGCCTTGAGGAATGTCCATTTACAGGCCAAGAGAATAGAATTTTTTTTAATTCACCACAAATGACTGGATCAATGACCGAGCCAGTAACTTGTCCTAAATTTTCAAAAGTTGCATTCTCTTGTCCTCTAATTGGACATTCAATAAGTGGATATTAAAATTTTCTTCACCAAATTTGTCCATTAAAGGGTTAAATAGAATACATATAGTCCGTCATCAATTAAGTGTCTGTGAAGATTGATGAACTTATCTACGTCATTCATTATGTTGTCATCCTTATGCACCATGTAGTTGATTATGACATCATGATTGATGGATAAAATGGAAAGGTCCATTATGTAATGCTTATAATTCCCTGTGTAATCATATTTGTTTCACTTTCTATTTCAGCTACTGTTGAAACATAGCCAGACCACAAAGAAATGTTGCAAAAATAAACGTACACAATCTGGAACAGTAGGACAAAAATTTGAAAGACCACTATCAGTAATATATGACCTGTGACCAGCAACATCATTCATCAGTACAGACAGTAGCATAACCATAAAACACCGCTGATCACCAGCATGGGCAATATTATATAGGACCAAGATAGTTTACTGTTGTTCTAGAGACTGGATTTGTATTGTTATTGATCATTGATAACAATACAAATCTCAAAATCAACAGTAAAGTAAACTTACTCTTGGTCATATATAATATTGCTCATGCTGGTAATCAGTGGTGGTTTGCGCTACTGTCTGTGTTGGTGATTGTTTGAGCAAACTCTGCATTATATCAATATGGCAGCATTCAATAACACTGACATTAAACTTTTTTAAGTGAATGAATAAACAATTTAATCAAATCCAAAATGACCTGGTTTGACTTATTTACTGTATGTAGGTAAAGGTTGTATGGTGTTTTCATCATTTCTTTGATCTTCAGTGGAACAAGGATTGAGAATTTTTCCCCACCACCGTGAACAGCGGAACGCTGTAGTTAAAGGTAAGTAAAGCTCCAGCTTTACAACCCTTTGCTGTCCAATATTTGTCAAGAAAATGTAAATTTCTGCTGAACCCTTTAATGGGTAAGTGTGGTCAAGAAAATTCCAATTGTCTCATAAAATGTCAATTTGCTGATCAAGAGTATTCTGTGAGCCAGTCATTCCAGTGATAAATTTTCAAAAATAGTATTCTCTTAGTCAGCAAAAGGGCATTTCTTAGGAACACTGCAGAGGCTGGTTATGGATGATTCGACCATTAAAGGGTTAATAAATGCCCATTTGCAAGCCAAGGCAATTTTTTAACATTTAGAACTGTTGACTAGCTTGGTTATCAAGCCAGTTAGTCCAGTGGTAAAATCTTAAAATAGTCTTCTTGGCCTGCAAATGGTCATTTCTCAAGACAATTTGATTTCAGAGGCCAGTTTTGACCACTCACTGAGTCACGGTAAAAAAATAATTCTTGTTCTGCATATGGACATTTCTCAAGGCCACCACAGAACATGTTTTCACCAGCTAGAGTGTTAAAGGGTCAATTGCTAAAATGTACAATTCTTATAACAGTGACTAACTACTAACTCTTGGTATGTTATTGGTATATCTAATCATGTTAGTTAGAGCTAATTCAATATAACAAACTTTAACAGTTAAGTAAATTCAAACGGCACAAATGATCATGGTGAATGCACCAAAATAGCCCAAACTTCAGGGCAAACTCTTTGCCACTGATTGGAGAAGTTCACTCAATCTGTAGTGTACCAGCTTCAAGTTCATCTTCTAGTCTTTCCAGTAGTGGTGGCTTCCTCATCGTCAAACATGTCATCATCATCAGAAGATTCACTGTCCCACACATTAGCTGTCTCAGCATTACTATCAGTGTCTGATTCCACGTTTACAACGCCACGATGAGTCATATTTGGTTTAAAATATACGGCACAATATATAGTCAGTAATATACTATATACATGTACTGTTAGGCCCTATGACCTGACAGCGGCTGTTATGGTCATACAACGCCCCCAGACTTTAGCGCAGAAATCAAACACATTATTCATAGTTTCGCACATCCGGGCATCTTGCGATGGGCCACCATTAAAGTTGGGGCAAACTTACTACATGCTAAAGAGGACGGCCCATACAAACGCATTGTTTACATTTTCCATGAAGTTCAAACCATTAAATCCTGTGTCTGAGAATCTGTAATAACCCTGTCAGGTATCAGAAAACATGAAATCATGAGTGAATTTCGCAATATATTAAAGAAAATGTAATTAAGGTTTAACGGGCCATTGCTCGTAATGTTAAATTAGCCCCTCTGAAAATGGCGTATCTCCAGGGTATTATGGGAAATTTGATTGTGATGACATCATTGTGATTCTATAAATATAACACAGGGTGGGAATATCGCCTCCAACAAGGGAGTACTTCTACTATTGCATTAACAATTTCAACCGACAAGAGAAAATAATAAATTTGTTACAAATGTATCAAAATTCTGGTGAATATTTTGAAACTAATTTGACTGAAAGCCAGCTTCCAGTCAAATTGCTTTCAAAATATTCAACATCATACTTATATAATGACTGTAAAAGTGGAATTCTGGGATTTCAGGTTCAAATGGGTAAAATGTGATAGTTCATTGGTTTAGATTTGGGGCCTACTTCCCTGATGATGCAGGTTACTAGGCCAATATTGGCCCAGTAACCTGCATTATCATTCTTGTTTTAGTAAATGTGATGTCACCGATAATGAGAAAGTCAACAGAGCCGCAGACACAATATATATATATAATATCCATTTCGTTTACCCCTGGTCGCGAAAAAACAATGTTGAAGATAAACAATCCGATAAACTCGATCAAACCATTAAATCCTGTGTCTGAGAATCTGTAATAACCCTGTCAGGTATCAGAAAACATGAAATCATGAGTGAATTTCGCAATATATTAAAGAAAATGTAATTAAGGTTTAACGGGCCATTGCTCGTAATGTTAAATTAGCCCCTTTGAAAATGGCGTATCTCCAGGGTATTATGGGAAATTTGATTGTGATGACGTCATTGTGATTCTATGAATATAATACAGGGTGGGAATATCGCCTCCAACAAGGGAATACTTCTACTATTGCATTAACAATTTCAACCGACAAGAGAAAATAATAAATTTGTTACAAATGTGTCAAAATTCTGGTGAATATTTTGAAACTAATTTGACTGAAAGCCAGCTTCCAGTCAAATTGCTTTCAAAATATTCAACATCATACTTATATAATGACTGTAAAAGTGGAATTCTGGGATTTCAGGTTCAAATGGGTAAAATGTGATAGTTCATTGGTTTAGATTTGGGGCCTACTTCCCTGATGATGCAGGTTACTAGGCCAATATTGGCCCAGTAACCTGCATTATCATTCTTGTTTTAGTAAATGTGATGTCACCGATAATGAGAAAGTCAACAGAGCCGCAGACACAAAATATATATATATATATATATATATATATATATATAATATCCATTTCGTTTACCCCTGGTCGCGAAAAAACAATGTTGAAGATAAACAATCCGATAAACTCGATCATCGATGCGTGTCTGTTTACAATTTTCGAGATAACGAACTTCAAGCACCGTCAGTAATAAGCCTGAGTTAAGATGCCGAAGCGGTCAAATATATAGGCATCACACTTTCCGATTGGCAGTTTCGTTGTTCCGTGTTATCTGTCTACTTTTTAGTCTGTGGCATACACAAAATGTGCGTAGATTGATGAATTGCACACACAAAAATATGTTATTTTCTAAACAGTTGACGCCATCTTTGCTAAATCTGATTAAATATGCGTGTATTCTCGACCAATCAGACGGTGATACCCGTTGCCGAAAACAGGTAATAACGTTACGTACTCGGATACTCCTGGAGTGAGTTCAGGAAGGCGAATGTTCGGCGAACGTTCGCGTTATACGCGGTACAGTGTTCAGTTAATAACGGAAAACGTTTTTCGCGGTCCTGAACGCACCCCAGGCACGGGTAAAACAACTATGTACGCATGTGCATGTCTATGTAAAAGCGGAGATTTTCGGTTACATATTATGTATGAAATAGCGAAATCGAAAACAACCGAATGTCAGGTTTGCAGATTTTGTAAATCGCTTCCCTTTCCGTTATAAGACAAATTTGGCATAACACTAAACGCAACTGGTGCATATATATTGTTCTAAAAAGTTATGCCTATTACGTCGGCTCAAATTAGACTATATTGTAATAAACCTATTTCAGAGAATATCTTGGTTTATTCATCCAGATTTCAAAAGAAATTGTGGATTGAAAATTTATTAAAATATACGCAGTCATCACACTAGCTTCATACTCAGTAAAGAATAACCAGGTGCAGAGTTCACACACGTCCATTTTATACAAAATTACGATTGATTACGATGATGACATTTCAAGCGAGGCATATACTCAACACATATACGGCTACAATTGCAATTTAAATTTACATGTACGGGTCCTTGACAGACTATAGACCGATTCCACTTTATGTTTAATGTAGTAAGAATCTTTGTAGCGTTACTGAACACATTTGATTGCGTGTTTGACTTTTTCCGTGACGGGTTTTAAATATTTCATGATGCGTTAAACATATTGTAGGACGGGGTAGACTTTCCGTTAGACGCGCCTATAAAATAAATAAAATGCGTTTGGTGTTTGGCCACGCCTGGAAACGCTACGAGGTTTTGACGCAAAAAAGATGCATTTTTGTTTCGATTTTGCTTCGTCAAACAGTAAAGCTAACTAAGATCTGTACTGTAGGTCGATCAGCTCCGTTTTAACAAACTTGGATCTCCATACCCTAAGGATGTTTCCTGCCAAATATAATTGAGATTGGCCCATTTTGAATGGAAAGTGGTTCTTGCGAAATCATTTAACGCTTTAACACATCTCATATCAGCCGAAAATGGCTTCTGCAGTGGTATGGAGAAATGCCAATTTGCAGACTAAAAGAAGACTATTTTAGAAAATTTACCACTAGAATGACTGGCTTGATTGGCTCACTGGCTCGATAACCGAGCCAGTCATTTCAGTAGTTAATTTTTCAAAAATAGTCTTCTCCTGGTCACCAAATGGACATTTTCTATGCGAAAATTGAAATTTTCCTGAACAAATTCAAGGGTTAAAGAAAGGGCTAAGGAAGAAGTCGCCGGACAATGGATGCCATGACATAATAATAATAATAGGACAGCAACTTTTTGCAGTAACACTGTCTTTAAACTAGATTTCCGTCAAGCATGTCAAGTATCATGCTAAACATGCTAAAAGGAAATCACCATCTATCAGTTATCCTGCTAAAGGGAAATGAACATGTATCCATCAATAGCTATGTCCGCCAATTTCTAGCCAAGGTGTGCCCACCTTTTACGAGGGTGGGAATCGATTTGAAACTTCAAATGAATGCCCACAATCTAAATTTCAAGGTAAATACACGTCAGCTATTTCATATTTTGAAACTAATTTTACTGGTGGATCAGTTTCCAGTCAAATTAGTTTCAAAAATTCAAAAGAATATTTATTAAATTGTAAATTTATCAAACATAAAAAATGAGTACAGACTTTTTGACTCTCACAGCGGAGAGGTAAAAGTCCACCTACATCATTATGATTGTGGTGCCCTCTAACTAGCGACGTAATACATTATGATATCAGATACTCGAGTGGCAGATTGAATCCCTCAATTATCACATTAAAGCGAAATGACCATTCATCAATTATCCTGCTAATGGCAATGGAACATTCATTAATTATCCTGTTAAAGGGAAATCAGCATGCATTAATTACCCCACTCAAGGGAAACCCCATCCATTACTTAATAACTATCCTGCTAAATGGAAATGACCATTGATTAATTATCCAGCCATTAAAGGCCAAGGAACATTCATTAATTAACCCTTTATACCTCGAAAGTGATTACAAAAATTTCAATTTTCTCATAGAAAATGGCCATTTGCAGACCGAGAAGACTAGTTTTGAAAATGTACCACTGGAATGACTGGTTCGGTTATCGAACCCGTCATTTCAGCCATAAATTTTAAAAAATAGGCTTCTCTTGCTCTACATACAAATGGGCATTTCTCAAGACCAGTTCTAAAGCCGTTTTTGGCTGATATGAGTGCGAAAGGATTTAATGTTAAATGGTACTGCATTAATAAATTTGATATGTTACTCTGTTATTTATCAAACCTTTGCCAAAGGAAACTGCATCTAGACAGGAATGAAACTAAACAAAGACAATCCAAAATTATCCAGCAAATATCTGCTGCTTTAAGTAAGTGTGAACTACCATTAGCCTTTTAGATCTTTTCATTAACAGAAGAGCTAGCATACGGTAAATCCTTTGTCTAAAAACTCTTGATGTATAATGCATATAGTGGATGTGGTGGAAAGTAGCTAAGTAGAATAGTCTTTCCTGAAAGAGTTTCCCTGAATTTTGTTTGATGCATGCCATTACATGTAACTAAGGTATAACCCTTTAGCCCTTTAATGGCCAAATTTCATCAACAAAATTTAAATATATGCCTATTAAATGTCCATTTACAGGCCAATAGATAACAATTTTAGAAAATTTATCACTAGAATGAATGGCTCGGTTTTCAAGCCAGTCATTCCAACGATAAATTTTCAACAAGAGTTTTAGTGAAACTCAACATATGCCCGCAGGCATACTTGTTTGAGGAAGGCTAATGTGAACACTTTGTCTTTGATAAATGACACTTCGTCTATCCCTAAAACATCTGCTTAAAAAAATAATTGTGAGTGTAGGTTCAAAACTCTTCGAGATCTGCTACGGACAAGATAATTTTGACGAATTTTAGGTTTTCAAGGGAGACAACTCTGGCGAATATGGGTGGATTTTGACGAAATGAAATCATGACACTTCATCCATCCCGAACACATCTGCTGAAAAAAATTGTGAGTGTAGGTTCAAAACTCTTCGAGATATGGCTGACAAGAAAATTTTGACAAATTTTAGCTTTTCAGGGGATATAACTTGGGCAAATATACGCGGATTTTGCCAAAATGAATTCATTGCACTTCGTCTATCCCTAACACATCTGCTGAAATTTGTGACAAATTTTAGTTTTTTTAGAGGAGATAACTCTGGCAAATATGGACAGATTTTGCCGAAACGAATTCATTGCACTTCGCCTATCCCTAACACATCTGCTGAAAATAATTATGAGTGTAGGTTCAAAACTGTTCGAGATATGGCCCAGACAAGAAAATTTTGACAAATTTTAGCTTTTTAGAGGAGATAACTCAGGCAAATACGCCAGATTTTGCCGAAACGAAATCAGTGCACTTCGTCTATCCCTAACACATCTGCTGAAAAGAATTATGAGTGTAGGTTCAAAACTGTTCGAGATATGGCCCGGACAAGAAAATGTTGACAAATTTGAGCTTTTAAGGGAGATAACTCAGGCAAATACGGCCAGATTTTGCTGAAACGAAATCATTGCACTTCGTCTATCCCTAACACATCTGCTGAAAAAAAGATTGTGAGTGTAGGTTCAAAACGGACAAGAAAATTTTAACAAATTTTCGATTTTCAGGGGAGATAACTCAGGCAAATATGGCCATATTTTGCCGAAGCGAAATCATTGCACTTCGTCTATCCAGAACAATTCTGCTGGAAAAAAATTGTCAATGTAGGTTCAAAACTCTTCGAGATCTGATCAGGACAAGAAAATTTTGACAAATTTTAGCTTTTCAGGGGAGATAACATGAGCAAATACAGCTGTATTTTGCCTAGACGAAATCACTGCACTTCATCTGTCCATAAAACATCTGCTGAAAAAGAAATTGTGAGTGTAGGTTCGAAACTCTTCGAGATCTGCTCCGGACAAGAAAATTTTGACGAATTTTATCTTTTCAGGGGAGATAATGCGGGCAAATATCTCCAGATCTTGCCAAAACGAAATCATCGCACTTCGTCTATCCCTACCACATCTGCTAAAAAAAAATTGTATGTGTAGATTAAAAAAAAAACCACAGACCCCCCCCTTGTGGGTTGGTCTGTTGTTTTATTAACCACTATAAAAACATACTTACCGTTCAATCACTACTTGCTAAATCAATTATCTGCATTTAGCTATCAGAATAAAATTTTATGCCTGCATACACACCTCCCCATGCCTATTCCTATTAATATGGACCCTTAACCAGGCTAATGGTTAAGTCCATCTCCAGCATAATGACAGATATAGACAGGCACCAGTCTATAATCCCTCATAGTGAGGCTTGTCACTAAGCGCGTTCGCGCATGTGCACTGGAGCCAAAATAGGAAACAGATTCACTTTTCTAAATTTAAGTGCTAAATATTAAAGGCCAATTCTCAAATCTTACCACGCGGGGTGGCTGAGGACGGGTTGTAGTGATTGAACGGTAAGTATGTTTTTATAGTGGTTAATAAAACAACAGACCAACCCGCAAGGGGGGGGGGTCTGTGGGGGGTTGTTATTACACCACAAAAACATCCATTACCGTTCAATCACTACTTGCTAAACCCATAGATTTGGTCAGTGCCCCATTCAAACATTAGGTGGGAGGAGATTTGAGAATCAACAAACAAGGATAAAAATTAAACCAATCTTATCCAAATGTTAATAACATAACATAATAGTGCATTTAGCTCAATCACACCGTGATTAGCAAATAAGGAAAGCTTGAACTTAAAGAAATAAATAAAAACCAACAGAAGACTCTCACCATTTCTCACAGACGCAGAGTCCTAACGAAAATGGTGGGAAGTGCTTGGTAAATAGTCTTCGGCTTTTTTAGTTAAAAGTGGAAATGTTACGAAAGAAGGAAGCTGCTGCACTCTGGTCTTTGAGATAAAAGGATGTAAAGGTGGATTCAGATTTCCATCCTGCCACCTGCATGACCTCATCTAAAGACGAAACGTCAAAAAGAGCGAAAGAAGTAGCCATACCTCTAATGTCATTGGCTTTAATAAGGGAGAGATTAATTTGATCCGGTGAGGCTATCTCATAACAAAGCTTAATTGTCTCACAAATCCATCTGGCAATCGAAGAATTTGAGACCCACTTAGATAACTCCTCCGCGTAGGAAAACCATAAATGAGATGGATCGACTCTTTTAAAATCGGATCGCTGTTTGAAGGTTCTTAATACCAGGACACCAAAATTTATCAGATGGCGAAAGACGAAAAAGATTTTAAAATGATCGGACTAGCTGGAAAGCGGTTAGATTGAGTTTTAGATAAAAAAAATTCGTTCTGGGATATAAAACCAAACCGTCTCCTGAAACTATAAATCTCTCCTTTTCAGCAGAAAGAGCATGAATCTCTGAACGCCTTCTACCAGAGGCTGTAGCAACAAGAAAAACAGCTTAGAGAGTTAAAAAACTTAATACTGATAGAAGAAATAGGTTCAAAATGGTGACCTGCCAAAACTTGAAGAACCAAAGCCTAAATCCAGGAAGGTAAAGGCGTAGCAATCGGAGGACGAATATTACTTAGACCTCTAATAAAGCTATTAAGAGACTTAGTATCCTTGACATCAGCATACAGAAGACAAGGAAGGGATGACACCAGAGAAAATCTATACTCCCTGACCGTAATAACTGACAAATGTAAATAATCAAACAGATAAGATAAAAAATCTAATAATTTGGGTATAGAAACAGAATCGGGCACGAAATCTTGGTCTGAACACCAGTCACCAAAAATTTTAAGTCGACCCTTGTAAACTCGACGGGTCGAATCCCTTCTGGCAGGGTCAGTAATTTCCTGAGATCAGAAACCTTATTCTCGAGGACCTCGGACTCGAGATTCTCCAGACACAGACTAAAATTTATTGGATTTGGATCCACACAAAGACCTCTTACTTGAGATAGAAGATTCTGGGATACTGGAAGAAGAGGGAAATCTACCAGAAAATCTAGACGGTCTACACACCAAATCCTCTTTGGCCAAAAGGGAGCTATCAGAAGAATTTCGCAAACCTGCTCCTTGACCTTCTTCAAGACTAACTGAATCAAAATCGTTAGAGGGAAGGCATAGGCGAACATTTCTGTCCAGAACCGAGACAGAGCATCCACCGCCAGGGCTTGACTGTCTGGAAAAGGATACATATAAGAGCAGATCTGAGCATTCAGAGAGGCCGCGAACAGATCTACTAGAGGACGATCCATAAGACTAAACCTCATTCCTCCTTCTAAAAATGAAAGAAAACCCCATGGCAATGACTGAACGAATCGAGATTTAGAAGCCTAACAGACAATCCAACCAATGAACAGAAGCCTGGATCTACTTTCCAAAGAAGAGCCTCTTCTATAGACTCCTTGACAATCATAGAAAACAACAACCCCTAGCTTCTGATAAGAAGGAACAGAAGACCATTTTGGAAGAAGAGACTACAGAGAAGGGTTCTAGATCCAAGAATATCTAGCCCTTTTGATAAGGGCCACCCTTAAAGAACTTACTATATGCTAAAGAGGAATGCTCATAGAAAACACATAGATTACATATGCCATGATGCTCCAACCAAAAATCCTGGGCTATATCCTAATGCTTAGCCCTCACTAAAGAGGTAACTCATGTTTATTATGGATATTTTAATAATACCGCTTACTCTGACTGGAGACAAAAAGGGTTCATATCAGTATAGCCTAACTTATTAAAATGCTAGACTCTGCAAAAATTATAGATAATTTTATTTATAGAGATTTAACCAGATATCATGGCAAACCAAAAACCCATAGTAAGTCTATGGGAGTGCTTAGAGTCAAGATATAGCCAAATCATGTACCAGAGATCTGCAATAATCCCGACTGGAATTCGAAAACTTTAGCAAGATGGAATGAAGAAAAGAAAATACGGTTTCCCAAACCACCACTCAAAAAGATGAACTAAGGGAAACTTACTTGTGATGACCGTCATCACAATTATATGAATAGAATGCATGACAAGGTCCTGTTAAGAGAACTATGGCAAACATTTGACTATCTAATTTAAAAATCGTATAATAATGGAGATTTAATAAAAAATTGTATTGAATACATCAACGGTTGCCTAGCCGCTCGGACTTGCTGATAAATTAGATATCCTAAACAAGTCGATATTTATGCCAAGAGGCAGAAAACTTAAAAGATTTTTATATATTTATTGATTATTATATTTATAGTCTTAGAATCTATAATTTCATCTTTGTAATAACAAATGACATTGTGTTAGAAATCCCAATAAAAGGACAGATTGAACACTGATACTTGATATTAACTGTCTGAATACTGAATTTTGCAGACGACATATTACAACTGTAATATCTCTGGACTTGCAAAGATTTAGAAAACATTTTGACCGAAAATTGTTGGTGGCTGCTTAAATCCAAAGATTCTCGGCCGCTCTTCTCCCCTCCAGCGCAACTCCCACCCCACTCCAACCGGCCCGCCCCCAGACAACAACTTCAACGAGCAAAAACCCAAGACCCACTGAATAGTCCGGGAATAATCTGACTGAAAATTGCTGGTGGCTTCACCAACAACCCTCAGCCAAACTGCCCCCAAAATACCCAGCAAATCCCGGGTCACCCCCCCAGAAACCACCGTCCGAAGGCCCGCATCAACCCAGTCAAAATAGAGCAAAATTTACGCTAGAAGAGGGAAAACAACCAAAATTCTGGAAAAAATGAAAACAAAATGAACCCACCAAAACTATGTCAACATAGAAGAAGAAGAAGAATTCAGCTTATATTCCTCCTTCCTGCCCCTTATCCGATTGATTATCTTTTCTAAGCGAATATTGTTCTTGTAGACATTAATCCTGTACTCATAATGATCCCTATGAAACCTTTACTGAATCTAACTCTTTTCAGCGACTGACAAAATTAGACTACGATTTACGCAAGAATCAGGGTTATCACATCCACAAATTAACTCCCTTTGGTTAAATAAATATGTCAACCTGCCGACATAAGAGGTAAAAGGAATGCGAAAAAAGGCTGAATGGCCCGAAGACAACTGGCCATCTAAAGTTGGATGAAAGAAAAAATTGTATCTCGAAATAATGCGTAGAATACAAACTGACTTATCGGCTGATGAAATGCGCATATAAAATAATCTGCAACAAAAAACCCATACGGCAACCAGTCAGAAGTCTTTAATTACGTTGAAAATTGTCACTGATAAACGAATAAATGTCTGAATAGACTACAATTCCAAAAGAGACTACAAGACTGGCAATGACTCGGTATGAATATTTTCAGCCATTAAACATTCCCAATATTAAACAAATACGGAAATAAGACTAATTCTTAGGCAAGAAGATGACCAGATTTTAGGAAAGCAAACATGTAAACCGGACCTGAAGAACAAAACTGGAAGACAGACCCGGAAGATAATTCTAGAACAGCCAGAAAGATCCATGAAAAAACGAAAATGACCCTATCCCTGCTGTACGAAATCCGGATGTGGAAAAAACGAAACGGAAATGCATAAACCGGAAGTAGACTACCGGAAACTGATCAACATCCTACAACCCGGATGTACAGAATTACCGGAAGAGGAAGTTGAAAGACCGGAACCGGAAATAGATGAACAATGCAATGCCGGGTCCAACAGACCCGGATATGCATTCTTCCGCAAGCGCTACTGAAACCGGAAACGGAACTAGGAACTGGCTCTTGATGACCCGGATGTCCTACAAAAACGGAAGTCATACCGGAAACGGACAGAACGGAAGTAATAACCGGATCTTGAAGACCTGGATTTCCTACAAAACCGGAAGTCCTACCGGAAACGGACGCAACAGAAGAAAGAACCAGATCCTGAAGACCCGGATGTCTTGCTAAACTGGAAATTAAAACGGAAGCGGAAGAAGCGAAAAAAGGAAGTAAACCCGAATCCAGAGGACCCGAGTCCACCACAACGGAACCGGAAGAACTAGCAAGACTAGGATTCTTGGCAATGGGCGATCTACAAAGTACCTTGACGACCGGTATAACCGAAAAATTGGCATTAGCATAAGGACCAGCCTTATGGACGTCAGCCTCAGCCACCACTTCTTGTGGGCTATGCCCTTCACCCTCAAGTCTTAGGTGGGTTTGACCCGGTGCACTACACGAGCCCACCTTCGAGAGCTTGGTCGCTCTAGACTTTGCTAAAGAAACTTATTAACCTGCATCGAGGTTAGAGGGAACGGTTTCCACCATTAGCAGGTTACTTTCTTGATGACCGGAATATTGAAAATTGGCATAATCATAAGGACCAGCCTTATGGACGTCAGCCTCAGCCACCACTGCTTGTGGGTTATGCCCGTCACCCTCAAGTCTTAGGTGGGTTTGACCCGGTGCACTACACGATCCCACCTTCGAGAGCTTGGTCGCTCTAGACTTTTGCTAAGGAAACTTATTAACCTGCATAGGTTAGAGGGATCGGTTTCCCCCATTTGCGGTAATGCCCGCTAGTCCTCGGGCTATCATCAGAACTGGAAGAAACATCCTGTTTCTTAGTTTCCTTAAATCAGAAGATATCCTTTCATCCAGAGATTTGATCAAGACTGACGCGAATGAAAAATCTCGCAATAGAACTAGTACGGCATCTGAATATGGCGAAGAGAATTCCCCCTCCGTAACGACCGATATGAGGGTACAAAAAAGGTCATTTCACACAGACATGTCGGGCAAATTCAGCGAAGTGATGGCGATTACAAATCGATGACGTACATTAAATCCTATCTGACGATTTACCAGACTCCTAAAACGAAAAAAGCGTAACAATGATAGCTACCGCTTAGAAAATCGTAAAAAGGAGACTAGAAACATAAAATGCACTTCTAAATAGGGGCGAGAAAGTTCAAATTAGCAATCAAAATCCCTACCGACAAGAAAACAAACTTGCATATGGATAAATGAAATCCTTATAATGCGCTACAAGTAAATTGATAAGGGCTCTTATTTTTATTTTTATTTTTTATTTTATCGTAATTATCAAATTACGATCCCAAATAAATACGTCATAATTTTATGGGCAGTTCATAACTAGAAATCTGCCACTCAAGTATCGTTTGGTCGAACGCTAGAAAATGATGATGATGATATAGGCATAGTAATTAAGTTACCACGAAACGAGAAATCGATCTTTCACGAAAACCGGTAACAATATGAACATAGTTATAAAATACAATATAACCACTAATAAACTTCCTAAACAAAAGTTAGGGAGGATTGAATTCATATTAGGCATATTCCTTGGTAATATAGAAGACAATAGTGTAACTGACACAGCGCAAAGCATAAAAAACTCTTGAGAATATTTTAGCAGTGGTTCTGCTTGCAGAATAATTGAAAAGTGCATCTGTTTCCTATTTTGGTTCCAGTGCGCATGCGCGAGCGAGCTTAGTGACAAGCGTCACTATGAGGGATTATAGACTGGTGCCAGTCTATATCTGTCATTATGCTGGAGATGGACTTAACCATTAGCCTGGTTAAGGGTCCATATTAATAGGAATAGGCATTGGGAGGTGTGTATGCAGGCATACAAATTTTATTCTGATAGCTAAATGCAGATAATTGATTTAGCAAGTAGTGATTGAACGGTAATGGATGTTTTTGTGGTGTAATAACAACTTTTGGAGATCTTCTCCGGACAAGAAATCAGACGGACGGACAGCGCCATCACATAATACGACCCCGCTTATACGGGCGTATAACTTATGTGGGCGTATAAAGATTGAATTCTCTTGGCCTGTAAATGGACATTCCACAATCTAACAGAAGCCAGATTTGGCCGGCTTGACCATTAAAGTTTTAATGATCAAGCCGGCCAAAACCATGCTATGCGGTGGTTTTGTAAAATCTTAATTCGCAGGCCAAGAGAACACTTGGAAATTTATCGCTGGAATACCAAGCCAATTATATATTCAAGTAGTACAATTTCAAAAATACTCTTTTCTTGGCCTGTAATTCAACATTCACTTCAGCAAACATCTGAAAGGTGGTTTTTTATACCAATCTTGACCGTTAAATTGTTAAAACAATAGAGGAAATACTAATATGGGTTGACAACTCACCCTTGTTCTTCCATAAGTTCTGCCATCTCCATACATTTCAGTTCCACTTTACGTTTACGTTCATGATCAAGAATCTCCTGGTTTGGTCCTTTTGACAGCGCTGCCTCCATCTTAAGTATCTCCTCCTCAGATTTATAGTCAACATGGTCCTTGTGTTTGCGAACAAATGATAAATTTCGCTGAACATAGCCGTTTGTGCCACTGCCCCTGGCTGTAATCAGACCAATACCATTATACATGGCTGTTCTCTAGAGAAATCTGTAAAAAAAAAATTAAATATAATTTATATATTTAATAAATGTTATCCAGATACTTGGAGCAAACGCCACATGCTTTGAATCCTTGGCATGGACATTATCAGAAATTCTTATTATATAGGCCTGCCCAGGCATTGTGCACGTACAAGTGTATATGAGTATCCAATTTATCTGGATATAATAAATTATTGTACTGTGTGCCCACTCGTCTACCTGTAAAGGTATTTTTGTTTAAAGTAACCAATGGAAAAGAATGGTCTAATCATCAAAGTTATACATCAATTTGGCCGCTGTATACTACTGGATGTGTTGACATAAAGCCTGAGGGCTAAGGGGTAGAATAACAACATGGGAGACGTTAATCACATAATCACATTAGTGCTGGTCTCGTCACTGGCATACAACCCAGTGATAAGGGGACTGGGAGGTCGGAATAAAGAAGTAAAGTTGGAGCAAAAGCGCTGCCATGGAGCAGCTGAGATTGTGGATGAAGAGAACTCATTAGCAGCTAATCACTTTTAATCAAAACAATAATAACATCAATACTAATGATTTCAACACCAAGAAGAGATCTTGATAGGTCTGGTATGGATCGAGTCCTAGGACCAAGAGATCGAAAGGGTCATAGATTTAATGTCTGCTGATCTAGAAGACACTGTCATGGGCCTGACTCAATGTCTTCCAAGATATGCCCGCTTAGCAGGTGGTATAGACGTTTGTGCGATGGAAACGCCAGAGTAGCTAGGCAAGCTATACGGACCAACGAGGGCTGGTCCCAGGGCGGAAGGGCATAGGTCTCCTTTACATAACCGTACTGCGCTTCCAATGTCTCTATCTAAGGAATTAGGACTCAACAGTTGCTAAAGAGTGGCTATATAAAACACTTTAATATCTCATAAAACCATCATGTCAAAAGACACGACCATAAAATTACCACACAATACATGAAACAAGCGTGTCACCACATATAATTAGTTAACGTACACCTGATTTTTGTGGATATCCACCATGTTTACGTCGCGTCTGGTAAAGTTTCCATAGTAAGTGAGAATTAAAATACAGCTAAGCACAAAACTCAAGAAATAATATAAAAAGATACAAGAACTTGAAACAGAGGTTTTATTTAAAGCAATTATTATCACTTGTGATTTGCCAGTCGGCGTATGCGCCTTGGATGCACGGCCGGGCCTCCGCATGTGCCGGACTAACAGATATGTAACCTACCTACATGTACATAGTAGGTGCAAGTTTTTAATGTAAACTCTGTGTATAATTGAGTCAACTAGATATATTACCATATACTCAGATGGTAAATATACTCTTGAAGTGAAATGGTTTATTATTGGTCATGTTGGTTCTAATTGGACTAACTTTTGATACACTTAACAAGCGCTTTTACAGAGCTTTAAGGATGTTTCTAAAAATAGAAAATAGGAAATCGACCAATCGGGCTATCTTGAAAAAACTTGGTTTAGCTTTTGCCCTAGATAAAGTTTCTAGAGTTTCACATCAGTCTGCCATGCTGTTTTGGAGATTTTTAAATGTGTTAAAAAAGATAGCATAAAATCTAAGATGGCCGCAGGAATCTCTATGCACTAAGAAAGCTTCCTGCCAAATATAATTGAAATCACATTTAGGTGTTCCCATTTTTTTGGTTGACCCATGTGCATAATAGCTTTGTTTTGATAAGCTGTCATCGCATGGCGGAATTATATGCTATGAGATTTTTTTTATTCAGCGTGATTATCATTTTCCATGACTTTTCAATGATTATGATCAGAATGATGAATTTCCATGACTTTTCCCGGCCTGAAATTTAGATTTTATAATTCCATGACCTTCCAGGTTTTCCATGACCAGTACGAACCCCGCTTCTGTCTAAGGAAAGAATTAGTCATGGCATTGTTCATGCTGGCATGGTGTAATAGATTGTGGTGGTTGAGCCAGGCAGTGGCCAGAATAATGAGAAGAGAACTGAGAAACATTGGCATTTTACTGAATTTATGTCACCTGCGGTCGGGACAACTAGCCTTGTTTCCAGTCAGCAGCATTTTTTTGTTAGGGCTTTGGCTCATGATATAGCTTTTGTGGTTTCTTCATGAGCCCCCATTGCATTATGGGATATGGTTATTCATTATGCGTATGTTCCCCCTAATTGCTTAGGGCAACCTACTGCATTTTTTCAATGTCAGAAATTTGTGTGATATTGTTATTACGAAATAGCGTACATTTACCTCAGAATATAAAAAGATTAAATAGTATGAGCCATGCCAGGTAAAAGCTTTATGTATTCCTATTTATGTATATGATAATGTAATTGCAAGCATGAGGTATCGCTCAAGGTCTCCTATTATTTTTGATACACAGACACGCACCCATGGCCGTGGAAAGTCGTGACTGTAAATTTTGTATGCACTTAGCATGGTAACGTGACATTTAAGGGCCGGTACACCATGTTTTTCGCACTTGGATGGAATGTGTATTCACATATTTACTCGTAGACATGCATTAATTATGCTTTTTTGCTGGTTATGTCTTGATAAATAGGATTTTAAAATTCTAGCGGACGATATTTCTCTATGACATCATTGTTACTACGAACTAGTTTATATTTCCACCCAATGGTGAGGAGCACAGTGATACATCGCTCTACAAACTTTATAACGTCACTGGACTGGTGCAACAAAGGATACAACTATGCTGGAAGGTATCGCTGACAATAGGCCTAAGTATTGTTGTGAACTCCACATTATGGAACCTCTCAGCCCAACCTTATTAGATGAGGTCTCCCATATTCTCCTCTACTGACGTTTTAATTGCTAAATTGTTGTGAATATCCTGGACTGCATTTTCCAGAATGCCTGTCAAGCCTGATGAAAAATTCGATTCAAATGTACTATACATGGATATACCCATACGTATTTAGGACATTTCGACCATATACAAATTCGTCCTATTTAAACAATAAATGCCAGCGTTCGCTTATAGGCAACCCCTATTTTCTTATTAGCTAGAGGATGGGACAACCAACCTCCATGGCGCTTAGCTGAAATGTATACTTTCCTTAGGCCAATCAACAAACTCATACCAACCAATGAAAAAGTGTATGCATAGATCGATTATTTTAAGTATTCTCTTGCTGCTGATAGTTTCGTAGGGAATTTATGTAAAATCTTCTTAGTATCTGGCAATAAAGTTTGGAACCTCCATCAAAATTTACAAGCTATCTGGCAAGTCAAGGCAGCCGAACTCCATGGCAATGCACAAAATAGTATATTGAAAGTTTAAAACGCCAACAGATGAAACAAATGATGCATTCCACAGCCATTTAGTGTTCTTGGGTTACAGTATGGGAACAGAAACTGTTTTATTGCAAAACAGTGATAAGCTAGAGCCATATTTAAAATGGGACTCGTTTTGGAAATGGTCAGACTGCCCATTTAACAAAAATAAGCTTCAAATAATGGGAATAATTCATGGAATTTGTCAAGATGCATAAATTCAGTGATGTGGATAGGTATGCATCCTGAGTTTTTCCCTCATGAATATAAAATGAAAAAGATCCATAACACCAACTCCAGCTGGGTCTCAACGACCCAGCAAAGAATTAGTAATCAATAATCAAAGATTGGTATTTGTATGTCTAAATTCAATTGCTTCAATAGTTTTAATTTGCTAAAACAATGTATTCTGGCACACATAATTGTACAATCAATTTCACTAAATTATTAATAAATGAATAAATCATAATGTTAAAGTTTATGTTACCATTAAGTATCTGTTGTTTTGTTATTGCGGATATTTAAGAAGATAGTTCACAGTTTTCACTTAATGTTTTTAACATTGTCCATAGAAAACTCATTAAATTTGTCAGGGACCCATTCACCTAGTTACCCCGGAATCCCTGGGACTGAAGGAAATTTCAGTTTCCCTTTCTCCAAGATCTACCCGTAATTACCATTACATTACTTATTGACAACAGAACCCTAAGGTCTGACACCTAAGAATCTTCAGATTTGATAAGCTCTAACCGGCTCCTGGAACCGGGTACCCGCTCCAGTGCCAGCTCCACTGCCATCATTTCTAACAGATTGATATGCAGCCGACTCTCTTAGAGAGTCAATGTGCCCAAAACCTGGTGTTCTCCCAGGCAGGGCGCCCCACCCCTCCAGTGATGCATCCGTGTATATGGACAGCTGGGGGTAGAGAAGGTGAAGCGAAACTCCTACTAGGAGGTTCTGACGCTCCTTCCACCATGCAAGATGCAAAATTATCGGCTCCAAAACTGGTACCAGTTTTGACAGGGGTTCAATCTCTGTTTCCACAGAGACATCAGATACAACTGGATAGGTCTTCGCTTTAGAGCAGCGTTCAGGATCACCTGCTCCATGGAGACAATCATGCCCAGCATCTGAAACCTCCTTGCCTGAATGTGCTATCCGAATCGAAAGCTCTTGAGGATGTCCTTCAGAGACTCCAATCTGGGCTCTGTCTGGTAAACCCTGTCTTCTTTGAGATCGAATCACTTCGCCAAATAGACGAAGTGTTGCGATGATGTAAACTCGGATTTCTCCTTGGTGACTATCCAGCCTAGTTCTGAAAGTAATTTCAGAGTCAGAACAGTATCCACCTCTAACCTGGCTGGCATGTTGTCTATGTAGGTGTGAAAAGTCACGTTCTCTTTTCTGAGAAATGCTGTCACCGCTAGGACCACTCTGGTGAAAATCCTTGGAGCTGTCGACAGGCTGAATGGGAGGACTACAAACCCCCAAACATGAATCTGAAACGCGAATCTCAGAAACCTGTGACAATTGGAATTCATTGGAATGTGGAAATATGCAACTTTCAGATTGATTGACACACACCACATTCCTTTCCTCAATCCTGCCATTACTGTCCTGTGTTTCCATTCTGAACTGAGGCATATGGATGAACCAATTTAATGGCCTGAGATTGAATACAGGTCCACCACCCCCACCCCCTGTGCTCTTGGGGACAAGGAACATATTTGAATAGAAACCCGGAGTGCTCTGGTTTGCTGGCTTTATTGCTCACTTCAGAAGCAAGCATGACACTTTGTTTTGGATGGCTTCTAGCTTGTCTGGCTCCCTTGATATGGGAGTCCATCCTGGTGCCAAAGACAGATTTTCTGGGGGGGGGGGGGGGGATCGGCTTCGTTTGAACAAAATGAAATCTCTATGCCATAAGGATGCTTCCTGCCAAATATAATTGAAATCGGCCCAGTAGTTCTCAAGAAGCCATTTTAAATTTCCCATTACTTTAGTATGGGAGCTTTTGGCGGGAAAATGATCCAAGATGGCAGACAAACCGTTTATCCGACAGTTTCGAATATTGCAAATTTGAGATCAGAATACCCAAAAGCCTATATAAAACGAATTTCGGCCTTAAAATCCATCAAATAAAAAATCCAATATGGCTGCCAAAGACACTATATTTTGATTGGGCCAAGCAGCCATGTTTTTTGACGAATCAACTTCTCTTGAACAAACATTAATTTCCCTTAGTTGCTAATTATATATCACAAATTTCGGCCTGATCACTTCAGCGGTTCTGGGGAAGAAGTCATTTTTGCTAAAACTAGGTCAACCAAGATGGCCGCCGAATCATTGGACCAATTAAGTTCCCTTGAACAAACTTGGTTGAGCTCTTCCCCATGATCATATTTTATGAGGTTTCCTTCAATCCCTCAAGCAGATTCGGAGAAGATTTTTAAAGACGTTTCCTAAAATCGGCCGAAATCCAAGATGGCCACTGGCCAAATTGGCCGATTGGCTCCATTTGAACAAACTTGGATCACTATGCCCTAAGAATGCTTCCTGTCAAATATAATTGAAATCGGCCCAGTGGTTCTTGAGAAGAAGTCGTTTAAACGAAAAAGCTGACAGATGGATGGATGACGGACAGAAACAACGGACGGTCGGCACAGCATAAACTCACTTGGCCTTTCAGGCCAGGTGAGCTAAAAACAAGTGCAAAAGGTTAGACAGCACTGGCATTAAGTCTTAGAGGCCATAAATGATAAATTCCTTATGATGTACAAAGGAATATCCTGTTGAATCATTTGAAACTAATATGACCGGGAGCGGTTTGCTGCCTAGCAACAGAGTCCAGTTAAGTTAATTTCAAAATATTCAAGATCTCATTTGTATAGCTGTCTTGAAATTGAGATAATGGAATCTCAAGAGTAAAAGAGTTAAAGTACGAGATTGCAAATTAGAACTTTCAAAATATTCAACAGCTTACTTGTACAGCTGTCTTAAAATTGAGATAGTGAAATCTCAAGAGTAAAAGGATTACAATATCAGATTGTGGTACCACATGAACAAATCGTAGCAAAAATGCAATACTGTCAATCTAACAGTTTGCAATGAAATTAAACAAGAGTCCCAATGGACGTGTATCATTAGGTGAGCTAAAACTCACAACGAAAGTGAAAACATCCAGCATTAAAAACAGAGATTAATGACATTTCACACAATGGGTTCTATACCCCAAGTGGCAATACGATAAGGTTTCAAAATATGGATATTCATCTTAAACTTTGATATTGAAACAGTGTACATGTATCTAGATATTATATACAGCTGATGTTAGTATGTTGTGTCCAAGGTGTTAAACTTGAAAATGTGTCTCAGAATAATCTGATCACGATGTTGGTGAAACCAAGGTATCATCAGGTTAATCGCAACATTGTACTCCATCCAATAACCGAGCTAGATATAAGCTATGAAATCACCATGTCAGAGGTAATCAGCATTGTTTTGTGCAAAGTACATTAATTACTCAAAGTTGAATTGTTTCAGCAATGTATCATGCAAGGTATATTAATTAATCAAGGTTGAATTGTCCACAGTTTCCAACAACAGTTGGAGGATTGACTATACTTATGTCCGTTTTGTAGTAAAACATTTCATCAGGTTTATCTGGCCAACGTCATGTTTTCCCCATTGCTTGTGCACTACATCGACTTTGATCATCACCAATGACATTGGTCACTTCACCGTAGTATATCTTATTTTCATAACCAACTGCAGCCCACTGTTCAAGTTGAACATCTAACATGTCTAAATGGGTATGTGTCCCATGTTGTGATTGGTTCTCTGAGTCTTCAGCATCTTGATGGGAATTTTCACTATCCTCATTCTCAAGTTGAACATGAATGAGGCATTTTGTAATTGTTTCGGCCTGAGATGTGTCCAAGACAAGGACATGGAATGGCCTTGCGGCCGTGGCAAAATGTTTTTTCTGCATCTCGCTATCTGGCGCAGTGCAGTGACTTGCTCAAAGATAAGCCGAGACATCTGCAAAACTAAAAACCTACATCAACTGTAACTCATTTATGGTTCTGGACGTACTAATGCCGGACATAAAAAAAAATCAGTATGTCCGGCACTAGGATTCATAGAAAATTTACAGACGAATATAATTAATCTAGCTATCAATTCTTAGACCTACCAAAACTAATTTATCAAAAGCTTAATATACGTTGATTCCCAAATCTTTATAAATTGAAAAAAAAGATATTTTTAGTGCCGGACGTACATTAGCGAAACTAAGTCATATTTCAAAGCTTCCCATTTTCCTCATAGCCATCAGTGGTAAATTTTCTTGGGTATATTAAAATACATGTATTATATGTTACAAATTTAAATCATTTCAACTTATCACTCATTCTCTGGGTAATAGGTTACGGTGTAAATATCTTGTTTTTAAATCAGTATTATTTGCAAGAATCCATATACCTACATTCCTTCCAATTTTTTCTCAAAAAACGTTTTCAAAACCAAAGAAATTGTTAATATTTGTAATCCGTAATAAATTTCCAACAAAATGATACAACACTTATCAGGCTACAATGGACTTTAAAAAATAGTACTGTGGTTGACCTATTCACGGAATTGTCCAAGCGCAGGCAGCTGAGAACGCCTGGCAAGAGCATTAGAAGCAGGCGCGGCTTTCGCCTTGCTCTTCTGCTTCTTGGAGGCAGGCTGTGCGACTGACGGCTTGGATGCAACCCCTAGTGCGTGCGCTTGACGCACTACCTCTAGTTGCATATTCACTGCCAGTCGACGTTGCGCGATGTTCGCCGAATCTTCTAAGATGGCCTGCGCTTGGCCACCAAAGATGCTTGGTCCATTCAGGGGGGGTCTCAAGTAACCTATCCCGGACAGCCGAAGGACGCATATGGTCTAGAACCATCTGCCTCCTCGATTTGGTCACACACGCTTGCACCCGTGCCAGCGCATCCATTGACAGCACGAGACCATCACTGACGCAGGAAAGCGCTGCAGGTGGCACAGGGTGGCCTGCCCTGCTTTAGCCCACACCGACTGAAGCAAACAATAAGAATGGTTCACAGCATTCATTACTGCTCTCACACCCTCATCGCACAGGGCCAGGACTTATTCAGAGTGCGCTTGTCTCCTATCCACTAGTGCCTGAGTGGGCCCACCTGCTCCAGCACTAGGGACGCCAAGGACACAATGGTCATCCTCTGTAACCATACCTTAATGCTCGTATTCCACCCCGGGAATACGGCACCTTGCCCGCATCTCCCTAGAGGCTGCATGGAGCTGGCTCTTCGATGACAACTGCTGCTGATCACGAGAAACCTGGTGGGGATGACCCCATCAGATTCATTACCGTCTTTCAGAGGCATATCTGATCTATGGTAACTGGCAGGGATGACCCCCCCCCCCACCCCCTGCCAGCCCATTATCACATCGCAACACCTACTCTTCATGCATTCTGAAAATTTACGCTGACATTTGTTCACACAACTAAATCCACAGTCCTGATCAAGTATACCATGCACCAATTTGTAGCTGACACGGTTTAAGCCTTCGAGTTCACAGTTGTTAACCCGAGTTCGCCGTCTTGATAAACATTTGTAGATGAGCACATCTGACGTCTCTGAAATTGTATGTTAGCAGCTAGGAAAATCTAGTGGATAAAGCTCAGGACTTTGGATTCAGTATGTACATGTACATGTAGTCTCTCAGGAGTAGTCATGTTCATGAACTGGCAGGGAATGCCCTGTCAGTTAGCTACTCTGTAGGATTATGTGATCTGCTTGTCCATAATCCAAATTGGCAGGGAATCCTATGTTGGTTTTTACTTTTGTGTAAGATCATGCTATCACTGTCTGCATCCTGCTGGTCACTATGCAAATCTGGTGGGGATGGGCCCTATTGGATCTATTATACTCAGCATAATAACCCTTACCAGTATCAGGAAGTCTATCAGAATTCAGTTGAGTAGCATGCACAGTTTATTTTGTATTAGTTATTAAGCACAGGTGGGCATGTAGCTCTCAGGCGCTGTATAAATGTCTAGTAAAAGTGTAAATGTGTATATAGAATTTGCCATTTGTTCAAGAAAACTGTGTCCTCCGCCTTGAACAAGTATACAAGTTCAACTGTAGCTGACCTGGTTCTTAGCCCTATATAAGTAGATGGATCTTAACTTTAAGTTCATGTAGGATTCAGATAGGTTTTCAGGAACAAAGCTGATCTCACATAAAGGAGCAGGGATTGCCCAGTTAGCTTGTCAGTATTTTACAGTATAGCAAGTGAATCATTCGGCCGTATTCATAAATCAGAGTTCACTGCCTGTTTAATCATTGTAGCTGAGCATACTTGATGCCTGTGTAATCACATAGGCAAATCTGTTGGAAAATTCTCCTTCATATCCACTATTTAAATCCACATGTGTACAGCTGTTTATACAATACTGGCAGGGATTGCCGTCAGCATCTAGTAAAATGTATAGCCTATTTTGTTCCTATGACTTGTTGGCTTTTCATGCGCCTCGTACTGTCTAGAACTAGCGTAAATGTTTATATATGTATATGTATATATGATAATAATAATAATCGTAATTATAACATGTACAGCTTTGCAGGATATTGTATCCTATTATCATCTAATTCAATGAATTTGGTGATGAGCTACATTATCTGATAGTCATTTTTTGGATTACATGGTTTGTCTATGTACAAATATATGTATCCATCATATATACATATGTATTACATGTCAATTAAGTCACAAAAAGGTTCCTACACCGGAAAGTGACAAATAGTTATAAAAACAAGTATTTTGACCAACAAAAGGCCAATACAGGTCTCATACATCATAATGATGATGATGATGATGATAATAGTGGGAATGGGCACGATCTATAAAAGCCGAAATTTCCTTTGACAGCTCTGTCAGCATTTCCGAGCATTTGTCAAAAGCAGCCATTTTTACTACAGATTCACACATAGCTATGCAATCTTGTGTAAATAAAACTAAAAATTTTTGCATTTCAGCTGGTTTTGGTACAGATTTCTCATTTGTCTGATAAGAAGCTTCAAAATATAAACAAATCGTAATATTATATGTGTGATATGTCACTATAGCTTGAAAACTGAGCCATGCCATGGAGTTTGGTATACCACAGAGTTTGGATCACTGACCATAAAACCTCTCTGCGTAGGAGACAATATTGTGACAACGTGACTCAAGCACCACTTATTAGAACTAATGGTTAAATGCAGCCCATGGTACAGTATACATGTACAATAGCCTGTATCACTAATCTGATCACACACAGTACTCCAGTCTAATTCTTAGTATTTAGATATATTCTGTTTAATATTATTATTACTAATCATCGCTTACTATAATTTGTCATCATGTGGAACCACGAAAATTACCACAGCCTCTTATCCGTCTTGTCATAGAACATTGATGGCATTAAGCAAAAGCTGGATGTGGAAACTGTGCAACATATGCTTACCAAACATGATTTTATAGGTCTACAAGAGACACACCTAAGGGCCTCCCAAAATAGATACCACCACCACACAGCTTGCCAATTATTCATCCATTACTAAATACATGTTTAAAGACTCAAAGAAGCGAATTGGTCGTGGGTCAGGGGTCTAACAGTATTGTATAAAATGAATATTACAACTTTGTTAGTGAAATTAATACCTCAAATGAATTTACACTGTGGATTAAATTATCTGGCAGACACTTTGGATGGATAGAAGACGTATATATCTGTTGCCTGTATATACCACCTGCTGATTCCCCATATTTTCGTGACCAATTCAACTCCATTGAAAGAGAGATTATTAACAGCGTCTCAAGGACTTCGAGTCTTATGAAATATCCTGACGCTTGTTCACAATGGTGTGAATTCAAGTAAATTCTGAATGGCCTTTGGGGTCTGAGGGGGCTCCTTATATACTCTCCCTGGGAGCCTCCAGTCACTTTTTGGTGGCTGTAGAGTGTTGCGCATGCGTGGAGGCATGGCGGCCCTATGTGTGGTGGTATATGGCGGGTTGGCTGTCTGGCGGCTTGGCACCCTTTTTTGGCGGCCTGGCGTTATTTTTTGGGGGGTGTTATGCCTGTTTTGTTCTGGCATCTTATCCAGACATTTTTCAGGATATGTAGGCGGTGGTGCCTATCTGGGGTGACCATTCAAAAGATGTGATCTAACACTGGGACATCTTGTGTGCCTCTGTTGGTTTAGATATGATTCAGACTTTAAGCGTTTCATTCAAAGTGTTCAACACCACGCCGCCAGACAGCCAAACTGACAGGCCGCCAAATGCCTGACCACCAAGCCGCCATATACCACCCACACATAGGGCCGCCACGCCTCCACGCATGCGCAACACCCTACAGCCGCCAAAAAGTGACTGGAAGCTCCCAGGGAGAGTATATAAGGAGGCCCCTCAGACCCCAAAGGCCATTCAGACTTTACTTGAATTCACACCATTGTGAACACGTGTCAGGATATTTCATAAGACTCGAAGTGCTTGAGACGTTGTTATTAATCTCTCATAAACATGAATACTGTCAAGAATGACAAAGCCACCACCGAGACGGAGATTGTGATGCCCTCCATCTCGGGGCTCACAATTGACTCCATAGATTTCGAATTATTAAAAGAGCCATCACAATCTGAGCTATCCGCCAAGAATAGCCACAAGACGCCCGCCATAGGGGCCCCCAGCTCAAGCATGGTGGACCCACCCACCATGCTTCCTGCTAAGGAAAGGAAAAGAAGAAGCGTGGAGGAAACTAAAGAGCCCCTCCCTCCATGAGCCGCCAGAACCCCCAATGGGATAAAACAGGCTACAAAAGGCCCGCCATCCCAGAGGAGCATGTTAATGCCTATAAACTATGCCGTAACTCAGCGTGCAGAGCCGCACGCCTCGAGTACCAACACGAGAAACTGAGGGAAGCAATGGATAACAAAACTATCCTTCCATTTCTCAATGCCACAGTGTCATTCAAACCAACAAATGAAGACACACTCTTCCAAGCTGAATGGGAGAACCTGCATATAGACTTCAGCAACAAACTAACGACGTTATTGTGTACGCACACTGCCAATAAGCTAGCCATGGCATATAACGAGACAGGGGGCTACAAGAAAGCCTTCAACGAAGCCGCCAGTCCACGGGCATTCAAAGAGGCAGAATTGGCAATAGCAACTACTCAAAGCCGCCACGAAGAACGACAGCGTTCAAACAGCCTGAAGCGGCGTAGACCCACAGCCCACCCACAAACCAGAGATAGAGGCCCCTATGCAAACAGGGACATGCGCAACAGAGACAATGCTCCGTACACCCGCAGCAGCGCCACCAGTATACCGGCCACACCAGAACCGCAGCAACCAACAGGGCATCAAGACCACTGATGGGAAACAGTCAAAGCTATGTCATAGAAGAACTATACAATATGATCAGCTCAATTCGAGACAACAGGATATGACTAGGAGGCAAGAAGGATGACTACATCTCCTTCATCACATCCACACGCAACTTTACACAGTCAGGGGTACCCACCACCAACTGTAATAATAATAGTGTGGATACCCCTAATAAAAGTTGTAAAACTTATGCTTCTCCTTTTGTCTTTAATTTCACTAATGATATTTTAGACGCAGACACAATAAGTGTCTTAGACAAAGGCCTAGGCTTTTGCCCATCAATCTGTGAACCCAACATGGGTCACTTCTATGAAGATCTCCAATCCTTCATCCGACGTATACGCCTGATCCACTTTTTTACCCCACATCCCCACCCACCCTACACCCTCCTTCAACCACCGGCAAACCCCATAGCCACCACAATGAAGAAAACTCAATTTCAGTAACTATTAGATAGAAAATTTGCCCCCAAAAAAACATCCACGCCGCCACCATCAACGGACGTGGCACTGGAATCATTTATCAGAGCTGTCAAATACGAATTCAACAGTCACATCCACAGCAGAGTTCCTTGTAATAACCTTTCAATAAAGGAACAAAGAGCTCTCTCCAATCTGCAACTGAATCACAACATAGTCATAAAAAAAAGCAGACAAGGGCCAAGCAACAGGCATACAGTCACGAGAAGATTATACAACGGAAGCTAGGAGACAACTATCTGACGGAAACTTCTATATGAAACTTCCGTCAGATAGAACCACTCTCCATTTAAACTTAGTTACAAAGAGATTAGACAAAATGGTTCTAGAAGGTGAACTAGACACTACTATGGCTAGTAGACTGATTCCTAAACAACCAAAGACCGCCTGATTCTATCTCCTACCAAAAGCACACAAGGAGAAGAAAGACGGCATCATACCAGGGAGACCCATCATTAGTGGGAACAGTTGTCCAACTGAACTAATCACTAGCTTCGTTGATGAGCACATCAAAGTGCACATCACGAAGATCAAATCCTATGTAAAAGACACAACAGAATTCATCAACAAGGTGGAAAACTTTGGACCCACCAAAGCGCACACACTGCTAGTCACCATGGATGTCACATCCCTCTACACCAACATACCCAACAATGAGGGCTGTAACCAAATACTGCATGAAGCATGGCATCCCAGGTACAATTTCAATCAGGAATTTTCTCAACCTTCTAAAACTAGTGTTGGAATGTAACAATTTCGAATTCAATGGAGACACTACCTGCAGATAGGTGGGACAGCGATGAGAAGCAAAGCAGCGTGCACATATGCATGCATCTTCATGGCTGATTTAGAAGAAAAATTACTTCAGAATGCACCACACCAACCGGCCTTGTATGTTTGTTACATTGATGACATATTTATGATATGGGAAAAAGGCCCATCAGCCCTGAATGAATTTGTCACACATATGAACGCATGCCACCCAACCATCAAGTTCACCATGGAGAGCTCCAGAGACAAAGTCTCTTTCCTGGACACCACCATCATCAACATCGATGGCCAGACAATCAGCTTCAACCTTTACACGAAACCGACGGACACACATGACTATATACATTACACATCAGCACACCCGTCTACATGCAAAGACACGAGTCCATATGGATGGTTCCTAAGACTATGCAGGATCTGCACAAAAACAGAAGACTACGACACAAACAGTAGGCATTTGGGGGGTTTCAAAGAGGATACCCCACAACGTAATCACCCCAGCCATAAAAAAAGCCAGGGAAACAAATAGAACTACTCTATTAAAAGCCGCCTCCACACCCTCCCCCAACCCACCTCAGCACTTGAACAGGCCAATTTTTGTCTGTGAATATACACGGACTGGTATTTTCCTAAAAAATGTAATCAACAAACACTGGCCAATATTACAGACCAGCCAAAGATGTAGGGATGCCTTCAAAGAGAAGGCCCTATTTGGCTACAGAAGGAACAAAACCATCAAGGACAGCGTAGTCAGGGCCAAACTACCCGACCCCCACAACAGGACCATTATGCACCATAATCCACTAACTCAGTGCATTACGAAAAACTGCACCATATGCAGCAACACGGAAAAGACACGTTTTTTCACCAGCCACCATACCGGGCTGACATATAGATGCAAAATTATAGGCAATTGCGAAACACGCAACATCGTCTACCCCCACAATTGCAAATACTGCCACCAACAATACGTGGGCGAAACTCTCAAAACATTCAAGACACGGATCCAAGAACACCTCAGATCCATCACAAGCTTCAACAAGAAAGAAAGTTATGACACACCAGTGTCCAGGCACTTTAACAAACACGGCCACACTAGAGCACACATGACCTACCGCATTATACAAGTGCTCTCCTCAGACCCCTCTGACCCCAAATCAACCATTTGGTGAAGGAGTCGCACTGGATCCACCAGCTCCACACAATGGAGCTGACAGGCATCAACTTGGCAGGGTGAAGGCCCAACCCTTAACACGGATATCGGAGAAAATAACCGATACCTGTGGATGTTGTTATTACCCCTCCATTGAAAGAGAGATTGCTCTCTTCAGTTCAAAAGGGAATATTCTGCTAATGGGAGATTTCAATGCAAGAACTGTGGAAAATGGCCAAGTATTAACCCCCCCCTCATCATAGATGACAATCATAAGTACCCGCCACTGACAGACGACTACATTTCAGACCATGCACATTGTGAATGTAGGTCTCAAGATACACAGTTTAACAATCATGGGAAAGAACTTACAGAACTGTGTATATCAGGAGGCATACGTATTCTAAATGGACGCACGCAAGGAGACTACCAGGGTAAACTAACATGTTTCAACACACAGGCATGCAGCACAGTTGATTATATGATATGCAGTGATAAATTCATGAACAACGTTTTGAGTCTCCATATCGATTCTCCAAACTTGTACTCCATACACTGCCCATTGTCACGCATTACAAAATGTAACCGAAAAAATACATAATAAAACAAATAGTCAACTAAATGCCATACTGACACGATACAAACATACAGAAACCAACAAAACACATTACATGTCAGAACTTCTATCACCAAAATTACAGCGGAAAATAAACTACTCACGGAACCCACAATTAATACTATGACATCAAATATAGATGAAGCTGTAAGTCAATTAAATAATATTATGACTGAGGCAGCTCAATGCACTTGCAAGTGCCTATCAACACTTCAAAGAAAGTGGAAAAAACAGAAGAGGGACAAACCAGCAGACTTAGAAAGCCTAAACAAACAGTTCAGGCAAACTGCCCAGTCCTTGCACAAATTCCCCAGTAACACCCACACAAGACAAAATTGCATACAACTAATGCGAAACATAAAACAGATGACCAAGAAACATAATAAAGCTGTCAAAGATAAGCTTTTCTACAAGCTAGAGAACCTCTATGATGACAATCCTAAGCATTATTGGAAACTAATTAATCAATTGCTGACAAAAATCTCAAGATACTCTAAATTTGCCAGACGAGGTATTAAATAACTTACAGAAACATTTCAAAGACATTAACCTGGATAACTCTCACATAAATGATAACAAATCTGAGGAAATAATTTGAGCTGCGAATCAGAGAAACATGCATTACCAATACTAGTACACTCGATAAACACATTACATCAAGAGATAATAGATGCCATAAAACATTTAAAAAACAATAAGACTTGCGGCTTGACCAGATAACAAATGAGATGATAAAGTATGGCAAGGATATTATCCTACCAGCTCTTGCAAAAATCAATATAGTCTACAACTCGTCATTTTCCAACAAGCTGAGCAACGGGATACATAATGCCAATACACAAAAAGGGTTCAAAGCTGGATCCAAACAACTACCGTGGTATAACTATCACAAGTAACCTAGGCAAAGTTTATTCTAATATTCTTAACAGCAGACTAATAAACTACATTGAGACAAATAACCTAATGCCCGACAATCAAGCTGGCTTCAGAGAAGGCCGAAGAACAGCTGACAACCTGTTTATTCTAAAATCTATAGTTAACAAATACATTACACGTGATCACAAAAAGAGAGATATATATACATATGCTCTATAGATTTCAGTAAAGCCTTCGACAAAGTATGGCGTAAAGGAATGTTTTTAAAACGACTATGTATGGGCATATGTGGGAAATTTTACCGGACCATAAGAGCAATGTACAACAACACTACCACTGCCCTTAAATTAAATAACAAACTTACAGAGACATTTCCATCTGAAACAGGTATAAAACAGGGCGACATCAGCCACACCCTATTTAATATATAATGTATTTAAATGATCTTTCCTTTCCGGTGGACACGTGCAACCAAGCTATACTACAGAATGAGAACCTAACCCACCTGCTATGGGTCGATGATTTACTTATACTCTCGGAAAGCTGTGATAGCCTCCAAAACTCCCTTGACATATTGAATAACTATTGTAAGAAATGGCAACTAACAATAAACATAAGCAAGTCCAACTGTATGATACTTAAACATGGCAAAACAACCAACTTCCATAAATTCAAAATTGGTACGGAAGAAGTTAAACAAATAAATATACATACCTTGGGTCCACTATTAATTCATATGGTAATTTCACTAAAGCCAAAGAAAACCTGTATGCAAAAGGCTTGAAAGTCCTTTTTAAATTCCAGAAAACATTCTCAGGTACACTTCCACCACCAATTGTATAATACACTATTTGACACCTTAATAAAACCAATCATACTATACAACTCGGAAATATGGGCAGCCAAACTACAAGGGAAACAACCAAATAGTGATTATCACAAGTATATGGATACATTGGAGGCTGAAGTATTCGAAAAAATCCACACAAAATTCTATAAATTCAATTTGCAAGTAGCAAGGAACACAACTAATATAGCATGTAAGGCTGAAGTTGGTAGATACCCACTGATTACCGACGTAAACACACTTACATCTAAATACTGGGCTCATTTGGAGAATTTACCCACAAATCGCACTATTCTTATTGATGCTGTCTTATGTAGCAAAACTCTAGATTTGGTGAAAACTGAAACTTGGCACACATATACCAATACCATGTTCCTCCAAAACAACATAAAATATACAGACCTCGATACTAGACCTCAACAAAGAAAACAGCTGTGTAACACAGTAAAAAGAGCACTTGACAATAATTACCTCAAACACTATCGCCAGAAACTCATGTCATCTGAAAAACTACAATATTACAAATATATTAAAAAAACATACAGCATTGCCCCATACCTCACACAAACAACAAACTTTCGGAGAGCCCTAACCAAGCTACGTATATGTGCACACTGACTAGAAATAGAAAGTGGTAGACATAGAAAGATTGGGAGGGAGGACAGGAAATGCTCAACATGTCACCTGCAACTGGAGGACGAACTGAATTTTCTGACCGTATGCCCAACTTACAAAAAACATAGAGACCTCCTGTACTGCAAAATGACCGTAGCGTTACCTACCTTCCATGACCTGGTGAATCTAGAAGCTATTTTTCATTCTTGACTGCCTACAAAAACTCACCACTAGTCGGGCAATTTATCTTCGAAATGACTCAAAAGCAAGAAACTGTCCTCAATCCTCGCCCCCCCCCCCCCCACCGGTAACAGGTCGTTTCGCCCCTGGTATGGTTCGTCCCGGATCTTTTCGCCCCAGGTCCATTCGCCCCATAGAGTGGGTCATTTCGCACACAAGAGATTTTTGGCTATACGGGTGGGGAAGCTATAGTTAATGTGCGGCAGTTTGATGAATTGTGTATATTGATTAATTGTAGCTGTGCAGGCCCTTATAATTATACACAAAGGATTTAATATTACGCTCAGGCTGGTGGTGATGAATTCAACTGATCGGGAAGAAAGGTAGTACCATTTTTCTGAGGCAGCTAGAATATCTCCATAAACACTGGGCTGATTATCAACAGATTCGCTGTGCAAATGTGACAATGACGACTAAAATGTTTTAATATGCCCAAATGTAATATATTTCTAAAACCAGATACGCGCCTGTGATAAAATTTACTGTGCAAATCTGATCTCCATTTTTAGCTCGAACATGTGAAAATTATTAAGTTATGCCCACCGGCTCCTGAAAATCACTTGCTGACCATGACCACCCTTATAGATTGCCGGTTTTAAAAGCCGTGACACACTTTTGAAGAATGGTGAATAAACAAGAGGCCCCTTGGAGCACTGTGCATTTTTGTCAAAATTGTTGGTGGGTAGTCTTTTAAATAAGTTTGTGGACACTTTTGCAAGTCCAATATGGCCGCCAAACACGCTACATTTTGATTGGTCCACTTCTGCCATGTTTATGACTAAGCTCCTTCCCATGAACAAACTTTAATGGCACTCAGTGCCTAATCATATCTCCCAAATTTCGGCCCAATCCGCTCAGGAGTACTGGAGTTGTTTTGGCAGAAAATAGGTTATCCAAGATGGCTGCCAAACCATTTGGCCAATCACGTTCCCTTGTATAAACTTGGTGCAACTCTTGCCCTAGATGATATTTCATGCATTTTGAATTGATCCCATAAGCGGTTTTGGAGATTTTAAAGACATTTTAAAGCCGGCAGTTTTTTTGACGGATTAACTTCTCTTGAACAAACTTTAATGGCCCTTAAGTCATTAATCATATATCACAAATTTCGACTTGATCGCTTCAGCGGTTCTGGAGAATGAGTTGTTTTTGTGAAAACGTGGTCATTCAAGATGGCCGCTGAATAATTTAGTCAATCAAGTTCCCTTGAACAAACTTGGGTCAGCTTTTAGCACAGATCATATTTCATGAGGTCTGAATTGATCCCTCAAAGGGTTTTGGAGAGGATTTTTAAGAACACTTTTTAAAATCAGCTGAAATCCAAGATGGCCACCGCTGATATTTCATGCGTTTTGAATTGATCCCCCAAGCGGTTTTGGAGATCTTTAAAGACATTTCTAAAAGTTGACCAAATACAAGATGGCGCGAAAATACATTTTATACAAAAATACATTTTAAATTTCCCATTGCTTTTGTATGGGAGATTTTGGCGGGTAAATGATGCAAGATGGCCGGTTTATCCGATGGTCTCGAAAGTAGCAAATTTGACATCATAATACGCAAAAACATACATAAAACCAATTTCGGCCTCAAAGTCAATCAAATAAAAAAATCCAATATGGCCGCCAAACACACTATATATTGATAGGCCCATAGCGGGCAGTTTTTTTTGACGGATCAACTTCTCTTGAACAAATTTCCGCCTGATCGCTTCAGCGGTTCTGAGGAAGTTGTTTTTACGAAACCGAGGTCATCCAAGATGGCCACTGAACCATTTGGTCAATCAAGTACCCCTTGAACAAACTTGAGTGAGCTCTTGCCCTAGATCATATTACATGAGGTCTGAATGGATCCCTCAAACATTTTTGGAGAAGATTTTTAAAGGCATTTCTAAAAATTGGCAGAAATCCAAGATGACCACCGGCCAAATGTGTCGATCGGCTTCGTTTGAACAAAATGAAATCTCTATGCCATAAGGATGCTTCCTGCCAAATATAATTCAAATCAGCACAGCAGTTCTCGAGAAGACATTTTAAATTTCCCATTGCTTTAGTATGGGAGCGCTTGGCGGGAAAATGATCCAAGATGGCTGCCAAACCGTTTATCCAACAATTTCGAAAATTGCAAATTTGAGATCAGAATACCCAAAAAAACATATAAAACCAATTTCGGCCTCAAAATTCCATCAAATAAAAAAATCCAATATGGCTGCCAAACACACTATATTTTGATTGGTCCACCGCGGCCATGTTTTTTGACAAATTAACTTCTCTTGAACAAAGATTTATGGCCCTTAGTCCCTAATCATATATCACAAATTTCCGCCTGATCGCTTCAGCGGTTCTTGGGAAGTCGTTTTTGCGAAAACTAGGTCATCCAAGATGGCCGCTGAACCATTTGGTCAATCAAGTTCCCTTGAACAAACTTGGTTCAGCTCTTGCCCTAGATCATACTACATGAGGTCTGAATTGATCCCTCAAACATTTTTTGAGATCTTTAGACATTTCTAAAAATTGGCTGAAATCCAATATGGCCACCGGCCAAATTGGCCGGTCGGCTTTGTTTGAACAAAATGAAATCTGTATGCCATAAGGATGCTCCCTGCCAAATATAATTCAAATCGGCCCAGTAGTCCTTGAGAAGAAGACATTTTACTGCATAATGTAGCAACAACATTCAGTCCAATCTGTGTCAATTATTTGTATCACTACTTTTGAATCTATGGATTTAAAATTAATTATCTAACTGAAAGTAACGTGACTCAGTGAGTCGTTGCTGTGACAAACTTACTACACAGATTCGTATTTGTATATATCCTTATAGGGCTGCGCGGTTTGGCTTACAGCCATATCGGTTTCGATATGACTTTTCATATCGGTTTTAACCAAATATCGGTTTTATGGACATGAAACAAAAAATTTAAATGATAAAAATAGCACGAAAACAGAACGTATTTTTATGCCCTGATACAGTCATAACGTTTTACGCCTTTAAAGCTTAATATACCTTATAATATCCATCATCGCGGGAGTGAAATTATTAATTAGACCGCCTAAATATTAAGCACAGTTAAATAAACATCGTTTATTTTGTCAAAATTAATCATAAATCAGTAAAACAGGTTGCCAAAAGACGTAAATCACGTGATTGTAATTAATTATGATGTAATTATCTCCCTTTCTTCTTTCATTTCCAATTCGTCCTGAGGGCGAAATCATGCATTGAAGAAAATATTAACTGTAATATTGCGAACGCGAATTTCATACGTTAATATGATATTGTGTATAGAAGATAACGTTTTAAAAACGGTTTGAGTAATAATTTTATTTAAAATTACATCCTAATCAGCAAAATGTATTCAGTACTATATTTATTGGTGAGATTTTTATGCATTCGGGCGATTTAGTTTTGGGACGACTTTGGATTATGTTAATTAGCCGGTGACATAAATAAAATGGATGCCGTTGTTTAGAAAAGTTTTCCCCGATACAAATTTCAATGACAAATTCCCGCGTTAGTATTGTGTTTTATATTGCAAATCTATCTGAGACTATCAGAGAAAAGACGAGTGGATATTTATTTAATTAATTCGCTGCTTGATTTCTCTCGGCGTACAGCGAGTTACATGGAGTTACACAATATGCGCAATTGGGGCCGTGTTCAATTATTAGTTGCCCCGAACGTAGCTTAATGGAAAGTCTGGCCATTATTATTCATTACGCTTTTCATGCTCGTTAGTATCTTTTATTTTTAACAATCCTGATACGAAAAACCGAAAATATGTTCATATTCGGTTTTTCGATATTTATTTTTTATAATCGGTTATGAAACCGTCAGTGTGGGATATCGGTTTTAAATATGGTATCGGTATATCGCGCAGCCCTATATCCTTACAAGAAACGCTGTGGCATGGTCACAACAGCGTCAATACTCTCTAAAAAGCAATGGTTTATTAACCCTTTTCTCACGGAATCAGCAAAAAACTTGCCTCGATTACAGGCTTGTCCATTTGCATCCCAAAGGGAGATTAAAAAAAATAATAATAATAGACTGACTGGCTCGGTAAGCAAACCAGTCATTCCAGTGGTAAATTTTCAAAAATAGACTTCTCTGTCTCCAAATGGACATTCAATAAACAAATATTTTTACTTTCTTGAATAAATTTAGTCATTAATTTAAGGTTAACCCTCTGGGCCATACCAAGAATTTACAAAAAAGTGCTAGAAACCCTACAGCCAAAAGCTATAAACTTGCTTAGAAACCTAGCCTGTTAGCAGTAGTGGAGTGATAGCGGCGTAGTGCTACCATGCCAACTATACTAACTATTTTTGGCAAAGTCACAGATCACTATATATAAAACTATATATCATTAGAAAGGGCAATAAAATACCTATAAAATATAAAATTTGTATGAATAAAATAAATTTTAGTTAGTCAACGTGCCTCTCAAAATGGCCACACCTTATAGGATAAATACATTGGTCTATTTTTGCAAAGTTTATCGAATTTTTTTTTAATTTTACAAATGCCATTGATAAAATTAATCAGAATGGTATTAAAACTAACAGATACCAAAGTTTCGTGAAGGTTTTCATCCGATAAGATGTGAAAATGACAATTATATTATGTCATGATACCGTAAAATTTCGAGAAATTCCGGTCATGATTTTGGGGGGAGGCCTCATTCAATGTTGAATAATTCCTTTATACATAATCGAACACATACCAGGGTTTCTCAGCGTTGACAGCGAATAAATGGCAAATTTTATGCTATGTAGCATTACTGGGTGCACTCAGCCGTTTAAAAAGCGAACGTGAATGTTTTACACTAAGATTCTATAGCATCGGACATTTTTTCGTAGCGGCGTCCCAAATAGGAATCGTTTATCGTGAAAGATCGCCAGAGAACGACAGGAATTTGTAGAATTGTACCCGTATATAATATACGAGTACCAAGCTCATTACCCGTTATTGGCAACACCGTATCACGTACTATAAGATTGATGCGTCTGATTGGTCGGGAATACATGAATATTAATTTTTTCGGCAAGATGGCGACACAATCAGCTGTTTTGCAAAATAGTTGTGTGTTCAAATATGTCAATCTATGCATATTTCTTGTACGCCACAAACTAAAAAGTAGACAGATCACTAGATTAACGATATTGCCAATCGGGAAGTGGGATGCCGATATATTTGACAACTTTCGCATCTCAACTCGGCCTAATTAATGCTAGTAATTTGAAGAGTAAGTTATCTCGGAAATTGTAAACAAAGACACGCATCGATGATTGAGATTATCGGATTGTTTATCTATAACCGTATTGTGATTTCGCGACCAGAGGTAAACGAAATTGATTTATATATTATTGGTTCAGCTGCTCTCTTAACACAATCTATAACTTTCTCGGTTAAATTAGTCATTGAGTAACTGAAAACTTACAAGTAACAGCACATTTACTAATAATCATTGATGACTGGAACTTACAAATAATTCCTTAGAAAACAAATATTTCACTATTGCCCTGGTTACAAACATTCTATCACCATTTACTGTGTGGCCAGTATCCTCTGATCAAAGATATAGAGAACTGGGGCCCTGAAATAAACTTGTGTGCCCAAAATCAAAAACAATTGTCACATTTGAACCTGAAATTCCAGAACTCCACATTTACAGTCATTATAAATGTAAGATGTTGAATATTTGGAATCCAATGTGAAGCTGGTGCTGCCTTAGCCAGTTTAATTAGTTTCAAAATATTCAACAGAATTTTGAAACATTCGTAGCAAATTTATTATTCGCTCTTGTCGATTGAAAAGGTTAATCCAGTAACTAGTAGTCATACTCCCTCCTTGGACGATATATGCCCACCATTTATTATATTATTCATTTCATTTATGCGCTAAAATCTGAGGGTGGTGTATGACCATAACACCCGTTGTCGGGTCATAATGTTTACCAGTATCTCCCTTAGTATGAGTCTGCTCTGACTCAACCTGCCCCTATGACAGATATTTGGACAGACTGTCAGTCTGTGACAGTCTGTCCAAATATCTGTCACTGGGACGGGTTGAGTCAGAGCAGACTCGGACTATATATCCCTATGACCTTGCACCATACATGTATATTGTTAACCATTTAACATTTGAGTCAGACCAAAACTGCTGCAGTTGTCGAGGAAAATGTAAATTTTCCGACCAAAGTAAGATTATTTTTGAAAATGTATCACTGGAATGACTTGCTCTTGGTCTGCATATGGGCATTGTCTATGAGAAAATTTACATTTTCATGAAAAAATTGGATTGTTAAAGTCTTAATATAACACTTCTAGAATTTGGATATTTCTAATTTATCCTTCCTATTTTTTTCAGGTGACTGATGGGCGATGGCTTCTAAACTCTAAACGGACTCAGTTTTTCCTGCTACGCCTAATGGATTTACTAACATGGATTTTATAAAAATAAAAATTTGATGACCTGTGTTACTCTATAATCTAATTTTTGTATGGAAACAGTATATTTGAACTAAAACATGATGATGTACGTTCGAAACATGATCAGCTACTACACACATCAATGGCTGACAGCTATGCCGGCGGCTGTTCTGGATCGACTGCCGACTGTTATCAACCGTATTCCTGAGAGCTCAGCTAATGTGCATCTCACATAAGCTCTATGTATCATTTGAGATTGGGTGGGATTTGAATCAAATATCAATACATTAAATTTAATCTCTTAATTATACCCACACGTTTTGAAAAAACTGCAGGGATATTACAATCGCCTCCATCTGTCTGTCTGTCCATCCATCTCCTCAGAAAGCTTTTGGTAGAATTCAATCAAAATTATTGTGTAAATTACCGATATGCTTGTGGATTGGGAGACACCATTTACACTAGGCTCCATTCCCAGAGGGGTGTGGGTGGGGGTGTAGGGTTGATGGAAGACTGTCAAAGTTAAAGGAATATAACCAAATCTGGTGATTTACCATATCATGGCCCTATGGGTGTAGAATGTGAGACAACCTAATACATTAGGCTGTGACACTGCTCGGGTCCGAAGAGGCTGATGTGGGAGGGGCAAAACGTCAACTGAATTTGTTATGTGAGTAGCGGCGACAGCAGAGTGAAATCTACACAATGTAACGTGCACAAGATAAAGCTAAGAGATGAATTGCCCATATCTCATTTTAATGGGAAAAAATTAAAATTTATAAAGGAAAGCTGGTGAATATTTTAGAATTTGTTTGCCTTTGCTGACCTGGTGAGTTGGGCAGCAACAGCTTTCCGTCAAATCAAAGTACTTGAAATTGGTTTCAAAATATTCACCAAGTTAGCTGTATCTATGGTTACCATGAAATTTGGAATTCAGGATTCAAAGTATATAAACTGATCCCAACACGCGCAAATCATCGATGGAGCTTATGTAGAGATGGGCGGGGCAAAGCTAAAAAATTATCCATTGGAAAATCTAAATTTCTGCTCTGTCCTTCCCTTTGTCAATTCCAGTTTTTACTATGTTTAACCCTTTCGTGACAAGTCCTGAAAACAATGTGGCATGGCAAATGATGGTTGTAGCCTAATTTCTCAATCCGAAAGAAAATTACATTTTAGTATGATGACTGAATTAATTATACCTACCAACCTTGTCTCTTTGAGTCCATTCATTATCCCCATACCTACCTTGTCTCCTTGAGTCCATTCATTATCTCCATGTTTTGAAAAAGAAATTTATTGTAAGCAGAGATTGGAGTCTTCCAGATTTATCTAGATTTCTGGATTTTTCATAGACCACTCTCGCACACCAGTTGACACCCTCTCCATGAATTGAAATTCAGCCAAATGAGCCACTATGTTCAGATAGGACTAGTGATTACTAGATTCTACTTTAGCCCTTCAAATTTTCTATACAGACCAAGGGAAGACTATTTTTGAAATTTTACAACTGGAATGACTGGCTCAATTACCGAGCATTCTAGTGGTAAATTTTCAAAAAGTCTTGCTCTGTTAATCAACATTTCTTAAGATCACAGCAGAGGCATTCATTGGCAACCATGACCATTAAAGGGTTGACAAATGAAATTGTTGCCATTGGGCTGGTCATTGTATTAACCATGGTCAATTTCTACTAGCCTCTAGCTCATGTTAATTTTAACTCCTGCTCTCACAGATCACTTCCTCTGATGACATCCAGATTTTTCAAATCAATCCACTCCAGTCTCTGTGTAATGAAACTAATTCAAACAAATTTGGTATGTGATTATGGAGTGCAGAGGAGACTCCCCCAGGGATGGGATGGGTAAAGAGGTCAAAGTGGTGAGCATGGGGATTTGCTATAATGCGTCATCGACCAAGCAATCTAGTTATCACTCACTTACCATCATTGTCGAAGACTTGATGCTTGATAAATAACATTATGAACAGGAGTAATCAGAGATTGTAAACCACCGCCGAGACCACCATACCATTTTTGTCATATCCAAATTTGTTAAATCTTTATGTATGATCACACAAAGTCTGGAAACCCTTGTTTAGGTTATGTTGGTTTGTTGTGTTAAAATTTTAAACGAATCGGATCAGTAGTTTTTTAGATGCAATACTGGACGCATGCACACACATAATACCCTCTTTCCCCTTAGGGCAAGGGTAATAATCCAGGAATGAATAGCAATAAAGATCAAAAGTACCTGCAATCTAAAGAAACAATCTGTTGAGTATATTTTGACAAATTTAACTGGAATCTATTGTTGTCCAAAACAACGCCAGTTTCCAATCAAATTGGACTCGATATATTCAACAAATCTACTATACATAGTCCAGTCTGATTACCTAAGATGAGATTCTCTCTCTCCCTCTCACTTCGAGTAAACTTTATTTGATATTTACACTGATAGCTTACAAATAATACAGTATTCAACCCTTTAATACGCAAGCTTTACCACTGGAACATGTTGTCACCTAATGCAGCAACATCTTCCAGTCCAATCGATCTCAAAATATTCAACAATTTAATCACTAGTCCTACTAAGTAATATGACACTCTTACATAGAAGAAACTGTATTTGACATATATGTAGTTTACAATGGCAGCTTATACAATAAGTGATTCGAAATAAAATGGTACAGTAGATTTACATCAAGCGCATTAGATTTAACCCTTACCACTCTTATGTCAATATTCTATCTTTTAATGTGCCAATAGCCTGGAAAACTGGTACTGTTCTACTTCTACTAATAGAAACTGGTGTACATTTTTTAACAACTTTGGTTTGGTAGATGATGTTGCTATCTATGACAGCAACATCTTCCACCAAATCTGTTGAGACAAGAACACCAGTTCTTTTAATTTAATTTGAAAATTTAAAATTTTGACAGAATGGTAGGGGTTAATAAAATAGTGCAGAAGATAGAATTACAGAATCATCATTTTCATGAAATCTCAACCAGATAACTATCCTATTCGCCATATGATCCTGAAGAAAAAAAGAGGAGAAACATTTACAAGATGAAAGAACAATAGAAAACGGAAATCAAACTGGAACAGTCAACAAAAGTGATTTCAAAGAGCTAATATGTCTCATGACTGGCATTACTTTAATAATGCATGTTACGGGCCCGTATTGACCCAGTAGCAGCCCCGTAACATGAGGTATCATGATAGATGATTGAGGAACAGAAATTAGACCGTAGATGCACGCCAATATCTCCCTAGAAGCTAAATGACGGGTGTGATATAATGGTATTAATGGGCAAGCTATGTAAGGATGCACACTTTAAATCTTGTAGGCGTCGGTGTAGCTATTCAGCTGTATGTAATATTTTACCGACGCAATTATAAATTAGGTTAGACATTCTCACTAAGCGATTCCAGCCATCAGGGAATCGAGTACTCGGTTAAATAAAGGAATCGGCATGCTATCGTTGACGATTTTACGCCAGGAATTTCATTCACAGAAAACTATTTATATTTTCCCGTAGAAATTTGTAAATAAACTGAATTGACCAATCAACAATGGATTTATAAAATTCAGTCATCTGACGTAATGTAACGCTATGTTTGATTGGATAAAACGCCCGTAATGCTTGTGTATTTAGCGATCGAAAACTGGTGCTCTTAAAGCCGTCCAGACGGCGCGTAGTTCTCTACGTCAACTTGTTGAAAACCGTCCAGACGGCTCGTAGGTTTATTTGTACGCTTTTTGCGCGCCGTCTGGACGGCTCGTAGGTTCCTTAGGGTTAATATTATTTATGATATAGCAACCACTTATCTTATGACCAAACTTCAATCATCTCTTGCTGCGACTTTTAATGCAACACTGTGCATGATACGCACAACAGCAATCTTCAGTCAGATAATTTTAAAGATAGTCTGGCTGCGGTCGGATAGAAAGGTTTCAATCCAGGCATTTGTTTTTCCCCTAATGCCGCAATATCCGAGTTTATGTATTAGGAGACTATGACACACTTTATCGAAGGCTTTTGAGAAGTCCATTATGAATATGTCCGTTTGGTTTCCTTTGTCAATTTCCTCACTGATATCGTCAACAAATTCGGGTCTCACAGGAGCGCTTTCTGTGGAAACCGTGCTGAAGGTGATATAAGATGTCATATTTTTCAGCATGTTTCATGATATGGCTTGTGATTATGTGTTCCATTACCTTGCAGCAGATACAAGTAAGTGAGATGGGACGATAGTTAGATGGATCATACTTTTGTCCTTTCTTGAAGACTGGGGCAACGTTTGCATTCTTCCAGTCAGTTGGTATTACTGATGTAGATAGGGACTTCCTGAACATCATTGCTAAGATTGGTGTGGTTTCAGGTGCTAGTTCTTTCAATACTTTTGGATTGATGTTGTCAGGGCCAGTGGCTTTGTGAGCGTTCAGTTTCGACAACAGTTTTTCTACCCCTGCCTGTGTGATGTTTATGTCATTGGCAGGAGAGTAATGGTGGTCAGGCATAAAGTACTGTTCCTGGAATTCATTTCTGCTTATGTTGCAAGTACTGCTGAATGCAGACTCGAACTGCTTCCTGTATATATGTTATTATTCTATTACATCATTTTATATAGTTTTGTTTAAACGCATTATGACATACATTTTTTATATTTTCCAATCATCATTACTGTTCATGTATTAGGATACATGAACAGTAATGATGATTGGAAAATATAAAAAATGTATGTCATAATGCGTTTAAACAAAACTATATAAAATGATGTAATAGAATAATAACATATATATACAGGTAGGGCTGCGCGATATACCGATACCATATTTAAAACCGATATCCTGCACTGACGGTTTCATAACCGATTATAAGAAATAAATATCGAAAAACCGAATATGAACATATTTTCGGTTTTTCGTATCAGGATTGTTAAAAATAAAAGATACTAACGAGCATGAAAAGTGTAATGAATAATAATGACCATACTTTCCATTAAGCTACGTTCGGGGCAACTAATGATTGAACGTGGCCCCAATTGCGCATATTGTGTAACTACATGTAACTCGATGTACGCCGAGAGAAATCAAGCAGCGAATTAATTAAATAAATATCCACTCGTCTTTTCTCTGGTAGTCTCCGATAAATTTGCAATATAAAACACAATACTAACGCGGGAATTTGTCATTGAAATTTGTATCGGGGAAAACATTTCTAAACAACGGCATCCATTTTATTTACGTCACCGGCTAATTAACATAATGCAAAGTCGTCCGAAAACTAAATCGCCCGAATGCATACAAATCTCGCCAATAAATATAATGCTGAATACATTTTGCTGATTAGGATATAATTTTAAATAAAATTATTACTCAAACCGTTTTTAAAACGTTATCTTCTATACACAATATCATATTAACTTATGAAATTCGTGTTCGCAATATTGCAGTTAATATTTTCTTCAAGGCATGATTTCGTCGCCGGGCCGAATTGGAAATGAAAGAAGAAAGGGAGATAATTACATCATAATTAATTACAATCACGTGATTTACGTCTTTTCGCAACCTGTTTTGCTGATGATTTATGATTAATTTTGACAAAATAAACTATGCTTATTTAACTGTGCGTAATATTTAGGTGGTCTAATTAGTAATTTCACTCCCGCGATGATGGATATTATGAGGTATATTAAGCTTTAAAGGCGTACAATGTTACGAATGTATCTGGGCGTAAAAATACGTTCTGTTTTCCTGCTATTTTTTTTAATTTAAATTTTTTGTTTCATGCCCATAAAACCGATATTCGGTTAAAATCGATATGAAAAGTCATATCGAAACCGATATGGCTGTAAGCCAAACCGCGCAGCCCTATATACAGGAAGCACACGTGGTACCCACATATTGCGCATGTTTGGATTATCGCCTCCTATCAAATAGTCTGAGCAAAAATTGTAATTGTTGAATAAATATTAGAAACTAGTATGGGTTCTTATTCACCTGTATGAAACTTGACCGTTTAATTGTCGGTCTGCGTAAAATACAGCCCAAAAGGAGAAGCTACCGAATCCAATGGTGTACCCACTTTTTGCGCATGGGCAAAAAGTATTTGTTTTGCAGCGTATGCTACCACATCCTTGACACATGTTTCACATAAATGCATTGTTGCTGAAGAATAACCAATGGTAACATATGTATCATATTTGAAAGATCGGTTTGACAAATGGTGACCCTGACTGCGCAAAAACGTCTGTGTTCTTTTTCTTCTTTTCGTTCGCTGATCATACCGCCAGTCCTGTAAGTGACTATCGGCATGATCATAAGCGCTAAGTGCGTGGATCCATGGTTTATTAGAGTCAAGAGTGCGCCGTGCAGCCTGGAACCTCCGTCTTCAGCACTCGAGGTTTCTGTCAGGGTTACCTCACCCTTACCTCCTTTAGTCGCCTCTTACGACACGCAGAGGATACGGAAGGTGTATTCTAAGCTTGACCTACAGGGCAAGGTGTTGTTCTTAAGGGGGAAGAAAATATCATCTGAAATTATTTAATCATCAAATATAGGTACAAGCCTTAATATTTTATGTTTCTAAGAACAATTTTTGCGAAAGATACACAAATTTTGAAATAATATGTCAATGTCAGAAATCGCCAGCACTGCTCTAAACCTATATTGACAAGTAGTTTCACAATTTCAAGCGGCGAGTCTTGCATGAGCAAAATGAATAACCCGTGATTAACATGTAAATCAATGTGTGCATGCCGATCGTGGGGGGCTCTCACAAGAGGCTGAATGCGTATGCGCAAAGAGAGGGGATGCGCAAATACAGGCCACACAATGATATTGATGAAATGAAATAAAGTATAAAGTATAGATAACGAAAACCGGTGATAGAAAGGTTTGCATCGAGAACAATTGAATTAATGAAATTCCTGGATTTTAAATTCACTAATTTCGATATTAAGTTTGCTTAGACACATCAGAACTTACATCTGATATAAAATCCAGAAGGAAAATGTCGTAGAAACGATGAAAATCTGTCAAATATTGATTTATTTTCTCATAAATAAATCTACTTCTTTTTATTCGGTATATTCCTCCTATTCGGAAATTTACGTTTTCATTAATCAATAAGACTACTTACCGAGATTATGTGCAACCGTCTCTTCAGGAGTACAAGTCAGAGATGATTAGCATGTACGATCTATGTTTGACATATTCTAAGATTCACGATACCTTGATTAAGGTGACACAGGCCGCTGCACCAATTTCAACCAATAAAACCCCCAAATCTCACCGGCTATGGAATGACGAAATTGCAAGAGCTGCGATAGAAAGTCAAAATGCATTCCACCAATGGAAGATCTGCGACAGACCAAGTGATCAAAATTACCCAGCTACCATTCATAGACGGAGGTCAAAAGCACTGCTAAGGCAAGCTCAGCGCAATCTTTAGGCAGCTAGGCGTGATGCAGACATGCAGAAACTTATCGAAGCTAAGAACAGTGATAAGAAGCTGTTCTACAAACTAATCCGTAAGCACCATAGTAGTGCAGCACCCAAGCTAGCAGAACTCAAAGTGCAGGACACTACATTCCTGGCAGATGAAATTTTAGAACGGTGCCACTCACACTTTGTGCAAGTTGGTACTCCAACGAGTACCTCGAGCAATGACTCAAGAAAAGCAGAATTGGCCGGAATTTAATGAGATTGTACTCACTGATCTCTCTTCTGAAATTGATGATTTTATCCCATTTACTTATCCAGAGGTGATGAAAGCAGTCAAGCGGATGAACAGTGGCAAGTCCGCTGATACAGACAGTATCTCGGCTGAGCACCTGAAAGATGGCGGAGCTGCAGCAATTTATATAGTGACTCTGATTCTCAATGCAATTGGTCACCTAAGAACCATTCCTGGTGTCCTTAAAGTTGGTCTGCTAACACCAGTCTACAAGAAGAAGGAAAGTCTAAACCAAGCCTCCTCATATCGCGGGATAATGGTGACGTCAATGATATGCAAAACCCTAGAGATGGAGCTAAAACTTTGCATACAGCAGAAAATACTCACGTGTCAAAACCATTTACAGTTTGGTTTCACCTCGGGGATATCCCCTATGCATAGTGCCCTGCTGCTACAAGAGTGTAGTGCTGAGTCACGAAGCAAAAGGTTCAGTAACTATGTTGCCCTTCTCGATGCCAAATCAGCATTTGACGTGGTGAACCATGCAAGTCTTGTAAACTCTATTTTGTGGGCATAAAAGGTGTTACATGGATCCTCATCAGAGATGCGCACATGAATGCTACTTCCAGAGTAAAATGGAATGGCCAGCTTTCAGATCCTATTCCCTTTATGCAAGGCGTAAGGCAAGGAGGACTACTGTCAACAGACTTGTACAAGCTGTACATAAATGACCTGCTTGACACCTAAGATGCCTCTGGAAATGGAGCCAGCATTGGAACTGTGCATTGTGTAGCACTGACATGTGCAGACAACGTCAGCTTAATAGCAAATAGTGAAAACACCCTGCATATTCTGTTGAATATTTCTAGTCATTACAGTGTAAACCAATTTTATGAGCTCCAGCCAAAGAAATGTGTCATTCTCTCTGACTGTATGAAGGAGAACACTCCATTCTTCCTAGGTGATGTGGAGGTATCTGCACCAGGCTGTGCATCTCACTTATGGATCCAAAGAAGTGATCAATTTATAAATGCTCACCCTACAGTAGATGAAAACATCAGGAAAGCCAGGCGTGCTATCTAGGAACAGGGCTTCACTGGATAAATGGCATAACACCCTTGGCATGCATGCATCTGATAGAGGTCTATATCCTTCCGGTTCTGCTACATGGGATTGATGTACTTATTCTCAACAAAACCGAAGTGAGACTCCTTGACAAGTTCTATCATAAGCTGCTGTTACAAATCCTGGGTCTTCCAGATCGTGTAGCACATCCATCTCCATATCTTCTGCTTGGCACTCTTCCGATTGAAGCATGTATACACATACAGAAGCTAACGTTAGTGAGGAACATTTGTGCAGACCAAGAATCCATACTCTTCTCGGTGGCTGTGAGGCAGACTGCTAGGAAAGGATACGATCAGAATAGCTGGTTTGCTGACACTCGTAATATACTCGCGAAGTGTGATCTCCCTTCTATCGATGAGGTCAATAGTCAGATACCTCTATACTCATCCTTACAGTATTTGAGTGTAGTTCAGATCGACCGGTCGGATACCGGCCATACCAGCTAAGCTGGGTACGTGCCGCCCATCCTGGATTCGTTTCCTGAACACGCCCCTCTGGGTAGAGCTATAGGCGTATATAGGCCTATGGGAGAGATAGCGTGTCGAAAAACGACTAAGTTCGTTAAAGCGCATGATGAGCATGCGCGCACCAGAACGCTGTTTATATGGAGCACATAGTTACGACCTAGATAGGATGGCGCTTTTAGTATACCGAGATCGTACCCTGTAATTCTTATTGATTTCCTGTACCCGTTAAATCTGGCATTAATCAAGACCAGAATTCGATGGGCTTTCTAAATCTGTAAACTATTTCAAAATCGGTTGAGAAATGGCTGAGTTATCCAGGAAAAATTCTTCATGATTATCTTCAAAATATTGACTTGACGTCATAACCACGTGGACGCAAAACTTCTAGAATGTTCTAGAACGTTCGACTGCGCTATTATTAGATGCGCGCTGATTGGCTGTTGCTCGAACGATGATTGGATAGAGCCTGCATCTGTGACGTCACGAGGAGTATGAAAGGAGAAGCGATCCAGTGATCGAGAGCATCCTCGGCCAGGGGCCGAACAGGTTTGATCTGTATGAGCTACTACAAGCGTGACAGACATTACGCGTCTTCCTTCGCTATGCATCAGGTTTTTATCCCGTAGTGTGCTGTTCTCCAACCCACCGCACTAAAACAATTTTGTAATTCCCCATTTACGGGAGTAATTTGGAACTTCTGATAATTGTTCCAGAATACCAACAGCTACATTCGGAACACAAATTTGCGGTGAGGCCTTTACGGCCTGAATATGTGAGTCTACAGATGTAGAAGCAGGATGCTCTTTGATGGATGACTCGCTGGATCTGCCAGCCACGCCTAAAAGTGGTATTTCAATCATTGCCGCACTTACATCGTGTCGTTTCTTTCAATTTTCGACCACAGCAAGTAAACTCTGCCCGGTGCATCTTCAGAGCTGGTTGACGTACCTAGCACCGTGAAGCTTTGTTTTGTATCTTCATTTGCCTCTGACAACCCCCACTTGCAACGGGTTGTTTACACTTTCCATCCATGCCATCGGTGTATGGGAACTTTCTTCACCACATAGTACTATCGTATCTTTTACTGACTGCTCGTTAGACATTCTATTAGGCCTACAGCACTGAGCGATGTCCTCCACCTGCCATGAGTGTTATTGCGGGACTCCTGGTTGCGGACAACAGCTTGCGTGAACTAACCTGCAGGAACCAGCCTGCGGGAACTTTCCAACTTCCGTAGAGCGCATCATCTCACGTCGACTATGGATTGATGCTCAATTTCAGTAACATGGTAGCCTAACTTAGAAATGACTACCAAGTATTCAAGTAACTATACTTCACAGTTTAATTATTTCAATATATAGGTTTTGTTAATTATATTGTATCCGCAAAAACGGTCCCGATGACTAAAAGGAACCGTAACGGTCTTAGGACCGATAGTTATAATTTCTGTATTTGTAGATAATTATTATCATTTTCCTCAATGTGCTGCTAACCGCACTATAGTAGGTTTGTTAACCTTTACTAAAATATATATCTTAATCATTTGACACCGTATTGTTGTTCTGGTTAGATTATGTATATATATGGCAAGTGGCCATCCGTTCATAGGTTTTGCTCATTTATAGAAAATATAGGACTGCAGTGCATGTAGGAAACACTATACAGCAACACTTATATATGCAACACTTTCTCCCGCCACCAACACTTTTTCACTGAGGTCGCTGTCCGTGCTATAACTCTGTTTAGCCCGGCATACTACCGACTAACCCTTTCTATTCAGCTCAATAGGATAGGTTCAAAACGATTAGAGACACTGCCTTCATTACATACTGTGTAATATATTCTTCTTCTCTTCCGGTAGTGTGATAATCTAGCCCCGCACTCCGTAAGACTGATAAGTAAGATTTTGTCTCTCTTTGTGTTCCACTCAGCCCTGTGACTTCTTAATTGTTTGGATGTCCCCAACCGCACCATGGGCTGATCCGACTCTGGGAAACTATTGTGGTTTCCGAGCGGTGATGGCTAGGGTGCGGTATCACACACACTCCCGTGTATCTTCAGATACTTAGTAGATAGTACTTTAAGCCAATGTATGAAGCACTGCAAAAACACATGTATTAATTATGATTTTATTTGCTGACAATCCTCCCGCACCGCAGTGCAAAACTGGCAACTTGTATATAAACCTAACGACAGGTTAAACGGTTAGTTTTATAGGACCCGGTGACGGGCGAGATACATATTCCCACCAAATTCTGTTAAAATGTCTGGGCATGATATTTAGATCTGCCACGCCCTTGCGGGAAGGACATTTACGGTTGGTCTTCGTCTCTCTTATCCACCATAACGATAAGAGAAATGGCCTAATAATGTTTTCGTGAAATGTAACCCATGTCTTGTAATGTTTTATGTGGTTACGAAGCGGAATGTCCGGATTCTTACCCAGTTCGGAGATCCTACTAAGTAACATGTATGAGCGCTGTCTACAGTATGGATGTCTTAGGGCATCTGTTCTCCATGACAGCCATGTTTAATAGCTAGGTAGATATCAGCCAGTTGCGGCCTAAAATAATCCTTGTTCTGAAAAGCAGAAGGCCCGCAGAAATAAAGCGGCAACTACTAATTCATCATATTAAGAATCACATAAGACAGTGATGAGGGAATCCATCGGGAATCACCCATCCCGTCTTCATGTAAACCAGTATGCACTCCTATAATCAGAATCTCACTAGGTATGGTCTTTTCTATCTAAAGCATTTTTGTTTGAAATATTAGAGTGGGCCCATTTTTGCCTACTATTCTTCTCCCGCTTTAAGCTATGGCGACACCTTCCTGAGACGGAGGCCCGCGCTCGCAAGGATTCAGCGACGACAGTCCATGCCAGGATCATACTCCTCACACAAACTAGCACTAGGAGTAGTGCCCGCATGAGGCACATCACTTTTTCGTCTAAGATAACCTTCTTCCTTTCAGCTTAGAGGTATAATAACTTATATTAAGTTAAATAGCTATGTCTCGTGTACGGGAGCCGCCCTTCCGGGGATACCTCTGGGGACCTACGAGTCTGCGTGGTACCTCCGGGAGCCTCATGTTTAAAAGTTCATCTACCTGCCTCTATGTCTCATATTTTCGTATGCTCTTACTGTAGTTTTATCTAGCATATTTATAATTGTTTAGGTATACTCATTATATAAACGTATATCTTTAGGTCACCAAATCAAATCTTGTAAGTCTATAGATCATGAAATTGCTATGGACAGGCATACTGGTGACATAAATTCTTGGGATGAGACAGTTGTGTTTAATGTTCGCGACGATGGTCGCATGGCCCCACCTGAATGATTGAGTTCCACCAGCCTTAGGAGCCGTTTTTTGTTTCCCGCAGGGCAGTCTCGTACAAGGTCCGTCATCCCAAGACCGGTTGCTAACCAGCATCATCAATCGTCATGCACTTGCGGCGCAGCGAGTCGACATGATACACTGGAACGGCCCAACACTACCTGGCGAGCTACATTGAGTAACCATTTTATAAACCTTTCATCTGCCCACATAGCAATTGAGTCGGTCACTACTGCTCCACGCGATATATGCACATTACCGGTATGGCTGCACTTCCTGACCAACTGCTATACCCTGCAGCGCAACAGCACTAAATATAGTCGTGGGATGATAAAACATGATTGCCCACTATGTAACAATGGATCAGAAGACCATCACCATTTCCTGACAGTTTGTCAACCTTTAGCAGTGATTCGGAACAAGTACCGAGACCTACTACAGCATAGCCTATGCCTGATGTGTGTTGCACATACTGAACATGTCTGGGACGATAACAGCATTCTAATGTCATTCCTTATGAATCTATCGTCACATCTATACATGCCAGATCACACATGTCAGTGTGTCTACTCTGTAGAGAATATAATTCGTCAGTACTGCTTCACTTTGAACAATTTTCGAACACTCTTGACTGCTGAAAGGAACAATATCAATACCGAGAGTGACAGTGGTATATCTGGTATATATACAACAACAACAATATATAAACTGCTGCATGCACGAGCTGGCCTCATATATATAACACTGATTTGTGGAAATGCTGTGGTGCAGATGGGTGTTCCCCGCATCACCTTGGGTGTGCCGCCTACACTCATGGTTACACCCTGCTCCTCCATTTGTTTGCATGCTGACTTGTGGAGGCCGTGTTTGGTCTAATTATTGCTGTTGTTTTCATTTTCTGTGTTTGTTGCTATCCGAATCTCTTTCTCTACACTAGTGTTTCTTCATACAACCACAACATGTGGACATGGAAGCAGAGACTTATCTACCGATAATTGAAATCGCTACAGGGCATGTTTTTGTCAATACGCAGGTTACTCCAAGATAAGTCCACTGCATTGGAAGAATTTCAGTATGACTTTGTGATGGCTGGTATAGGTATGCTTGTTTAGTCAAATTCAAGTGATCTTTCTTTGAAATAGATATCTAGTTTGCTCTTGAATAATAAATAACTGCTGCTGCTTCGACTATTGTAGTTGGCAGTGAATTTCACTGTGGTACCACTCTGTAAGCAAAAAAGTGCTTGTGAATATCTTTGTTGTTGCGCTTTATGTTGAGTTTGAACCTATTCCCTCTGGTCTGTGTAATACTGGTTGGCTCGAAAAATTAGTCCTTATCAATGTTATATAGATCCCTGATGAGGTTGAATGTTTCACTTAAATCTCCTCGAAATCGTCTATATTTTAGTGACATTAGATTTAGGGCGTCAAGTCTTTCCATGTAGCTATACATATATATGATTTGCGGGACACGTTTTGTTGTCATCAATCATATCAATCATCATAGTGACAGACTTAAGTCTGGAGAAGCTTGTGAGTCCCAAGTTTGAATTATTGAGTTTGTTAAGTTTAATTAGGTGCAGTAATAGGTTATCTCATTGAAATCTTTGTCTAGTCGGGTTATGAAAATATATATGTTTTGGGCTAGCACACTGTTTTCGGGTAGCGAGTTCCAATGTGAGATTACAAAATTCATGATTCAAGATTCAATATTATTTATTCAGTAGCAAAATATAAATGTCATGGATTCAACTAGGTTGTCTGCCAAAGGCAATGCCTATTGTATTAGGGTGGGTGGTGGGGGTGGGGGTGGTGGTGGGGTGGGGTGGCATCTTACACATATATACATAAATATCTATATAAACAAATTAAACAGGACAGTTACATAGCAAACGACAGTTCAGACATTACATTTACATGCTCTAAGTTAGGCACATGTTTTATTATTTTAATTAATTCCAATTATGTATGTAATATATTAACTACAAATGAGCCTGACAGCTAAGTAGCATACAATCACAAAATGTGAACAAGTTAAATAAAAAAATGAATACATGTCTAGGTATTAGTAGTTGCAGTAGTGATGACACAATACAACAACTTTGATTACACAGTACATCTCAGAAATAACCAGAACATCACCACAGTAAAATGAAAACGTTCTGTTGAATGTGTTGAGCATAATTGAATTGGAAGCCACCGTTGCCATAGGCAGCACTGTCTTCCAATCAACCCACATTCAAAATACACAAGAGAACACTTCTCACATCGAGTTCAAAATTATTCCAACAACAAGTTACTGTTTTGTTTGGAAACATGTCAAGCCATCCCCGAGCTGTACTGTAATTATGTAATTGATAAGACATTTACAGCATGCTGGCTAGTGGGTAGCATCCTTGGTCAAGGGTGGGGAGGGAGAGAGGGGCACGCTGCTCATTCTCCTGTTCATCCAGTAAATTGGTTCTATGGTGACTGAAAAGATTAATAGTTGTTAGCAGTTGGAAACATCCAATCATAGTGAGTGAATTGAAATGGGTAGTTAGTAGTAGTAGTAGTAGTAGTAGTAGTAGTAGTAGTAGTAGTAGTAGTAGTAGTAGTAGTAGTAGTAGTAGTAGTGGTGGTGGTGGTGGTGGTGGTGGTGGCGGCATCATTAATACAGGTGTTGAAATAAGGCCCATTTATATGCCAAGTGCATTAAAAAATTATTGTTTCGAGTAGATGTCTAGTTATGGGTGACGATAATGCATATGTATTGTTAGCTAATATGGTATGTCAATTTGTGTACAGGTAAGAGACCAAGGTTAGATGTTCCTTGTGCATGTACATGTACATGTGGATAGGGTTTCTTATTTCTACCGCAGTAGTAGTAGTAGTAGTAGTAGTAGTAGTAGTAGTAGTAGTAGTAGTAGTAGTAGTAGTAGTAGTAGTAGTAGTAGTAGTAGTAGTAGTAGTAGTAGTAGTAGTAGTAATATGGGTTAATTCAGTAATCCTTTATTGTTTTGTTGAATAATTTTGTTGTCAGTATTTTGTCCCCGGTTTCCTGTTTAGTGTTATTCCATAATTCAGTGGCTGTTATTGATATTCTATGTTTTCCATGCCTGTGCATGTGTATTTTTCATGTAGTTTGTCTTCTTCTAGTGTTATGTTGGTGGATGTTAATATTGTTCACAAAGAAGGAGGCTATGGATTTGGGCAGGGTGTTGTGATGGAAGTCTTTCACAATAGTTAGTATTTGGGATTTTCCTATGTCAGTAAATTGGAGTATCTTTTCTTCTTTATACATATCTTGGCACTCTGCTGGTCTATAAAATAATTTAATGCTCTTTTTGGAGGCTTTGAATTTTAGATATTTTATTCTTGTAGGTGTTAGTCCAAACAGCATTGCTGTACATGAGATGCGGGTGGATTGGGGAGCTGTACAGTGTTTTAACTGTGTCATGTGTCATATATGGTTTTAATGTCTGGATGACACCTATTCCTCTTGCAACTTTCGCGGTAACTGTCTCAATTTGTTTGGCCCAGGTCAGATTTTTTTCTAAATATACTCCTAGAAGTTGCATATGGGGCCTCTTCAATTTCTTTTTTGTTGATATAAATTTTCGAAATATCTTTATTCATTTGTTCTCTAGATTTTGAAAATAACATATGTTTTATCCACATTTAATGACAGCTTATTTAATGAAAACCAGTTAGTAATTTCTTCCATTTCATCATTTGTCACTATGTAGTAAATACGATCACATTACTCCAATACTCCGTAATCTACACTGGCTACCCGTCGATAAATGTATCGAGTTCAAAATTCTCTGCTTAACTTACAAATGCCTAGAAGGTACTGCACTGGCCTACCTCGCCGAACTCATAGTACTTTACAGTCCCCGCCGTTCAGTCAGATCAGAAAGCAAAAAACAACTTAACATTCCTAAATTCCGAATGAATACATATGGCCAAAAAACATTCTCTTACTCAGCTCCCATCCTATGGAATAAATTGCCTTTGGACATCATTTTTTTTTTTCTAGAATATTCTAGATAAGCTTTCTAAGCGCTTAGAGCATGCTGCGCATGGATTTTGGCACGTTACAAATGGACTATTATTATTATTTACGTTTTTGTATAAAGCAATTAAATCTTCGTCAGAGTAAAAGGCATTGGTGTCCTCAGCGAACAGTATTAGTTGCATGTGTTTACATATATTGGGCAGATCATTCATATACAAGAGAAACAGCAGCGGGCCAAGGATGGATCCATGAGGAACACCGCAATTTAGTCTCCTATTTTCAGAGCAGGTTGCATTAAATTGCACGCATTGTCTTCTTTCATTTTTGTAGCTTTGAAACCAGTTGAGTGCACTTCCTCGAATTCCATAGTAGGCAACTTTTCTAGTTAAATAGATTGATCATGTCGAAAGCTTTCGAAAGGTCCAAGAAAATGCCTATTATGTGCTTTTTCTTTTCATGTGAATCAATTATTTTTTCGGTCATTTCAATTAGTGCTAGCATTGTTGAATGGTTTTCACGAAACCCGTATTGTGATGTATAAAGGAGTGACTTTTTGCCTAAATAGCTAATGAGCTGATTATTCATAAGTTGTTCCATTAATTTGGAGAAGAGTGGAAGTATTGAGACTGGTCTATAGTTAACGCAATCCGTTAAATCATAGTGCGCACGATGCAGTTACAGCCACCCTGTCTGTGCAGTTGAATGGATCCGTACCATCACGGTGACAAGCAGGAATGCTAGTTAAGCAGAGGGTGAATTGGGACAAGGTGGACATACAAAAGTACAAGCATCTTACCTCATCGGGACTGCAAAACCTGGTAGCCCTCTCCCGTCAGAATCTGTCTTCAGAGTTCCTGCTGCAGGCAATAAATGAAATCTTATACAACACAGCCGTAGACGCTAGTCCGGCCAAAAAGAAGCAGCGGGTCAGACCACATTATAAATGGGATGCTATGCTAAAGCCATTTGTAGAATGTTCAGAGGCTGCACATTGGATATGGAGAAATGAAGGATGCCCAAAAGATGGGGAAGCAGCGGATAGGAAGAAACATGCAAAAAAGGATCTTAAGGCAGCCCAAAGACAGCTTATGGCAGAAGAACGAAACAGGCTGCACACAACCATAATGGACTCAGGTCCAAAAGATCACAGCAAATTGTTCAAGGCGATAAGACACTTAAGAGATAGCAGACATTTGACAGTGAGATGAAGGAGTCACTAGTGCTTAGACGCATGTTGATTAGTCTAAACTCATCTGCAGAGAAACCTTTATCCTTAGTGGATACCCAACAAACTGAAAAGCATGTGCAAAAACTGAAGAATGGCAAAGCAGCAGACATATTCGGTATCACTGCAGAATGCCTAAAATACGCCTCAGATGAAGTGCTTACAGTCCTCAATACCATTACAAATGACGTGCTGACCACTGGCAAGATCCCAGATACCATGAAAACTGGCCTAATCACTCTGGTCCCGAAGAAAGGAAACTCTGCTAGATGTCCAGATAGTTACCGACACATTACAGTCAGTTCTGTTCTGAGAAAGGTAGTGGAAAAAGAAATTGTACAGCGAATCAGACCCGCCTTAAACCAGACAAAAAGTAGATTGCAGTTCGGTTTTACCCAAAGTTGCTCATCCATGAATGCAGTTTTTGCCCTTACTGAAACCATTGCTGATGCTGTTGATACCAGCCGTTCACAACACATAACATTTATGGATGCCAGCAAGGCCTTTGATATTGTAAACCACTCAAGTATGCTTAATGCCATCTACAGTCAAGGAATCAAGGGCACCCTATGGGCTATTGTAGACAGTATGTACACAGATATGGGAGCAGCGGTTAAGTGGAAAGGGGAAGTGTCACAGCCCTTTGCTGAGTATCAGGGGGTCCGTCAAGGTGGTGAGTCGTCAACAGACCTTTTCAACAGCAGGAGCAACAAGCTACTACATAAACTGGAAACCCACCCAGCTACATATAGAATCGGTTCGATCCCAACAGGTGTGATTATGTGTGCAGATGACCTAGCATTAGTTGCGCGAGCACCTGAAGCTATGCAACTCTTAATAAATGAGGCACAGCTGGATGCAGCTAGTAGGCGGTACTTCTTTAGTAGCACCAAAACTAAAATCATGGTGGTTAGAGGTACAAAGCCAGCAAATCTCTGGATAAATGGGAAGCTGTTGGAGATCACAATTGAGAAGATCCATCTTGGCGTTACTAGAACATCCTCGTGTAACAACCTAAAAACAGTTGAAAGCATAATTAATTCAGCACGGCGTGCAGCCTACTCCCTAATGGGTGCTGGCATGTATGGACTTAATGGCCTAAACCCAATGACATCAATACACATCTGGGAGATAAATACTACTCCAGTCCTACTCCATAGCCTTGAGGGACTGATCCTAAAGCAGTCTGAGATCGAAACGCTGGAAGATTTCTACAGGGCCAATCTAAAACGCATGCAGCATCTACCTGCCAGCTGTGCGAACGCTGCAGCCTACATGCTGCTTGGAGCACAACCAGTGGAAGGCCAAATTCACAAAAGCATCTGATCTTTTTTGTGAATATGCTACACAGAGAGAATTCCACCGAACGTGAGATAATTGAAAGACAATTAGCCATCAAGGCAGCAGGGTTCTATAGCTGGGTAATGATAGCAAATCAGATGCGACAGAAGTATGGCCTGCCGGGTGCATACAGTCTCCTGAAGAACTTGCCAAGTAAGGGAGTATGGAAAACAATAGTGACAAAACAGGTCCATGACCACTGGGAGCGCAAACTGAAAGAAGAAGCTGCCGGGAAGAAGACTCTGCCGTATCTTTCCCTTGACTCCTACAAGATCGGGAAAACACACAGTGTATGGACAAGCTGCGAGTCTGATAAGACCTCTGTATATAAGGCTACTATCCAAGCTAATTTACTAGTACAGAGATATAACCTACTTGGAGGAACAACCTGTAACCGTTGAGGTCCAGCCACCTGTCCACTGTGCAAGAGCGAAGATGAGACGTTGGTGCACTTCCTTGTCGTGTGTACACAACTTCAACCTACATGAAAAGAACTCCTGAGTAAGATCTGTGGCATGTTGAAGACACTAGGACTCCAAGTCACACAGGGGAACTGTATTCAAGCTATCTTAGACCCTAGCAAGTTTGCTGCAGATGATCCTGTAAGCTGTAGCTCCCGGATACTACAGAGACTCCAAAAACTATCCAGAGAACTTTGTCACAACCTGCATCGAAAGCGAGCTAAGATGACTCAGTTGCAGTGATGCGCTCAAAGTTGCGTGCTGTAGAGTTGCATGATGGGTCTGACTGCATCGCTGACTATACTCTACCAAACAGGCCACTCTTTTAAACAAACAATTTTGCGCCTTGTTATACTTAACGGATACTACTTGTGAAATCTCTCGAATCAAGCTTCTCGTTGGACATGTCGGAAGGAACTAAATATCTGTACCAAATGTACTCCCTGTGGAGGTTCGTCTGAAGAATATCACATTGTTCTAGAGAAGGGATTTACTGCGAAAGAAGTTTGTGAAATGAATCCTTTGCTTTGTATACAGGTGTTACTCGTGCAGCCTTTAGTTTTGATGGAAATATGCCTTGTATTATTAATAGATTACAAATGTGGTTGATGGGTATTAGTAGGTCTAAGGTCCAGTGCTTGAAAATACTCCACTTAGATCCATCGAGGCCAGCACTGTTTGCAGGGTTTAGTCTGTTAAGAATGTTAAAAATTTCTTCATTGCTGACTGGGTTAGCGAAAAAAGAGGATTGATAGTTAGTTGCCTGTGAGGTAATCAGTATGTTTGCTACAGGATAATGATTTGATTTAATCTGAAAGTGGTAGACCGATATTAACAAAATAATCATTGAATCCTGTTGCAATTTCGAAGTCATATGTTAATATTTTGTTGCTATAAATGTGAGGGAGCAACCGATCAATGATTAATTATAGACCCACATTGCGAATGCAAAAAAGTCAAAATTCAATATAAAGTATTTTAAAGCGGAAATTGAAATGAATTCTTAAAGGTAATATTTAGCAATCACATGATGTTCTTAGATTTCAAGTGAATGCCTGGTCTACTAGATAAAAAAGTAGAACTGGAGTAATCCGATGGATGGCCTCCAAGACAGAATGTGTGTTATCCCTACCCACCTTAATTCAATGGATTGCTGAGCATTATGCTAACAAGAACTTTACACAAGACAAGGTTGAAGAAAAATAGGAAGGTTTATTTATACACAATACTGCAACCGACTACAGACACAATCACGATTCATGTAAAAACCTGTATATAGAAGAAATTTCTGTATCATTATATTCTACCTGGCACTACATATATTCGCAAACTTATATATATTTCATATTAATAATCTAATGGTAAAGTAGCACATGTTTAATGACAGACTAAGATAGACCATGGCAGATTTCTACCCCTCTGGAGAAACGACAAAATCTTGTGCATCATACAGTAGAACAATGCGCTGAACAAAGCCCTGATCACAAAAAACCCTGCAAAGTAGCTTTTACCAGCCCATACCCTCAATCATCCTCTCCTCCAGGATGGCGCTCAACACTCTGTGGCTGTCAATCCCCTCTGAAACTTGACTCTACAGCCTGACTTGTTGGAAATCATGTCACCCTTCCATAGAAAGCGTTATTACAACTGGCTATGTTGATGATTAGCAACGAAAGAGAATGACCAGACTCGGCCAACACACTTTTTCACATCCCTACGCCAAGACCAAATAGTTCCTTTCCTCCTTCCCACATAACAACCAATTCACATAGTTATACCCATATCAACTAACAAATGATCGGATGTTAAATTGGACGATCACCATCCCCACATCCCCAATGTATTAAAACCTCATTACGCATTGTAAACATCTCACTACATGGAATATTACTCCGCCCGAGACAACAACATCTCCCACTTCCCACGCGAAATACCCATGAAATATACATCTAGGGGAACACCGATATTGTCATAACCCGGGGAACATATATTCCTGTCGCATACCAAGTATTATCTAAAGCATATATGGAAACAACACTTGAATAGGGGAGACTAGAGTCAAGTACCTAGTTTTCATGAAAACGACTTCTTCTCCAGAACCGCTGAACGGATCAGGCCAAAATTTGGCTTATATGATTAGGGACTGAGGGTCATTACAGTTTGTTCAAGAGAAATCGATACGTAAAAAAACATGGCCTCCATCGACCAATAAAAGTTCAGCATGATTGGCAGCCATTTTGAATTTTTTTATTTGTTGAAATTTTAAGCCGAAATTGGTTTCACATAGGTTTTTGGGTCTTTTGATTCCAAATTTGCCATTTTCAATACTGTCGGACGAACGGTTTGGCGGCCATCTTGGATCGTTTTCCTGCCAATTTCCCCAATAGTAAAGCAATTGGAAAATTTAAATTCCTTCTCCTCGGAAACCTCTGGGTGGATTTCAATTATATTTTGCAGAAAGCATCATTATGTAATAGAGATCTGATTTTGTTCAAACAGTGCTGGTCGGCCTATCAGGGTGGCGGCCATTTTGGATTTTGTAGTATTTCGGGAAATGTATTTAAAAATCTTATCCAAAAGCAGTTGGCAGAATGATTCAAAACTCATGAAATATCGTCTAGGGCATCGGCTGAACCAAGTTTGTTCAAGGGGATTTGATTGGCCAAAAACTTCGGTGGCCATCTTGAATGACCTAGTTTTCGTGAAAACAAGTTCTCCAGAACTGCTGAACAGATCGGGCCAAAATTTGGCTGGTATGATTAGAGAGTGAGGGGCATTACAGCTTGCTCAAGAGAAATTGATATGTAAAAAAACATGGCCGCCATCGACCAATCAAAATTCAGCACGATTGGCGGCATTTAGAATTTTTTTATTTGTGGAAATTTGAAGCCGAAATTGGTTTTACATAGGTTTTTGGGTCTTCTGATTCCAAATTGGCCATTTTCATTACTGTTGGACGAACGGTTTGATGGCCATCTTGGATCGTTTTCCCGCCAAATTTGGCAATGCTAAAGCAATTGGAGAATTGAATTGTCTTCTTCTCAAGAAGAACTGGGCTGATTTCATTTATATTATTTTTACTGCCATTGTTGACACACGATTGTTTGTTTTTCAAAACCACATTCAATGATGGGTAGACTGGGCGGATAAAGAAGATTCCTACTGTAACCTTCTCACATAATTCAATAAAATTGACAGCATTAGTCCAACTTGATCAAATCCAAGAAGCTATTTAGGCTCTAAGCCACCTATAAGAGCTGGCTCAGATAAGGTTCTTATCTTAGCGACCGGGATGCTAGCCACTTGGCCACTGATGCATCGCCGCTTGCGGCTATATTTATTTTTATTTTTTATTTTTTTATTATTCCGTGCTTTTATTTGTTCGCGAATAGAGTGAAGACAAAAATACCGATGAAATTCAAGCTTTGCATGCCAATAGGGCCTTATTAGAGCAAACCTTTTACGTGTGAATTGATATGATTTTCTAGAAAGGTTGGTGGCCATCTTGGATTTCCTGAAAATTTTCCCGCATTTTAAAAATCTCCAGAACCACTAAACGGAATGAGCTGAAATTTGGTCAGAAGCAGTGGAGATTGGCTCGCTATAAAGTTTGTTCAAGAGAAGTTAAGAGCTTGAAAAACATTGATTTCCGTATGAGCCAATCAGCATTAAGCTTTCTGGTGGCCATGTTGAATTTTTTATTTAATGGATTGTGATGCCCAAATTGGGCCTATATATGTTTGTCTGATCGAGAAATCGAAATCTGGCATTTTCGAATTTGTTCGATCGACGGTTTAACTGCCATCTTGGATTCGTTTCCCGCCAAATTCATCCATAGTAAAGCAATTGGAAAATTTTAATTCCTTCTCCTCGGAAACCACTGGGTGGATTTCAATTATATTTTGCAGGAAGCATTGTTAGGTAATAGAGATCTGATTTTGTTCAAACTACGCTGGTCGGCCTATTAGGCCGGCGGACATTTTGGATTTTGTAGTATTTCGTGAAACGTATTTTAAAATCTTCTCCTCCGAAACCACTTGGCGGATTGATTAAAAACTCATGGTTGTGATTTTAAGGCTCAGAGGCTTAACAACCCTAGCATTAATGCTTTTCTGAACACCTAGAACGTATCATGAACCGCTTATCGTGCACAATTCCCTCTACGGTGGCCACACCAACACCATAGATTTGCATCACCAGGCTGCTGCAGATGCGTTATCACTTCACCATATCCATACGTTTGTAAGACCTGTGAGTAATCGTTAGAGATTTTAAACCAATAGAGGAGTTAGGGTCTCACTTCGGCCTGATAAAGTGTATCTGTATGCCTCCTAAAGATTTATTCTTTCCTGTTCTCACATACAGATGTAACAAACGTTTGTTCATTCCATTGTGCAGTAAATGCGCTCACGATTTTCAGAGTACTGAATGTACTCATAGCGACAGCGAGCGTGCTCTACAGATTGTATGGACATCTGTGGAGTTGAAGGAGGCGGTACATAGCGGGTACTGTATCTTAGAGTTTATCAAGATATGGCATTATGAAGAGCATACTGATACAGTTTTCAAGGGATGCATCAATAACTTTTTGAAAATTAAACAAGAAGCATCAGGGTATCCCGATGATACTGCCACCGATGCGCAGAAAGACGTGAATGCTCTGGAATATTTTGAACGTGAAGGGATTAAATTAGATAAATCTTTGAGCGTTCAAAATAAGGGCCTTAGAACCCTGGCAAAACAGGTGCTGAATTCTTTGTGGGGTTATTTCGCGCTGAACATCACCATGTTGAAGTTGCTGACGGATAGAACGATTTCTGTCAACGATATCTGTGTATGTAACAACAGCACTCTGTTAATGCGCTATAGCGAGTTGAACCAATTCGTGCCGGTGGATAATCACACCAATGTTGTGATCGCTGTGTTTGTCATGAGTCATGCCAGAGTTCATTTGTTACAAAGGCTAGTATCTGTAGGCTCGAGTTGCATTTATCCCGATACGGATTCTATCGTGTATGTTCAAAAACTTGATAAACCTCGCCTAATCCCCGCTTATCACGACAGACTCAGTGATTTCAAGGTGGAAGTTCCTTCCCGCAGTGAAATAAGTTTATCAGTACCTCTCCGAAGAGTTACGCATACAGATAGCCAGACAGACAGACAGAGGATATCAAGAATGTCTGCAAAATTAAGAGCTTAACTTTAAATTACAGTAATAAGGGGTTGGGATTTGATACTTTGTTAGCCATGGTCAACGATCATAATCTCGAAACATTCGCTCAGTATCCTAATACTATCATTAGAAATAAAGATCATAGACTTTTGATTAAGGATACTGAGAAACATTTCAGATTTACTTACAAAAAATGGAAAATTTTTAATGACTATCATACTAAACCATATGGCTTTCAGGGTATCTCTAGGATCTAATTTTACAACAGCTGGGGGTGGGAAAGTTGAGGGATGCTTTCGGATAGGGGTAGGTTGGGGTGCCGAGTATAACCTGGTGGTATGTGAGTTTGAGCATGAGCGAATGGGAAAAACCTGCAGGGTGGGTGGGGAAACAGTTGGGTTGGGGGTGGTTGAGCTGTTGCTTTTGTACGGTGTATAATACGCTAACCTGTAACATACATTACTATCATACCATTCATCGAGGGTGAGTAAGTAATCTTCTGCTTTATTATTATCGGTTAGAAATGTGTGGAGCGTGATACATAGTCATAGGGGGTAGGGGGCGGTTGAGATGGCCCTTTTGTACGCCGTATAATATGCTAACCCTGGTGGAGTGAGAGAGCAAGGGTCCGACTTGAGTAAATTGTTATATTCATGCACTAAGCCGGTTGTAAACCATTATTTAACCCTATTTAAAATATTCCCTGCACACACTCCCGCGTATTGAAAATTAATATCTCCAAACCCTGCCTTTGTAAAAAAAAATCTGTGCCCTCTCTTTACACCCAACCTGTTAGGGATGCAGTAGCTCTTAGATCGTTTTTCAAATTTATTTAAATAATAGCTCTAAAATCAGTTTTGCGTAATACGTCAGTCACACCATTCTCTATGTCTATCGCTTAACTTTCCAGGTCGCTGGATCCTGCTCGAAAACATTTGTACCTTTTATATTTCAATTAAATTATTGTTTGTGTTTGTTTTACATATAATTCGTTTTTATATTGTTTGCTTATTCATGTGTATTTTTATCATCTGTATATTTTATCTGTTGTATAGTTACTGAAACTTTATTTTAATAAAAAGAATTGTGAAATGTGAAATGATTCGTGTTGTGTTAATTGAAAGAACTGAAAGAATCATCGTCTATAACCTGTTAAACGCCCCCCCCCCCCCCCCCCCGAGCCAACTCAGCCCGGAATTTTGTCACAATATTGCGTGGCCGCCCGTTAAAAATGTAATAAGTTGTTATTATTAATCTAACACGATTGAAAATTGATTCGCTGATCTTTGTATGACTCTGATCAATCGCTACACATGGAGTTGTTTTTAACATTCGACTAGTTAATTTTAATCTGTAGGAGTAACAACCAACCGCTTGTCCTTACACTTTTACATTGTCATGGCTAAAAAACCCCAAGGTTCAGAAGTTTAATGATCAATCTGTTAGACTAACAGAGTTGTCTTCCACAGTTGTGCTTACGCTATAGCTTGACCATTTAGAATTAATCTCCCATGATTGAATGAGTTTCCAGAGTCAGAAAAAAGACGTGTCCAGACATGCAACCTGTCAATCATTCTTAATTACCCTCATTAACCCTTGTATATCATTATGCTAATTACCCTTAAGCTCACATGATTGGATGTCAGGTGGCACGTGATTTAATGAGGGGGGCACAGCTGCATGATTGAACGAATTCCAAGAGTTCACACATGTACCCTGTCAATCATCCTTAATTACCCTCATTAACACCTATCAATTATTAGGCTAATTACCCGTAAGCTCCCATCATTAGATGCCAGGAGGCCCATGATTTAACGAGGGAGGGGGGGGGCCGAGCTTCGCGATTGAACGAGTTTCGAGGAAAAAACGAGGCCAGACATGCAGCCTGTCAATCATCCTTTCGCTATGCATTAACCATTGCCAATCATTATGCTAATTACCTGCCCTTGCCAATCATTATGCTAATTACCTGTAAGCTCCCCTCATTGGATGCCAGGAGGCATATGATTGGGGCTTCATGATTGAATGAGTTCCCTGGAAAAGATGAGTCCAGACATGTACCCTGTCAATCATCCTTAATTACCCTCATTAACCCTTGTCAATCATTACGCTAATTACACTTAAGCTCACCTCATTGGATGACAGGAGGCACATGATTTAATTATTTAATGAGGGGGCGGCTTATGGTCACCCTCTACATCTAACATACAATCAGAATGGCGGAGATCTGGACGCTTTTTTCCACACATTTTCAAAATGCAGTAGAGATCAAAGGAAAAGATAGGTGTTAAAATCAATAAACATGACGTCATTGACACATAATTAGCATAACAAAAGAAAAAAGGTGTGGAAAAAGCATCCAAATTGCCCCACCTCTACTCATGTTTTCTAGAATCCTGGTGTATGGCCACACCAAAGCTGGTGCTAAAATTTGAGTCAAACTGGACCGTCACTCCTCAAGATATACAGATTCAGAATTTGACCCGATCTGGATCCAGGCTCTTCTATTTAGATCACGACCAGAGTCTGTGATGCTATTGTACTATAAGTTATTACACTGTGTAAAAAAAATGTGAGCCCAAACAGATCAGTAGGTCTCTGAGAAACAGACATAATACTACTAATAATAATAATAATAATAATAATACTAATAATAATAATAATAATAATAATAATAAATATAGCTGCAAGCGGTGATGCACCAGGGGCCAAGCGGCTAGCATCCCGGTAGCTAAGACGAGAACCTTATCTGAGCCAGCTCTTAAAGGTGGCTTAGAGCCTAAATAACCTCTTAGATTTGATCAAGCTGTACTAATGCTGTCAATTTTATTGAATTATGTGAGAAGGTTACAGTAGGAATCTTCTTTATCTGCCCAGTCTACCCACCATTGAATGTGGTTTTGAAAAACAAACAATCGTGTGTCAACAATGGCAGCAAAAATAATATAAACGAAATCGGCCCAGTTCTTCTTGAGAAGAAGACAATTCAATTCTCCAATTGCTTTAGCATTGGCAATTTTGGCGGGAAAACGATCCAAGATGGCCGTCAAACCGTTCGTCCAACAGTAGTGAAAATGGCCAATTTGGAATCAGAAGACCCAGAAACCTATGTAAAACCAATTTCGGCTTCAAATTTCGACAAATAAAATATTCAAAATGGCCGCCAATCATGCTGAATTTTGATTGGTCCATGGCGGCCTTGGTTTTTACATATCAATTTCTCTTCAACACCCTGTAATTCCCCTCAGTCCCTAATCATATCAGCCAAATTTCGGCCCGATCCGTTCAGCGGTTCTGGAGAACTCGTTTGCACAATAACAAGGTCATTCAAGATGGTCACCAAAGTTTTCGGCCAATCAAATCCCCTTGAACAATTTGGTTCAGCCGATGCCCTAGATGATATTTCATGAGTTTTGAATCAATCCGCCAAGTGCTTTCGGAGATTTTTAAATACGTTTCCCGAAATACTACAAAATCCAAAATGGCTGCCGCCCTGATAGGCCGACCAGCATTGTTTGAACAAAATCAGACCTGTATTACATAATGATGCTTTCTGCAAAATATAATTGAAATCCACCCAGTGGTTTCCGAGGAGGAATTAAAAATTTCCAATTGCTTTACTATGGGGGAATTTGGCAGGAAAACGATCCAAGATGGCCGCCAAACCATTCGTCCGATAGTATTGAAAACGGCAAATTTGGAAACAGAAGACCCAAAAACCTATGTAAACCAATTTCGGCTTAAAATTTCAACAAATAAAAAAATTCAAAATGGCCACCAATCATGCTGAATTTTGATTGGTCGATGGAGACCATGTTTTTTTGACGTATCGATATCTCTTGAGCAAACTGTAATGACCCTCAGTCCCTAATCATATCAGCCAAATTTCGACCCGATCCGTTCAGCGGTTCTCGAGTTGTTTTCACGAAAACTAGGTCATTCAAGATGGCCACACAAGTTTTCGGCCAATCAAATTTACTTGAACAAACTTAGTTCAGCCGATGCCCTAGATGTTATTTCATGAGTTTTGAATCAAGCCGCCAAGTGGTTTCGGAGGAGATTCCCGAAATACTACAAAATCCAAAATGGCCACCGGCCTAATAGGCAGACCAGCGTCGTTTGAACAAAATCAAATTTCTATTACCTAACGATGCTTCCTGCAAAATATAATTGAAATCCAACCAGTGGTTTCCGAGAAGGCATTTTAACTTTCCAATTGCTTTACTATGGGGAATTTAGTGGGAAACGAATCCAAGATGGCAGCCAGACCGTCAAACAAATTCGAAAATGCCAGATTTGGATTTCTCGACCCCAAAAATCTATACAGGCCCAATTTCGGCATCAAAATCAATTAAATAAAAATTCAACATGGCCGCCAGAAAGCTTGATGCTGATTGGTGCACACGGAAATCCATGTTTTTCGAGCTATTAACTTCTCTTGAACAAAAGTTATAGGGACGCACGCTCCGCTGCTTCTGACCAAATTTCACCTCATTCCGTTCAGTGGTTCTGGAGATGTTTTAAAATGCGGGAAAATCCAGAAATCCAAAATGGCCGCCAACCTTTCTAGAAAATCATATCCATTCACACATAAAAGGTTTGCTCTAATAAGGCCCTCTTGCCATGCAAAGCTTGAATTTCATCGGCATTTTTGTCTTTGCGCTATTCGCAAACAAAAAAAGCATGGAATAATAAAAATAAAAATAAACAGAACGAAAACAATAGGGTGCCAAGCACCAGCTTGGCCCCCTAATAATAGCAACAAGAGGCCAAAAGGGCCTGTGTCGCTCACCTGGAGCACCATCAATTTTTGTCAAAATTGTTGGTGGGTGGTTTAGCAGTCTTAAATGGGTTTGTGAACATTTTTGAAAGTGCAATATGGCCGCCAAAGACACTGCATTTTGATTGGTCCACGGCGCCCATGCTTTTTTGATGGATCAACTTCCCTTGAACAAATTTTAATGGCCCAAATTTTGGCCTGATCCCTTCAGTGGTTCTGGAGGAGTCATTTTCGTGAAAACTAGGTCATCCAAGATGCTTGCCGAACCATTTGGTCAAGCAAGTCCTCTTGAACATACTTGGCTTACCTCTTGGCCTAGATGAAGATTCCCCAACTGGTTTCAGAGATTTTTAAAGACATTTCCTGAAATCGGCCGAAATCCAAAATGGCCGCTGGGCAAATTGGCCGATCGGGTTCATTTGAACCAACTTGGATCCTTATGCCCTAAGGACGCTTCCTGCAAAATATAAGCTGTCAACTCTTCCTGGGACCAAAGACCGGAAACCGACGGAGTCCCAGACCGCTCCCCATCCCTCCTGAGAAGCGTCTGTGAATATAATCGCCTGAGCGGAGGACTTTACCAGTGGAACACCCACCAGAAACAGAGAACGATCTTTCCAAAAATCTAGAAGAGGAATCAAGTGTTCTCTGATGGGAATCTGATGGTAAATAGTTAATCGACTGCTTCCAAATGGACATTAAATACAATTGGAAGGATCTTCTCATCAGCGCCGCCCATGGAATAACATTCTCTACGCCGACCATCAAACCTATCACTCTTAGCAGAAATCTTGCTCAGACCATGGAAGAAGAAGACAGGATTTCCATTGCCACTGATAAAGCCTCTATTCTTTGATCTGAGGGGAAGACTAGACCCTGGGCCAGATCGAAAGAAACGCATAGATGCGTGAAGATTTGAGAGGGACCTAGGCTTGATTTCTTTAGATTTAAAATCCACCCTCGGTTGCAAGCCAGACTGCAAACCTCTGGAAGAATTCCTGAGAGAATTGAAAAAGACTTACTTTACTAACCAATCGTCTATATAAACGTGGAGATGGATAGAACGACGGTGACAATTTCTGCCACGGCTGAGACTAGGCGAGAAAAAGAAAAGGAGCCATGGTCAGGCCAAAAGGCATGGCGCGAAACTGCCAAGCTTGATCTTAGTAAGCAAATCTCAGGAATTTACTGAAGGAAGGGTAAATGAAAACATGAAAGAAGGCATCATTTTGGTCGATGGAAACGACCACATACCCTATTCTAGACTGGAAATGATCTGGGAGATGGTCTCCATGTTGACTTGGGAGTAAGAATCATGAGATTTAATCATGTCATTACCCCTTGTTAAATTAAAATTAATGCAGATTTTAATGTTTCAGAGTGAATAGAGATCATTTTACTAAGATTTAATGACAGGGTAGGAAAACCTACCCTAGGCTGAACGCTCTCATGTATGTATAAATTCCTTAGAATTAACATAATTCACAAAGAAAACTAACATGTTAATGACCAAATTGTCAACTGAAAGGACCAGAGGAGACAAGAAAGAAGAATTAGAAGAGGAAAGAGCCGACACAAAAGAACTAAGGTCTATAGAAAACTTGTCCTTAAAAGGAAGAGAAAGAGTCTAAGCAATCCACCAGTGAGCCAGGGACCAGTCATCCGAAGAGACCCTGACTGGACAAAATCTCCTCAACCCTGAACGGCTAGGGAATAGAAGAATTAGAAGAAGGATTAGGAGATGGAGAAGAAAAAAGATGAGAAGAGTCACCAGAGGCCATAGAATCAACAGTTCAAATGGAAAGAGGAGAGTAAGGCCTCTTGGGAGCTAGAAGAGAAGAAAACTGTAAAGAATCAGAAAAGGAAAAAGATTGATCAGAAGGAATGTGAACAGATACAACATCTTTACCAGAGTACATGGAAAGAATAGAGAAAAAAACTGACATGAAAGAACGAACAAGGGACGAATCCCTAAAAACAGAAAACAATGAGAAAACCCGCCCTTAATCAACAATTAGAAACTCAAGCTCAAAAGAGAGAACGACAGAAACACTCGGATCAAGATGATCAAAAGAGGAAGAAGAGGAAGAAGGAGGAAGAGAGGAATTAAGAAGAATGGAAGATGAAGAGGAAAGAACAGGACCAGAAGATCCCTGGAGTGGATTGATAGAAGATGAAATACGGGAAAACCACAGAGGAGGGAAAAAAGAAGGAAGACAGAAAGAGAGAGAGATATGAAAGAGAACATGACTAGAAAAACTTTAGAAGGAGAAGGGGCAGAGGATGAAGGAAGAGACCTATACTTATCTTTACTCATTATTATTATTAGACTTTGAACCAATATTATCATCTTGTAAAGACGGATGTCATTGAGTTTGATATGCTAATAAAAGGAATGATTGATAGAATGATAATGAATCCCGGGAACAGCTGGATGTTAAATACACAAAACACTAATACTTGATTATGATTAAACACTACGGGATGAATCACGAAACAAAACGCTGAAAAACACACGCATTATTAAATCTAAGCAACAAGACTATCCTAAACCATCACTGTGAAAACGCAGAAGAAAAAACTCGGCTTTTATTCCTTCTTCCTTCAACCTAATCTTATTTCTCTATTCTCAGCGTTTTCTAGCTTTTGTAATCATTAATCTTAGAGCCATTCTCTTCCCTATGAATCCACTACTGAATCTTTTCCTTTCAGCGCCTGTCAGAATTACGCTAGAAACAGGGATTTTCTTCAACAAATAAACTCCCTTTGCATAAAATAAATATGTCAACCTGCCGACATAAGAGGAAAAAAGAGCGCGAAAAAAGGCTGAACGGCCCGAGGATGAAATTAAAAATTATGTATCTGGCGATAATGCGTAGAATACAGCCTGACTTATTGACTGCAACAAAAAACCATCCGGCAAACAGTCTTTAATTACGTTGAAATGTTTCATTCATAAAAGAATAAATGCTGAATATCTATGACTCCGAGAGACTTCAAGATTGGCAATGTCTCGGAATTAATATTTTCAGCGATTAAACATTCCGAATTTAAAAGCACTTACTGAAATAAGACTAACTCTTAGGAAAGATGATGACTAGATCCTAGGAAAGACAAACCTGGAATCTCAGTAAGCGCTATCACCGGAAATCCAGAAAAGGAAAACAGAACCGGAAGTTAATCATAGAACACCATGAAACCGGTAATGACCCTATCCCCGGATGTACGAATCCGGAAGTGAAAAAATAGGAAACGGAAATGCGCAAACCGGAAGAAGACAACCGAAAACTGAACCCGGATGTACAGTAAAAAACCAGAATAAGCACAGGAACCGGAAATACGCAAAATCAGAAGTCAGACCGGGTACGGAAAGAACGGAGGTAGATCCAGAAAACGGAAGTAACCCCTGTCATGAGGACGACAGTCTATCCGGATCTGAACGACCCGGAAGTACACCTCTAGAACCAGAAGCGGAAGTGTACAGACAGGAACCCAAACCGGAAGCGGAAGCGCTTCTACCGGAAGACGAAAAATAATAGGAGTCCACAGACCCTGGATATCCGGTATGACCGGACGCGCTGCTAAAACCGGAAACGGAACTAGGAACCGGATCTTGAAGACCCGGATGTCCTACAAAAACGGAAGTCATACTGGAAACGGTCGGAACGGAAGTAATAATCAGATCTTGAAGACCTGCATTTCCTACAAAACTGGAAGTCAAACCGGAAACGGACGGAACGGAAGTAGGAACTGGATCTTGAAGACCCAGATGTCTTGCAAAACCGGAAGACAAACCGGAAACGGACGGAACAGAAGAAAGAACCAGATCTCGAAGACCCGGATGACCCACAAAACCGGAAGACATACCGGAAACGGACGGAACGGAAGCACCGGAAAACGGAAGTAAACCCGAGTCCCGAGAACCCGAGTCCACAATAACGGAACCAGAAGAACTAGCAAGGCTAGAATGCGAACTCTTAGCTATAGGCTACCTACTGAAAATCTTGACGACTGGTATGACCGAAAAACTGGCATTATCATAAGGCTTTTGGACGTTAGCTTCCACCACCACTGCTTGAGGGTTATGCCTATCACCCTCAAGTCTAATGTGGATTTGACCCGGTGACCTGCACGAGCTCACCTTCGAGAGGTTTGTCGCTCTAGACTTTAGTTTTGGAGACCTAATAACCTGCATTGACGTTAGAGTGATCGGTTTCCGCACTTTGCGGGAACGCCCGCTAACCCTCGGGCTATCGTCGAAACCAGAAGAAACTTCCCGTTTCTTGGCCTCCATGATGGCAGAAGATATCCTTTCGTCTAAAGATTTAGTCAAAACTGCAGCGAAGGATTCAAATCTCGCAAATAAAGCTAACACAGCTTTCGAATTCGCCGAAGAGGCCCCCTCCATTGCTGCTGGAATAGACATATTAGAATATTGCAAAAGATACAGCTTTTGTCTTACTAGCAACAGAGGATGGGGAAGGACGACCAGAGGGCAGCGCTGTAAGGACGAATAATCCTTAATGAAAAACTTAGATACGAACGCAGACCACTCAATGCAAAACCCGCACATCGATGTGGGGGTACACGTAGTGCACTTAAAACAGACATGTCCTCCATACTCCACAGACTGAACTCATTCACAGATTGCGGACGTGCACTTGTTTTATCGTTTGTTAAAAGACTTAAAAACGAAAAAGGATTACGAAAGAAGCATACAGCTTAGCATTTCGATAAAAGGAGTCTAGAAACATGCAAACGCCTTTCAAAGAAAGGCTGGAAAGTTCAAATTCAAGATTGTTTTCTATCATAGGGAAATAACCGTAATTCCTTGTAAAACACTATTTTTTCTTTTAACTGAAAGTGATTATGGGCTCACTGGAGTAATAGTGTTTTTATATGATGATGACTTAGGCATATTAAAGTTGTTACCAAGAAAACGAAACCTACTAAAACCGGTAACATTTATATACATAGTTATAAAGTTCAATATAACAACGAAATACTTCCAAAAACATAATTTTGGGAGGATAGACTTCATAGTAGGCATATCTTAGGGTGAGTAAGTCCTTCAATAGTAAGCTGACATAGCGCAAAGCTATAAAAACTTTCTGATAATATTTGTGCAGTTGTTCTGCTTGCAGAATAATTGAAAAGTGAATCTGTTTCCTATTTGGGCACCAGTGCGCATGCGCAAGCGCGCTTAGTGACAGGCGTCACTCTGGAGTGAGTACACACTGGTGCCAGTCAATATCAGTTAATATACTGGGGATGGACCTAACCAGTAGCCTGGTTGAGGGTCCATATTTATAGGAATAGGCATGGGGAGGAGTGTATGCAAGCATAAACATCTTATTCTGGTAGCTAAATGCAGATAATTGATTTAGCAAGTAGTGATTGAACGGTAATGGATGTTTTTGTGGTGTAATAACAACTCGAACTTGGCCTGTAACTTCTCATAACAATGCAATGTACCAATTCTCAGTTGAATAGCTTGAAGGACTGCGAAAAAACTGCAGAACACCAACTGCGACAGATGGACGGACTGCAAACCTATAGTTCCCCCCCCCCACCTGGTTTTACCGGTAGGGGACTAATAATAATAATAGAAACAGGATGAACTCCAACCCTCCCTCCCCAATCCATCCCCTAGCCCATCCCAATGATTAAAATATGCTTACCCACACTATGAAAACCAATCAACAAGTCAACCATGTTTGTCGAATGTCCTATGGGCCTTTTTAATGTAAAATCTTGTATAATTTATTTGTTGTTGTTTTATTATATTGTCATAATGCCTTATGTCTTCTTATGTCCAATGATGTATAATATGTCTGCTGTTACATGTATCCATACTGTATTGTCATAAATGTATATTGTAATCGTCATATTTAGCATGAGAATAAATCAAATCAAATCAAATCAAATTTCTATCTATGGTCTGGTTCGAGAGCGCTGCGTTTGTTGCACTAACACGGTTGTGCGGTGGCCCATGTGCTCTCATAACCGAGAGCAAGTTTCTGATGGTGTGTAATAACTGCTAACCTAAGAAGTCAGGATAGGGTTAGGCCCTTGAGGGAATGAAGTACGCCCCTGCCTAAACGATAACCATAACTTAGGATCTTGCACAAAAGACTGCCAGGTACACAACCCACCACAGCACAGAAGGACCACAGGCTAAAGACTGATTGCGGCATCTACAAAATTTCTAGTTTTGATGGGACGTCTAGCACCTTCATTTATTCACTTTCTCCACGAGGAGACTACTTCTCTCCGTGCAATAGCAGATAAAGTAATCGCCTCTCTCTTCGGCGAGAACATCAGACGGTGACCATGTCTTGCGATTCCACTGTACAGTTTAATCCGAAGCTCTCCTCGGGGATTTGAGGTCCTTGCCGGGTTGGGGTAAAATACATTTTTCAGCTATTTGAAAGTATTTGTATTTCAAAAGTATTTAAGGAAAAAGTATTTGTATTTAAATACTGTCTATTTCTGATGAATGCTTAAACTCAAATGTACACGCACATTGGAAATTAAGATTTAAAACAGATTTCTCAGATTTTCTGTAACTCTTTCCATGGCATACTCTGTTGAATATTTTATAATTAATTTGTCTTGATTGAGTCATTGCCTTAAGAAGCAACAACATTCAGTGAAAACTTTCTTAAAATAATCAACAGCTTTCTTGTATGGTTGTCTTAAAATAGTTGCTGGGCTTCAGTGTTAAAAATGACCTAATAATGGTATAATGATATTTGTATTATAGAAACAGACAAAAACCTTTTTTAAGCAGCAATTCACACGCAAGCACACACGCACGCACGTACGCACGCACGCACGCACGCACGCACGCACGCACACACACACACACACACACACACGTCATCCTCAATTCTAATCAGCCGATTTTGATGCAAAAGGAATCCTTAAAATATTAAAATAATAATTTAGCTGTGTTGTGGTCTTAGGCAGTAACAACTTTCAGTCCAATGGTTTTCAACATATTCACATGATTTTCTGTTTTATGTAACAAACACTATCAATGCATATATAGAATGAAATGAGCATTGCTTCCAGACTGGCATTTATTTGTTGCTACAGAACAATTCCTCCTCAACCAATGTATAGTACATTGTACAAATATGGTGTGTCAAAAACATACTAAATTGGAATGACTCTTTCTTAACCTTTTAACACTTATATCAGCCAAAAATGGCTTCAGCTGTGGTCTTGAGAAATGTCCATTTGCAGACCAGAATAATTAAAAAAAATTTACCACTGGAATGACTGGCTCGATAACCGAGCCAGTGATTCTACTGGCAAATTCTCAAAAATAGCCTTCTCTTGGTCTACAAATGGACATTTCCATGAGAAATTTTCTTGAACAAATTTGAGGGTTAAAGGGTTAATAGGTCGCAAACAGTGCGTAGAAGTCAATGGTGGCAAATTAAATGTTGCTGATGTTGTGTCTGGAGTACCTCAAGGAACCGTTCTAGGCCAGTTACCGTTTTCAGTCCCCATAAATGATATAGTCCAGGAAATTTCCTCAGAGATATGGCTATTCGCTATTGGGAAATTGATGACCCCCAAGGACTATGAGGCACTCCAACAACACATAAACATGTTAGGTAACTGGTCTACTACTTGGGGAATGCGCTTCCAACCAGTAAAATGCAACATGATGAGCCTAACCAGAAAAAAAAACCCCCATCAAATTTGACTACACGCTAAAAGGAACGAGTCTCAGTTTTGTTTCATCAGTAAAGTACTTGGGCATTAACATCACCAATGACGTAAGCTGGAACAAACACATCACTGAGATCTACAGCAAATCATACAGAACCGTAGGACTATTGCGGAGAAATTTATCATTCTGTACCCAAGAAATCACACTTCAAGCATACATGGGACTGATTATACCAGTTCTGTAGTATGTAAGTACATTTTGGGACCCTCATCAGATAACTCTTCAGGACAAACTAGAAAATGTACAAAAACATTCAACTAGATTTATCACCTCAAACTATTGCTACGAACCATGCAGTATGACAAATATAATGGAAACCCTAAAACTCCCACCATTGTCAGACAGGAAACAAAACCGCCTTATTTTGTTCTACAAAGGTCTACAGGAACAAGCAAAGATATCATTAGACAGTCTACTGACTCCAATTCAGAAAACCAAAAACATGCACAACAGCCACTTCAACCAAATTCACGCAAGAACTGACGTCTTAAAATTCGGCTTTATTCCCAGTACGATAAGGGATTGGAACAAACTATCACAGGATCTTCTAAGCAGTTCAGAAAACTGCAAATCCTACAAATAAATTTACTGAATTAATCAGAGGCAAAAAACATGTCTAAACCACGTACGAATCAGAAATTTAAAGAAATTAGACTACAAATTTTTCCCAAGAAGAAATTTGAGTGAGATAGTTTTTAGCACATCTAAATAAATAAACTAAATAAATAAACTAGAAAACGTTGTTTGACTCAGAGCCCCCTCCCAATCACTGAAAATACCTTTCTCTATGTACTAGAAAAAACTTTTAAAAAAATAATAAGGAAACTGACAAGTCTAAGATTTTCACCCAAAAAATTGATCAATCACATTTCTGATTAAATGTTCTAGAACCTACCACCATAGAATCAGTCTAGCCATATTTGGTTGAAATATGCCAAGTCGCTAAGGAATAGCATTTTAACAATTTCCGGTAAATTTTTCACCTATGATTTTCACCCCCAAAAATTGACCAATTAAAATTCAGAAAAAAGTCTGGAGGATATTAGCATAGGATCCTTCCAGCTAAATTCGGTTCAAACCGCTAAGGAGAAGAAGCCATTTGATGGACAATGGACAGACGACCGCTATAGCATAAACTCAAATTATCTTAAGAAATTCTGTATATGGTGTTTACGAAGAAATTGACAAAAATCATGTGTTTTGGCATTAAAACGCCCATTTTCACCCAAAATATTGGCCCTACAAACGTGAATTCTTGAAAATGCACATTTGCCTATCATAACTTAGGCATACACCAAGTTTCATTAATGTATCTGAAGCGGTTCTGTATGATATGCTGTTTACGAGATACTGAGGACGGACAGACGCGGTGATTACTATACAGCTTCCGCACCTAATAAATAAACCTTAATTCCTATCTCATTTCACTACGAAACTTAACCCGTACCCCTCTGATGTCAATATTCTATCTTTTACTGTGTCAACAGCAAAGAAACTGGTGTACACTTTTCAACAATTTTGGTGGAAAAAGAACACCATTTCATCTTTTAATTTAATTGAAAAATCTGACATCAGTGTGGTAAGAGTTAATAAACCTGTTTTCAAAGGTAATAAATATATATCCCAGTGTGATTCTTGCCTGTCATTACAAGACTTCTGTTACAACACTTCTGCCTGGCTAACAATTCCTCAGCAAATGAATAGTACTGTTACCACTGGAATGACTGGTTCGATAAGCAAGGCAGTCATCCCAGTGGTGAATTGTCAAAATTAATATTCTGGAAGACAGGAGATTCATATCTTTTCCATAAAACCTTTACCATTCCAGTCACAAAGTTTCAACCAGAAAGGTAGTTGCAATGCAACCATGAAGCTCGACTTTACGACTTTGCAATGAACTATGAAGCTTGACTTCAAACATAAAATAAATATAGAAGGCCTTATCAACGAGAGGCCATAACGCTAACCTGGACCATTAGGATTTGAACCATTTGCATTTAAATACCGGTAGACATGATGGATAAATTTTGAAAAAATCCATGATAGCCACCAAAGAAATTATCCAATCAAAATTATCGTTTGATATGTTCAAGCCTACTGTCATGGGATCATTCCAACAAAGTTTCGTTGAAATAGGCCCACTAATTAAGGGGTAGCATTTTAAATGATTCTGGAAAGTTAAAAAAAAAAATCCAAATGGCCATCAAAAAATTTACTAACCAAAATTCTGAGTAGAAGTTCTAGAGCCTACCACTATAGAATCCTTTCAGCCAAATTTGGATAAAATCCACCAAGCAGTTATGGAGATGTACGTCTATAATTTCCGGTAAATTTTTCATAAGTTATGATTTTACCGAAGAAATTGACCCATTAAAATTCTGAATAAATGATCTGGAGCCTAACGTGATAGGGTCTGTCTAGCCAACTAGGGTTGAAATCTTTCAAGCGGTTAATGATGAGTAGTGTTTAGACAATTTCCGGTAAATTTTTCTTAAAATCTAAGGTTTTCACCAAAAAACGTAACTAATTAAAATTCTGTATATAGTTCTGAAGTGTATCACCATTAAGGTTCTTCCAGCCAAAATCAGTTGAAATCTGCTGAGCGGTTAATGAGTAGCTTTTTGACAATTTCCAGTTAATTTTTCATAAAATCTAAGGTTGTCACCAAAAAACTTGACCAGTCAAAATTCTGTACATAGTTCTGAGGCATATCCACATTAAGGTCCTTCCAGCCAAAGTTATGAGTTGAAATCTGCTGAGCAGTTAATTAGGAGTAGCGCATTGACAATTTTCATGAAATCTAAGGTTTTTCACACAAATAAATTGACCAATCAAAATTCTGTATACATCTGAAACCAAAAGCATTAGGGTCCTTCCAGCCAAATTAGTTTGAAATCTGCGGTTAATTGTCAAAGGTGTTTTGACAATTTCTGGTAAATTAAAAAAAAGAAGTAATGTTTTAAGCAAAAAAATTGACCAATCAAAATTGCCTATATATATTCTGAAGCCTACTCCCATAGGGTCCATCCAGCCAAATTAGGTTGAAATCCGCCAAGCGGTTAATGAGGAATAGCATTTTTAAACAAAGGTTCGCGGATGGATGATGGATGACAGACGGTCGTCAGTATATTAGTGACCTTGAGCTTTGACCTATTGAATAAAACCTTATTGTGTGATGCCGTATCATTATAAGTATGCATGTGTCCAAGTTTGGGTCCAGTATGATTAACCAAACTTGAACCATAAAAGTTGAGATTGAAAAGTCAAAGTAAACAGAAAATGTTAATGTTGGCACAAAATAAGGCCTTTACCAGTCAGTGACTCTGACCTTTTGACCTCAACATAATTGTGTGATGCCAAGTTCATTATAAGGAGGCAAGTGTTTGAATTAAATAGTCTTAAGAATAATTGATAATAGCAATGTTCTAAATAAACAAAATCAATAAATATACCTTGTTATCCCATTTCTGTCTGAACATTAATAAACCTGGTTTCAAAGGTAATAAATATGAAATTAATACACTGACTTTTTGACTCCAGTCTGTCATGTCCTATTCCCTCTCAGTATAAAGATGCATGTGTCCAACTTGGCTCCATTATTATTAAGCAAACATGAGAAATGAATGATGAAGTTGAGCTAAACACAAAATATTAATGCTGACAAAAACAGTTTCACATGACCACAATGACCGTTACCCTTGAGTTAAAGGACTCTCATTAGCAGGAAGTATGTGTTCAATTTTGTGTCTGGTATGATTAACCAAACAGGAGATATAAATAGAAAAGTTGAGCCAAACGGAAAATGTTAATGTTGAAAAAAAACAAGGGTTTTACCAAGGTAATAGTGACCTTCCCCTTTGACCTTTTGACCTCAACACTATTGTGTGATGCTGTGTCATTATAAGGAAGCATGTGCCAAAGTTTAGGTCCAGTATGATTAAGCACACACAATATTAACAGAAAAGTTGAGCTAAATGCAAATTGCTCCTACCACCAGAGGACGAAGTGCAGGGTATTACAATAACTCGTTTTATTTAGAAGTCGAACTAAAAAGTACAGAATTTACCAAGGTCACGACGTCTTTACCCGTTGAGTTTTTTACCCCATGGTCATTGTGTGATGTCCTGTTAGTACAAGGAAGCAGGTGTCCACGCTTGGGTTTAGTTTGACAAACCAAACATGAGATATGAACTGATAAGCTGAGCTAAACATAAATGGATGTTGCTGTCACCACTGCCACCAGACAATGAGCTGAGTATCACACTAGTTTGTTTTACCTAAAGTTGTACTAAAAATGGAGAGTGTCAACACTGTGTCTATCAATGGCATAATAGGAATGCGTGGACATGCAGTGGTGGTGGTGTGTGTTTTGGGGGTCGGTGGGGTGGGGGCAAGAAATGGTGTGGAAACATCTAGCGAGAGGATACTAGAAGAGGTGACACCAATCAATAAACTCTCTAGTTGGATAGATCTAGTTTAAATACGTAAATAATGTTTGAATCATTGATTTGGTAATTAACTATTAAAACTCTCTGGCTTCTAAGAATTTTAGATCTCAATGTTTGGAAAATTAAATCCTGGGATTCAGAGATATTCCACCCTTACTTTAAATAGGCACAAACACACATTCATCGGTGTGTGCATGCATGGGTCGGTGCGTGCTGTGTGTGTATGTGCAAGTGCAACACACTGTTGGTTAGTTTAGAGAAAGGTGCAGAGCTTATTTTGGCATCTTAATTTGACAAGATTGGCACTCTAGAGCGTTAAAGGATGTACTTAGGTGGCATTTGAAGGTACAAATTCACATGAAGAACCATGGCCAGTGCCCTCTTGAGACCATCCAAATTCAAAATTTGAAGGGGGATGACTAAGTCCTCGACTTAGTTCTTAACTTGGATCTGGTTATCAAACATCAACTTATCCATATCAATTTTCCTCTCTGAACATAGTATTCTCCCCTTTTTCAAACTAGGAAAAATCTGAGATTGTCTTTATTTTACTTCAGAAGATTACTTACCATGACCTACTCTCGATATATTCAGAATTTGAAAGAGAATTTGGTGTGTAGGGAGGAATAGTCATAAAAACATCTCCAAGAAAAGTATGGAATTTGACCAAAGACTTCACAGCGGAAATATAAGCCAATGATTAATCGTACTGGAAAGCGGACTACCCTGTGTGAAAAACCTGCTTTCACCCACCCGCCCCCTTCTAAGAGAGGGTAATAGGAATCCGGTACTATCTCATAGGCTCCTCATACTAGCCCAACAGTACTATAAGATAAAAAAAAAGAACACACTTCAATATTCTAAGATGTCTGGGAAACCTGAGATATAATACTTATCACACTTAATGAGCCCCAAATAATGTCATATAATGTGACGAGGGACAGCTACTCAACTAAAATTGTCTTGTCTAGAGTGCTGTCACCAAGCATGCACAATTCACCTTTCCAGAGTACCCACCCATCATATGACGTCATAATGAACTGCGTGGTGTGTACAATGACATCATAATGAATGACGTCGAGAAGTACGTCACGAACGCATATTTGATGACGGTCTATGGGCTGTTGTACAAATTGTTTGCTTTTACTATTTAATAAATATTCTGTTGAATATTTTGACTAATTTGACTGGGCGCTGTTGCTGCCTATGGCAGCAACAGCACCCAGTCTAATTAGTTACAAAATATTCAACAGCTTCCCTGTATAGTTTTCAGGAAATTGATAGCTAGGGCATTCGGGGATCGATCAATCCAAACACGGCGAGGTGTGGGTGGAGCTTAGCTAGTGATGGGCAGGGCATAGCTAAAAATGGAAAGGTCCATTGGGCTATCGGGATACTAGTCGAGGACAGCTGGACAGTCTGCCCATTACTGGCACATCTTTCTCAATCTAATAATACAGAGCAAAACTGATATAAAGCTCTATATCTAGAGTAGTAATAGCAACATAATATAAATCTATAAAGACATGTTTGAAAGGCAATGGGTATTACAATAAAAACTCTTCCATTAAAAGAATATTTTATTTATGCTCAAAATAAAAGCCACATTATTAATCAAAATTATTAAAATATAATGTAGATGTAGAAACAATAAGAATGATCAAAGATTTGACCCCTTCACCCATTGCACATTTACAGAATGCATATAATTGTTTGGATTTTTAATATCCTGAATATGATCCAAATCTATTCAGATCCCTGCTTTTAACCCTTTAACACTCATATCAGCCAAAAACGTCTTCCGCAGCAGTATTGAGAAATGCCTTTTTGCACACCAAGAGAAGACTATTAAAAAAAATTTACCACTGGAATGACTGGCTCGATAATCGAGCCAGTTATTCTAGTGGTAAATTTTCAAAAATAGTCTTCTCTTGGTCTGGAATGGTTATTTTCCGTGAGAAAATTTTAATTTTTTAAAACAAATTTGAGGGTTAAAGGGTTAAGAGGCAAATCACGCCCAAAAATTGTAAGAGTACAGTAACAACCTATCTAGTGTTACAATTAGGGTCAAATCAGATTGGTGATTTATGACATATTCATGTATACTCAAGTCAAGTCCAAGTTTCTTGTGCAATGATGTGAGCAAAAGTAGCTCAGTAGTTTTTGCGATACATCTGCAGGCAAATAACACAGATGCACATACACGCAGACACACACTCAAATTCAATACCTTTATTCACTTATGATGCGAGGGTAAAAATCACAGTTTTATATGAAATAAAAAATATACATTAGTAAATCAAAAATATATCGAAAAATCTTAAACGGACTTCTCATCTGTTTTCCTTATGTCCCGGAACAGAATCAAACAAAGTGTGAATATAATACAATCAAACATGTTTTAACCACTGAATGCTCAACTCTGGTCAAGAACATCAAAATATTTACTTATTGAATGGTAGTCTACAAGCCAAATCTGAATTCGGCACCATGGCACAAATGGTCTGTTAGAAAAATGACAATAGTACCAGTTGTTAGAGGGATCTATAGCGGTCATCGCCAGGGTGGTTGTAGGGTCTGAAAGTGCTGCAATTATTTTTTGCAGAACCGTTTCCATGATAACCATAATCAATTACCGCAAAGAAATATACTTCGTTTTAACTATCATATCTTTCTTATTTTTGTGGTTAGAAAGAGAATTCTGGTGTTAAATTAAAGGTCTCATAGTCATCTAGTTAGTGGTAACAATTATTCTTTTGTGAATAATTTGCATATAATTATGACATTTTAACATTAAAAAATTGTGATTTTCCCCATATTTTCACGTTTACCATAATAAATTTGTAAAAATTTGTGTTCTGGTTCGTATTCTGATAGCTCAATATTGTCCAATTTATTAAAAAATATGTCTGGCTTATCAAATTGGTACATTGAATGGGATGTGTGGTTTGGAAAATATTTAATACATCATTTTGGAAGTCATACCCTAAAAGTCAGCCTAAATGTAAGCATGAATTTTGATACTGCTCCAACCTCAGTAAATGCGATTTCTTCGCAGAATGAATCATTCTATGAATGCAAGGACGATGCGTAGGTCAGTTCATGTTCCATATCAATAATCTGTATCTGATTCAGAGGATGTGTCGTCTATATTCAATTCATGGTTACTGCAGCTGTCAGCAAAACATTTACATACATCAGAGCACACAATATCATCTTTGTGACACTGCATCTCCTTGTTGAACAATCCGCTTGGAACATACATTGTGTAAATGCGAATATTGCCTCAGGTGCTGGAGAGAGCATCATCATACATGGCACAAGGTGCCCATCTTCATCGAACACCCAGCCATTATCAACAGGTGATACATTGAGGTACGGAACTGTTGCATGATTCCATATAAATGACTGATAATTTGCTCGTTTGAGATGCAAACGAAGCTATCCATTGTTGTGGTAATTTATAATTTTTTGCATTGTTTTTTGCAAATAATTCGTAACGAACTACATCAAGTGATACATGTTTCTTTCCGCAATGACATCCTCGGTTTCCGGGTTGATGTCAGGCGGACTGTCTCCGAAATGTTGTAGCCCATTGTGTAATTCTTGGTGCTGTTCAATAAGATTCAGCCATTTTTGTTTGCCTATCCCACTGAATGCCAAGGTTGAATCGCATCCACTGCCTGCGTGGATCGCTGGTAGCATATAGCTCATACTTTTTCCAAGTTGGGTCGCTATGGTATGCATTGGAATGAATCTCTTTTGTCGCACACCTGTCTTTCGATACACCTCTTTCAAGTCAAGTACCCAGCAGTATCGTGGACACATGGCTGCAACATCCGAGTCAAGACACCAAAGAAGTACCCGGTTGACACCTAATTTATATCGCACGTGTGAAATATGTAGAAACATTCGAGAATTGGCTTCCTCATGATCTGACCCAAGCTCTGGTACTTCATCGACTTGATTAATGTCAGGGAATCCACCAGCAAGATAACAACCAGCTTTTTATCTACGTTCCAAATTAATGATCCAATCATGAGAACGGAAGTTGATAAGGTTTGCCTTGTTCTTTGCATTTGACATCTTCAGATGCTGTTTTGGAAGCGGTGTTAGAAGAGTTGGATTCTTTATCTCCTGCATCTGGATATTACCATGGCAGACCTGTTCACCTGATTTTATTGATTCCTCATTTGTATACTTGTCACCAACCACAGCAATATACCGACATTTTAAACTCAAGACTGCGTCCAAGAGCTGATCTGATAGCTCACTAAAGGTAGTACACTTGGCTGTGTCAGTACAAAGCATTCTTAGCAACATCATGAGATCAATGACACCCAATGTTGGCTCACTAGATGAAGAAAGTTCAACAGTGGCATGGTCCTTCTCAAGCCAAGGGAGTATACTACTTTTCTGTGTCTTTCTAAGAGAACCATCAAGATTGAACAGCGAGAGTGGAACTGGCGCTAATTCATACTGAAGCAATTCCTTTATGTTCACACCACGCGACTGTCCAGTAATTGCCAATTTGCTGAATATTTGACGATCAATATTTAATGACTTTATCACCCGTTTCTTTTTAATAACAGCTCCTTTGTTCAGTGTAGCAAATGTGCAAAGAATATGCTTACTAATAGGTTCATGAAAGTCTGTCTCACCTGTTATCAATCTATTAGTTACAAATTCCTTCATTTGTTCTAGACCATTTTCAGGCACATTACACAGTGCCTCGCTTGCCTCACGTGATCATACAAGTGATGTGGCAATATTTACAAGAGGCTGCCTATTCTCTGGAGTAATGCCGATGTCAATCATGAAAGGGTTCGTCATTCTTTCATTTATAACACTGATGATTTTCTGGATTGCAGGTTCATCAGCAGCAATGTGTCTCATTGTAGCCTCTTTGTGGAGGTCACCACTATCAGTCTGATGTAACCCACTAAGTTGCTTTGTGTTAGCGGTTACTGCTGCTTTTAGATGAGCAGTCAAATAGTATTTTGCAAGCTCTTCATCTTTAGCACACAGTTGTCTGTGCTTACCGCAGTCTTTGTTTAGAGATTGTTCCATGGCCATGTCATGCCAAACTCCACTGAAAGGTCGCCCAGTCCTGTAAACGGCACCTTGGCCTTCGACTAGAGCTTGATACACATCTGGCTCCTCCTCCCTTAGAGGTCTTGCTTCAGCAATGTCACGCAACCCCAGCGCGCATAGCTTACATGTCCGCACTTAAAATCAATTGGAATCATCTCCCCAAATGTTTCTATTTCCAAGGACTTGTTATCATCACGTTTTGCGGCAATGTAATCCAAAAGCAGCTGTGACAAATCTGAAACATAGTTTTCCCAGAAGACAAATTTGTCTGAACATTTTTTAGTTTTCTTCACAAATTTCTCCATTAGATAATGCAGATTTTGCACAGAATGCGAGTAATCTTCTAGTGCCTTTTTAGCCGCATCTCTGCCTTTGCCGTGTGCATGCTGGAGATCCTCAAATGATGTTGTGCAATGTTCCGCTTTCTCCATGATCATATTCCTTTCAAGTTGTGAAACTTCTGTTGCTTCAATGGCATCAGCAAATGCCATCCATTTAAGCCGACTCAGTGTTTCATTCATCAGCTTATGAATTCTAACACCTCGATTGTATGCTTCATAGCATGGCTAACTGTTGCTGATCCATACACGTTCGCATCCACAAGAATGTCCTCAAACCCACTTTCCTGCAAAACACGACCTATGTCACACATAAAATTCAATGCACAGTGAATGCCTCCCATTTCAATATGATCACTGTCAAATTCATCTGGGTTTCTCCACTTAATCATCTGAGCCTTGCAATATATATAGCTTCATCATACACTGTGTATATCCAATTCTGACCGAGTGAGCGAAATGCAGACTGCAGATACGTCATCATGGTATACAGTGTTGAACTCAGCTGCTGAGGCAGGGATCATTGGACAGTAACCAATGTTGGTCTTCACAACATTGACATTAGTCGTCACAATAGCATGATAAACTGTCCATCCTGGCATTGTTTGCAATGATTCTCGATCAAACATGACTCCAAATTAATTTTGATGGTGTCTGTCATAAGAGGATAAAACCCTGATCATGGCCACGCATTCGCTCATGTTCTGACGTACAGACAGTGAACCAGTCAAGTTTTACCTTTTTCAATAGGTGCATTGGGTTGGGATTTTTCGCACCAATATTTGGACACTGTACGATTTTAGTGATTTGGTCTTTTTTCTGAATACTTCTCTGTATAATGTTAGAGCTATTGATGCTTCCCAACTTCTGCAGTTCATCACATTCACCAGCAGCCTGATAGAGTACCATATTCACATCATGATGGACACTACTGTTTCTGTAGCTCTGTTGAAATTATCACCTGCACATCTTGTAATCTTTCCTGCCACCATGTTTACAGGGATATGCAATTCACTGTCAAATTGCTGATTGGCCCAACATGCATCCATTCTGCGGACTTCATCGTAGCCAATACAGTGACCGTGTCTATTTATTAGCTTGACTACATCTTCTGATCGAGTCATTTGATGTAGACCAACTCCGAGTCCAACACTCTTAGGTGTTCTACAATGGCCTGATGATGCAATATAGACTAGGTCTTGGCCGATGGATAAAATACGCCGATGTAATCTTTCATCATCTTTATTAATGGTTTCCGATGACCCTTCCCTTCCCCGTGAAAGGACCCAATAGAAAAACATGTACAATTCATCATCCAACAACTTCTCTGCATTATCTGCAGAGATATCCTGTGGATTTAGAGGTTGGTGGCATATCCCATCCCGCAACATTATTGAATTACGCAATATTAATGCTGCATGGAACAGATTACCTCCTCCAGATGCAAAGGTTTCACCAGATTTCAAGTGTATATCTGCAGCAACTTGTGCGGCAGTCATCATTTCTTTCATTTCTGCCAACTTACTGAGTACATCCTGTATTTCAATGGACTTTGACAAAAATAAATCTGGTTTATTTTGCTGCCCAAGATTTTGAATCTGCACGATGTCGATGCACTTTGTATCTTACTTGTGCTTAAGACCTTGGCGGGTGTAGAAGTTGGCTTCGTCTTCTGACATATATTGTTTTAGCAGATCACGATACCGATTTAACAAGCAGGTCATATCAAAGGCTTTACCCTTTGTAAGTTCAGGTTCTATTAAAGAAATAAGTTCGTTGAATGCGGCATCATGTGGTGAACTAATTGCCGAAGCCTGACTTGCCGGCTTTAAATACTTACTGTGACAAGCTTTGTGCTATCGTGTTTCTAATGCTATAAATTTCTTGAGGTCACCTCCGATTCTTCTTTTTATCTCAGGATCATTTTTCTCTTTGGCCCTCCTTTCAAGTCTTTCCGAATTCGAAAGTCGCTACATTGACCAAACCTTTATCTTTCAAACTTATATATTTGTGATAATTTCTCTTGGTTACCATAGAAACGGGTCTGTAAACATTTTTTTGCACCACTTTCAGACCCTACATCCACCCTGGTGATAACCCACATAGACCACCCTAATAGCTGATATCATTGGCATTTTTCTACTAGGCGACTTGTGCTAACTCCTTAATTAGGCCTCTTAAGATTTGGCTGGTAGACTATGGCAATGAGTACACATTTACAGGCCAAGGGAAGACTCACATTTACAGGCCACGGGAAGACTATTTTTGAAAATGTACCACTGGCATGACTTGCTCAGTTCTCATTCCTATGATAAATTTTCAAAAATAGCCTTCTCTTGGACTCTAAGTGGACATTTATCAAGACCACTGCAGAGGCTGGTTTTTCATTAAAGCAATGGACCTTTCCAGTTTTACCGATGCCCCGCCCCTCTCTAGCTAAACTCCAACCACACCTCGCTCGTGTTGGAACTGATCGATCCTTGAACTCACTCACTATTAATTTCCAGAAAATTATACAGTTAATCTGTTAATTATTTTGAAACTAATTTGACTGGCCGCTGAAATTAATTTCAAAATATTCGACAGAATGTTTATTAAATAGTAAAAACATACAATACGTACAACGTGCAAACAATTGAGCGTTTAAGATTAAATCGAGTCATTCATGATGTAATTATTATGACATCATCATACACATCACCTAGTTGATTATGACGTCATATGATGGATGAATAAAATGGAAAGGTCCATTGAAAAAAGAGAAGGATGATCTCTCGAGCACCTATGATCTTTGATACAGGATTCCATAATGAAATTAAACTGACCGATGCATAAGGACGTAAGGACAAAGAAATGGGTACATAGATTCAAACTGTGGTTGTTATTTAGTACTTCTCCAAAAGGACCATGTTAATGTATATAATATATGGTAATACTGGTCAGTACTGTATATTCTAGAATAAATCTAAACAGCATCAGTCAATTAATTGGCAGTCAATAATTACAAATATGTAAATGTTTATAAATAAAATTACATTTTGACTTTAAATTGAATACATCAATAGTTTAGAGAATATATATATATATTTCCAAAAGAACCAGACATGGCTCCTTAGCATTGAAAGAAAGCACTCAATCACTAATTCGCTTAAAATGCTTATTCTGTCCCAGTCTTTCAAGCTTGGCCTTTACTTAGGCCTTTCTTTGCGAACCATTCATCACTTTTGTCAAGATTTATTCCCTGAAAATAATAAAAATAATAATGAAAGGATTAAACAGGTTTTAACTTTTTAACTCGGGACACTCAATAGCAAAATAGCTCTATTTTGATTCAACCATGATTTGAAAAAAATAGATGGACTGCGTCCCACGCATCGAGCCCTTTATTGTGTCCACAAATCCCACACCATGCGTGGCAGTGTCGTGAAATAGGGATTTCTTAAAATAGTATACTACCTTTGATGAATCAAATGTCTACTGAAAAGCTCTAACATTCTTCTAATTCTTGAAGAGACAAATTACACAGAAATAAACTAACCCCAAAACCACATAAAAATCTGTAAACAGTTTGAAAATCATGGCATAGAACAAATCTGTCAAGTTTTACTGACATCGGATGTTAACATTTACCTAATTCACGGATTTCTTTTTTTATGGGAGTTGATACTTTACTTCCTGATGCTCATTGATATTTGCTAAATATCGGGCTTGATTCAATATAACCCAGACATAACAAGAAACTGGCCCCCTTGGCGTTAATACATATGACAGCTCGGCAGATGTGCGGCCCAACGGCGTGCATGCAGACTGTCACGTCCTCAAACTTAAAATAATTGGCTGACAATTGCAACATAAATAGCCAAATGACTGAACCTCTGTGGGCAGAGGCCGGGATCGTATCAGGATGGTAAGTATTAACTCTCTCGTGAAAAAACAAATCTGTGATTTCGTTTATTTCACTTCAAGAGTATACTTACCATCCTGATACCCATTGAATTAGCCAGAATTTGAGTGAATTCGGCGGGTGGGAGACGAAGGCCAGAAGACTGGCTCTTCCCTGGAAGAGCAGGCTCTTTTGCCTTTGAGACACAAAGCCATCTCAAGTTGCTTATAAGACACAATCAGGAAATGATTTGAACATCGGATAACACAACCGATGTGGAAAGTAATGACCGTTACATAACATGCACTCACCACACACCCTCCTTTAGGGAAAGGAGGAGCGATGACCATCAATGCCCTACACTCTCTAAGTAGTATAGGGCTTGGAGGAAAAGCTTCAATTTTGTATACGCTCAATAGAATGAAACACATAAAACACGAACCATCAACATATTAGCATGTTTACAAAAAATTCATTGACAAATTTGTGGCAGAATTATATGCACACCACAATCCAGTTGGATATATATGGTATCTTTGGAAGCCCTGCCATGGGGTTCAATTTATGATAACCATAGAGACCTGTTGTCTGTCCGCCATTCTTCCGTGCATTGCTTATAGCGGATTAATGTGTGGACTGGACACAAAGCCTTTCAATTTAGATCAAATCTTGCTACAGCAGGTAAAATTTCAAGGACTGGTTCCTAGCCATAAAATTAATCCTAGGTAGAAGCCCGAGGCCTTACTCTGTAGCCAGAAAATGGGCTGGCTCAGCTGACAGAACGTGAATTTCACTCCTCGGTCTAGCCAAGGCTGCAGCAATAACAAATAGTTTTAAGCATTAACAATTTCAGTGCAATTGAGCTTAGTGGTTCAAAGGGTTTATCAGCTAGTACTTGAAGGACAACAGATAAACTCCAAGACATAATCGCATGGGGGGGGGGAGGAGGAGCAGGAGATTCCTTGGCCTTAGATTACCCATGCCTTTGTTTAAAGGATTAAAATTACATACTTCATCACTTCCCCTATTAGACAAGCAAGGGATAAGACATTAATGCTGACTTTTAGCCAGCAATAGAGTTTGGCTTGGGGTTGTAGGTAACATACAGGTGACAGAGGAAATCGGCTACTACCTGAATAGATGCGTCCATTGGTTTAATACATCTTTTTGAGAACCATTCTGCAAATCTGTTGATTTTCTAGTCATATGCTCTGGGGGAGGGGGGGGGGGGGGGAACCCCCTTCTGGCACTGCCCATGAACATGGCTGCTTGCTCAGAAAAGCCCTCCTTAATTGTGGATTCCTTGACAACATCCAATACAATACGATTGTGTAGGGTCTTGCCCTGAAAGATAATAATGTCCATCAGAGGCAGAGGAATCAGATTGCAGATGAGAAGGTCCAGCAGATCCGCATACCATGATCGACGTGACCAATTCGGGACGATCAGACGCACTTGGCAGTTGGCACTCCTGCTGCCTGATTTTCTGAAGGATTTTTGGATTCTGGATTGTTGGTGGAAATATGTATGCATATATTCCCTCCCAGGGGAATAGAGACAGCGCTCAGATCTGGAATTGGAGAGACATACGTCGTCATCACCGCATTCTTCTTCGTTTCGAATAAATCTGTGTTAGGCTTGCTCCAATAGTTGAACAGATGGTTCGCTACACATTGATTTAGTTGCCATTCCGTGGGAAAAATACTCATCCTTCAGCTCAATGAGTCTGCAAGGCGACTCAGTCGTCCCGGAATATGAGCTGCGCTCAGGGTGATCCCCTGCTCTAGGCACCAACAAAGCAGTTTCCATGTCACCATACAGAGACTGGGCGATTTTGTTCCGCCCTGGCTGCTTATGTAAGTCATTACTGTTCAGTTGTATGAATGAACCAGAACTATCTTGCCCTGAACTTTCTCTAGGAAATGTGCCATGGCTAAGACTACTACTCACATTTCTAGCAGATTGATGTGTTCTTGTGACTGTTCCAGATTGCAGGGGGGAGCCCTGATAGTTTGGCTTCTTCCAGGCAAGCTCCCCAGCCCTCCATCGATGCATCCGTGTACATCGCTAATTGAGCATGGGGAGGGGACAGCATCATTCCTGCTAGGAGATTCTCTCTTATCATCCACCATTTGAGGTGGTGAATAAACGAAATCTAGGATTTCTTTTTTCACGAGAGAGTTGATACTTACCTCCCTAATACTTTTGATATTGCTAAATATCGGCTTTCACTCAATAAAACACTCAGATTAAAAACAGTTAGGTGCCCCTACTGGGCAGGGAGTCAGAGGTAGTCCGGCGGATGCTCGCCCCACCACCGCGCATGCGCCGACTACTACTTCCTCTGGCTCATTTATTGGCTAACACATGCAACTACCAAGAGCCTGAAGACCGAGCCTCTGTGGGGCGGAGAGGCCGGGTCAGTATCTAGGGAGGTAAGTATCAACTCTCTCGTGAAAAAAGAAATCCTAGATTTCGTTTATTTCACATCAAGAGTATACTTACCTCCCTAATACTTTTGATATTGCCAGAATTCGAAAGTGAATCTGGCGGGAGGGAGGCGAGGTCAAAAGACCAGCTCTTCCCTCTACGCTTTCAAGCGTTTAAGGCACTTATGACGTCTGAAACTGTGTGAAAACACAGTCAGGATTTGATAAACCATCGGATAACACAACCGATGCCTGAGAGATGACCGATTTGTCATATGCGCTCCCCCCCCTCCCTTGGGAGGAAGATTAAATGACCTCAATGTCCTACACGCTCTCTTCGTACTAGTGCTAAGTACTATAGGACAGAGACGAAAAGGCTCCATTTTCGTATACTCTCTCTAAAGAACCACAACCCACATAAACCATCACCATATTAATAACACTGGGTAACGTGACAATACAAAACAATGAACAACACATGAACAAGACTGACCTTGTTGTACTAGGAAGCTGTCATCATGAATCCAGTAGAGAAGGATGATACAGTCCCGACAAGTGGTTGTCACCGTCGCTGAATGGCGAAGTATATAAGCAATGCGGAGGCACTCTTCACAAACATAAAGCGGTTATTGTTTCAAAATCGACAAGGCGAGAGGGTTAGAGGTGTCACGGAGGTAATGGTCTGTAAAACTTGACTCACAGTGCCACTGAGCCACTGACATAATATCATCCACAGGAACCCCACTAAACAGGGCAGTGGATGCCACGACACCGCGGACACTGTGAGCCTTGGCCACGTCAACCTGTCGCCCGGTGGCGGATTTGTGACAAAATTGAATACATTCCACAATCCACCTAGAAATGGTGTCCTTAGACGCCCTACCATGGGGTTCAATATATGACAACCATAACGCTGACTGGTCGGTACGCCACTCCGAAGTACGCTGTTTGTACCGGAGCAGCGCCCGTACGGGGCACCATACTTTAGAATTAGGATCATATCTAGTTAAAGATGGCAAAAAAATAGGCTGACCTGGATATTTCAATGACTGATTTTTAGACAAGAAATTAATCCTAGGTAGAAGCTTAAGGCCTTCCCCTGTAACCACAAAACGGTCAACCTCGGCTGATAAGGCGTGAATTTCACTCCTACGCCTCGCCGAGGCCGCAGCAATTAAAAATACAGTTTTAAGAGTTAACATTTTCATAGAAATGGAACTAAGTGGTTCAAAAGGCTTATCACCTAGTACCTGGAGCACCAGTGATAAACTCCAAGACGGAATCAGTGGAGGATTCCTTGGTCTTAGATTGCCCATGCCTTTAATTAATACATTTAATGTACTTACTTCATCACTCCCCCTATTAGCCAAGCAAGGAATAACAGTCATTAAAGCTGACTTATAACCAGCAATAGAGTTAGGCTTGAGGCTATAGGCATCATATAGGTGACAGAGGAAATCAGCCACTACCTGAATAGATGATTCCATTGGATCAATACATCTTTTTGAGCACCATTCTGCAAATCTGTTGATTTTATAATTATATGCTCTGGAGGTTGACCCCCTCCTGGCTTTGGCCATAAACATGGCCGCTTGCTCAGAAAAGCCCTCCTTAATTCTAGATTCCTTGACAACATCCACGCAGTCAATCGGAACATTGACGGATTGTCGTGAAGGGCCTTGCCCTGGAAGATAAGGTTGTCCATCAGAGGCAGCGGAACCGGATTGCAGACCAGAAGGTCCAGCAGATCCGTATACCACGATCGGCTTGGCCAATCCGGGGCGATCAGAAGCACTTGGCACTCCTGCTGCCTGATTTTCTGAAGCACCTTTGGAATCAGGATTGCTGGGGGGAATGCGTATGCATACATTCCCTCCCAGCTGATAGCTAACGCATCTGTTGCGAAAGCGCTTGGGTCTGGAATCGGAGAGACGTACGTCGTCATCTTCGCATTCTTCTTCATTGCGAACAAATCTATGTTGGGTTTCCCCCAATGGTCGAACAGACGATCCGCCACACATTGATTTAGTTGCCATTCCGTGGGTAAAACACTCATCCTTCGGCTCAATGAGTCTGCTAGCAGATTTAACCTCCCCGGAATATGAACTGCTTTCAAGGTGATCCCATGATCCAGGCACCAACAAAGCAGTTTCCATGTCATCATACAGAGACTGGGCGACTTCGTTCCGCCCTGGCGGTTTATGTAAGTCACTACTGTCGAGTTGTCTGAACGAATCAGAACAATCTTGCCCTGAACATTCTTTAAGAAATGTTCCAGGCCCAGGACTACTGCTCTTAGCTCTAGTAGATTGATATGTTCCTTGGACTGATCCAGATCCCAAAGCCCTGATACTGTGGACTCTTCCAGACAAGCTCCCCACCCCTCCATCGATGCATCTGTATACACAGTCACCTGAGGGTGGGGAGGGGTTAGCAAAACCCCCGGCAAGAGATTCTCTGTATTCAACCACCATTGCAGGTGGTGAATCAGAGGCGCCAACACTGACACGTTCGAGTCCAGCGAACCTGAACTCTGGGTCCACTGTGTCATGAGAAACAACTGGATCGGGCGCCTGCGCAAGGCGGCCTGCGGAATGACTGGTTCCAAAGAAACCATCAAGCCCAGCATTCTCAAGTAAACCCGTGCCAGGACATGACGACTGTCGCACACCGACTGTATTACCGAGATGAGTATTTGAACCCTCTCCTGAGTGGGGTACACATACCCCGTCTCCAGATCGAAGAACATGCCCAGGTAAACAAACTTCTGGGATGGAGTTAGCTCTGATTTCGGGAAATTGATCATCCAGCCCAAGTCCGAGAGAGTTTTCAAAACAATCTCCAGATTGGCTGACAACGATTCCCGGGTGTGTGCTTTCAACAGCCAGTCGTCTATGTACGTGTGGACTGCTATGCTTCTCCTGCGGAGGTATGCAGTGATCGCGAGAACCACACGGGTGAAGACCCGAGGAGCCGTGGAAATCCCGAAGGGTAACACCCTGAATTCCCACCGCCGGCCCTGAAATGCAAATCTCAGGAAGCGACGGAAACTCCTCTCTATGGGAATGTGGAAATAAGCATCCTTCAAATCTATTGACGCTGTCCACATTCCTCGCTCTAACCCCGCCAACACCGAGCGCACAGTCTCCATCTTGAAACTGGGCGTCTCTATGAACTTGTTCAATGGCTTGAGGTTGAGAATCGGCCTCCACCCTCCGGTGTTTTTTGTTACTAAGAACAGGGTTGAATAGAAGCCCGGGCACCTCTGTGCCGGCTGAATGGCTTCTTTTAGTATGAGGGAATTTATTTCCTCCTCTATACACAACCTCTGATCCGGATCCCGTGGAATAGGAGTCCAGATCGGCGCGAGAGACAGTCGCGATGGCGGGCCTGTCACCCAGTCGGGACGATACCCGACTGAAAGCCATCGCAAGACTAAACGGTCCTGAGTCAACCGCTTCCACTCTGGCAAGTGGGCGGCCAAACGGCCGCCCACCGGTCCACCTAGGGATAGAGGTGGACATAAGGAGGGCCAGAGTGGCACTGTTCTCTCGGCGTGAAACACCGGAGTGGTTCCCACCGCGGTAGCCAGGCCATCAGGCCCGATTACCGCGACCAGATCCCCGCGCGCCCCGCCCAGCGCCGCGCGCACCACGGTGCGCGGGCGGCTGTCTGGCTGGGTGCGGCTGGGGAGCCTGCGCCCCCCTCGCTGCTGGCCGAATCGCCCGTGGCCTAGGCCTACGTTGCGACGGTGGCTGGCCTCTGACCTGGCCAGCACCACCTCGAGCCTGCAGAGGACGATACGCAGGGGGTGCCGCGCGAACACGCTCCCGCCGGAGCACCTCAAATTGTTCACGCAGCGCCCTCTGGTTGTTAACCAGAGTGACCGTCTCCTGGAGGTGCCTGCATCCCTCACCTCCAAAGAGACCAGGACCTGTCATAGGCGTCCGCAGCAGCCTATTATACAGGTCCTGGGACGGGCACAGATTGTCAAGCGCAAACGTGCGCCTCGCCCGGACACTTCTGGTCACCGCCCGCGTCAAACAGTCCAAAGCCAGGTTGATACCATCCTGGATGGCTCTCTGGACTGTTACCGGGCTTGGCTGGCGTGATGCGGAGGCCGCTACCACCCCCTGTAGCAGCTGGGAGACGTGGGACAGAGCGGCAATCGACGCCCTCCCACTCTCCTCCGCATCACGCAGCGCGGCATTCGCCGAACGCAACGCGTTCGAGCACAAGACTCCCGTGTCAGAACGGGAGCCCGGCCGCGCATCTTCGCCTAAAGCCGCGCGATCATCAACGCTTGGCTTCGGCACCACACCGTACCGCTGGTAATCCAGGGGCACGATGCGGCAACGCTTCGCCACCTCGCGAGGGGCCTTCGCGAGACGTCCATTAACCTTAATGGACGCCTCCGCCGCTTCGAACATGTCCACGACATGCTCAGCCAGCGGCAGAGATGGCATAGCGGTAGCCGCCGGCCTACCAGCTAACCACGGCCTATGGTCACGCTGGCTAGCCGGCAGCTCCACGGGTAGATCGGGCCGAACACTTACCAGCCACTGGCAAGCGTCCGACCAATCCTCCTCCGTGGCTAACTGCGAGCGCTCTACTAGACGAGGGCCTTCGTCTTCCTCCAGAGCACTCGCAGTTGACGTCGACGGCGGATAAGCTGATACCCCTGGCAAGCCTGGAAAAGCATGCGGGCCCGAGAGAGCAGGCATGCTAAACTCCGCGGCTTGACCAGGAGCAGGCGCCGTGGCAGAGCGTGGGGTAAACACCGCTCTACCGCGGGTCTGACCAGCACCAGCAACACCATCGGCAAGCCGAGGTATGCGGTATCCGTGGTCAACAGCACCGCCCGGGGACACCTTCTGGACCGTGAAATCTACTCCTGCGTGAGTAGAACCATGGAACACGTCGCCTGCATTCCCCGCGAGGGGTGCACAGACGTCGTATTCCATGGCCACGTCCTCAGAAGGCGACCCTAGCAGGAGATCCTCTTCCTCCTGGCCAGAAAGATTAGACTCCGGGTCAGCAAAGAGAGCTAACCCGGACTGGCCAGGAAAGGTGCCATAGGAGGCTTTGACACCTTCGGCGCGCGGATACCCGGGGTCTGATGAGCAGACCGCGGGTCCCAGCAACAACCGTTGTCCACGGCCCCTCGGCGCGGCGCCATGCCTGCTGCCAGGGCCTTGGACTGCCCCCAACAAAGGGGCCACCTCTGAATCCACAAACGGACCGGACCTAAAGAGACCGGATTCAGAGGCGGGGATCACCTGCTCGTAAGCAGATGCCGAGGACAACAAAGGAGCTGGCCCAGGGAGCATGCCGCGAAGCAACTCTGGGACCAAATCCTTTATTGTCCTCTGCATCTCTTGCAACATTTCGGACCTGAAGGCCTCCATATCCACCGCGGATGAGGCCTTCTTCTTACCCTTCTTACAACCCTCCTTCTTCTTCTTCCTCTCTTCCTCCATCACCTTCTCCCTTGCCTGCAATGAGAGAAAATCAGACATTAGATCTCCCCCCCACTGCTTACATACGTCGCACTTCAGCAACGGTCCACAGGGACTGCAGCTGAAGCACAAGTGCGGAACGAAGCGGTTTTTCAGAAACCTCCCGCAGGACGGGCAACCAGGTCTCTGAAACAGGACAAAGGACAGGGACAATGAGCAAGATAGTTAAGGTTAGCGAACTCAAAACCAACTAAAAAGAGAGGGACAGGATCCTCAAGATCGCAAATCAAGAAGAACCAGCCTTGGACAAAACGTTAATTGTTAATAAAGGCCAAGGCCGATTATGACGTCATCACTCCCGTGACCAAAATAATCGATCCGCAACAAGCACCAAGTGCAAGAACGAATTGTATAAGTAACCGGAACATTCCCGTTGAATTGGCATTTCGAGTACACAACAATCAGATATACAGAGATAACTCCTTCCAATTCTAGCATTGGCAAAAAAGGAAATTATCTCCCCTTTTGTTTATCAATAATTAGATACCTGACACTTGTACAGACAAACCATCCAACGTGATGAACCGGAGAACTCCACCATAGTACGCCTCTACATTCTCTCCACCTAAGGGGAAGGAATTGGATCAAGAGGGCAAAGTGAGAAGACCTTTATAACAGGCCTCCAACTCACTGAACATAGATTTTTGGTTAGATAACCTAACAGTATTAGTAGGAAATGGAACCGTGGTGGAGAGAAAACATATCCTCTTGTGCCGAGAAGTCCATCAAAGCTTCTATGTGATACCTGTGGACAAAAACACAAAGAGAAATGAGACTTATGAAGCACCATGTTGTAAAAAACCAACATAAACAGGCGCTAATCACGGTAAGCGCGAGTCCCGGAAATACATTAAACCGGGACAAAACACGCTAGCATATCAAAGAAATCACCTGATAAAGAGATCCCGCTCCTTCCAAAGGCGAATCCTCCCTTTCCGACATGCTTCCAACGTACAAGAATCGTCAAATTTGAGTAAAAAACAAGGTAACGCGCAGAAAAGTATAGGTAACACAAAACCGCATGTAACCCTTTGCCAATAAATGAGCAAAGAGGAAGTAGTAGTCGGCGCATGCGCGGTGGTGGGGCGAGCATCCGCCGGACTACCTCTGACTCCCTGCCCAGTAGGGGCACCTAACTGTTTTTAATCTGAGTGTTTTATTGAGTGAAAGCCGATATTTAGCAATATCAAAAGTATTAGGGAGGTAAGTATACTCTTGATGTGAAATAAGAGGTTCCAACACTGACATAGATCGTGTACTCTGGGTCCTCCGTGTCATGAGAAATAACTGGATAGGTCACCTGCACAAGGCTGCCTGTGGAATGACTGGTTCCAAAGAAACCATCGACCCCAGCATTCTCAAGTAAACCCATGCAAGGACATGATGATTGTTGCACACTGACTGTATTACTGAGATGAGTGTTTCCACTCTCTCCTGAGACGGATAAACAAATCCTATCTCTAGATCGAAGTACATACCCAGGTAAACAAATTTCTGGGATGGTATCAGCTCTGATTTTTTAAGGTTGATTATCCAGCCTAGATCTGTCAGAAGTTTGACAACTACCTCCAGATTTGCTGTTAGACTTTCTTGATTGTGTGCTTTTAACAGCCAGTCGTTAAGTACATGTGGACTGCTATGTTTCTCCTGCGGAGGTATGCTGTAATAGCGAGGACCACCCTGATGAAGATCCGATGAGCTGTCGATAACTCAAATGGGAGAATCCTGAATTTCCATCGGCGGCCCTGAAAGGCAAATCTTAGGTACTGATGAAATCTCTTCATAATTGAAATGTTAAAATATGCATCCTTGAGATCTATCAATGCAGTCCACATTCCTTTTCTCAACCCCGCCATCACCATTTACTGTTTCCATTTTGAAACTCGGTGTGTGGATAAACCTGTTTAGAGGCTTGAGGTTGAGAATTGGTCTCCACCCTCCAGTGCTCTTTGTCACTAGCAAAACGTTTGAATAGAAGTCCAGACAATCTACCTGGGCGGGCTGTATTTCTCGTTTTAGTATGAGGGATTTTATTTCTTCTTCTACAACTGTTGATCGACTGAAAGCCATTGCAAGACTAAGCGGTCCGGGGTTACCCACTCCCACTCTTTGTGTGTGGAAGGCCAGCCGACCTCCCACGAGTCCATCTAGGGAGAAAGGTAGACCCGAGAAGTGCAAGAGCGGCACTGTCTCTGGTGTTTGTCCTAGCAGCACTGCTGTGGTACTTGTGAGGGCAGCATCATCAGGTATGAATCCCACGACCAGATCCTCGTGCAACTCTGCCAGCGCGATGTGCACCTCGATGCGCGGGATGCCTGAGCTGGAGGACCCTGCTCCCCACCCCGCTGTCCTACGCTGGCGTTGCTAGCCTCTGACATTACCATCACCTCTGGCCTGCTGTGGACGGAAAGCAGGGGTGCTGCACGCGTTCCCCGAAGATCCCTTCAAATTGCTGGTGCAGCGCCCTCTGGTTATTAACCAGAGTTACTGTCTCATGGAGGTGCCGGCATCCCTCACCTCCAAAAAGACCAGGACCAAAAATCAGATGTTGTGGGCAACAATGGGCATCCGAGGCCATAACTTCCGTTCCCAGCTCCAGGGGCGAGGCGAACCTCAAGCCCGGACCCGCACGAACCTCAAGCCCGGATCTGCGGGAACTACCTCTGGATCATACTTGAAAACTGGTATGGACCTAACAGGTAACCTGATTCGGAGGCGGGGATATTCTGCTCCGGTGCAGATGAAGAAGACGCTGAAGTAGGCCTGTTCGGTTAATCGATATTTCATTGATAGTCGATTATTTTTCCTGGTGATTATTTAATCGAGTGTAAAATGAAATAATAAAAAAAAAAAAGATTTAATCAAGCAAAGATTATTTATTTTAATCAGACATAATTTAGTGTTTAGTTTTATAATACAGATAAAGCATCGGTGGCTTGGATGTTCTAGCAAGGTAAATGTATACACATCTATTCCTGGATACGCCGGTGATTGGAAACATTTGATTGCTATTGTTTATGGAACAATATCCACCTCTGAAGGCAATAGGATGAAGTTTTGATGGCCATTAAAAATTTTCCAAAATAATTAAAAATATGAATTACTTTTTCTCATAGTAAATTGACAAAATTTCGATGCAAATATTTACAAATTCTGCCGATTGTTTTGCAACTAATTTGACTTAAAGCTGTTGCAGCCTAAGGCAGTAACAACTTGTAGTCAAATGAGTTTCAAAATATTCGACTTATAATGCTGGAAAATAGGTAAGCATCGTAGATATGGGCGAAATATGTATCATAATAAAAATAAAAATAATATGGCCATTTCGTGAAAAAATGCACAAAATTGGCTTACTGGGTTTTTTTGTAGCAAATTCACACATTTTTGATACAAATTTTAATAAATTCTGTCGATTATTTTGGAACTAATTTGACTTAAAAGTTGTTGTTGCATAAGGAAGCAACAACCAGCAATACTGAAAAGCAGGGAAACATTGTAGGTAGGCACTATGTATGTACCCTCATATGCTACCTCAGTATCCTGAGTTTAATAAACGTGAAACTGGGTGGGATCTATATAATTAAAAGTTAATCTACGTAATGTTAAAATAAAATTGGTGACTTTTTACTGAATTGAAAACCTGGGCATACGCGCCGGTTTCTTAAACGCATTATCCAATGGGAATGAGTGGACAATGGATTTCAAATTGACTTCATTACATTAGGTGGGGTTGTTTCTCACATTTGCATATTCTGTTCTTTTCCTAGAAAATCTGGAATTTATTTATTTATTTTACTTTTTTAGTATTTATTTATTTATTTATTTTATTTTATTTTATTTAAGAAAGCTATACCTCTCCTCTCTCTCCTACCCCCATCCTACCACCCCACCCCTACACCAACCCCACCCCACACCCCACCCCAATACGCAGTTGCTACTTCCAAAGTTATATGATTAAATAATCGATTATCTGAATAAATCGATTATTTTCCAAACATCATAATCCATTTTTATTTCCATAATCAAACAGCCGCAAACTGAAGCACATGAACCAGGAAGTATGCGGCAAAGCATTTCCGGCATCAAGTCTTTCAACATTTTCTTCATCTCACCCATCATTTCAAGACGGAAGGCCTCCATGCCAGACCATTTCTTACCACAACCCTTCTTTTCCTATACATCTTTTCTCGTCATTAGCACTGTCCTTTTCCTGTAACCTTAGAAAGCGTTACGGCTGCGCATCTATCAAAGTGGCCAAAGTGAAGACCGCACCAAACTACGTCATGAGCGCAATAACATTCTGCGCCACATTAGCGAATGCGTAAAAGATCATGCTATTCAACAAGCATACTCCCTAGCAGATGAAATCACTGCCACGGATGACTGTCACAAAATGTTTCGGGCAGCCCGAGCCCTGAGAGTTACTGACTACACACCACCACTCACTGTACACAACTCTGAAGGACACTTTATCGGGACTGACCAGGGCAAAGCCGAGGCGATTCGAGAATGGTTCAAGAAACAGTTCACTGAACACAATGATGAGCCCTTGCACCCTTCTCAGGAGACCCCCGTGCCATTATTAATACCAATTAAAACAGCAGAAGTTGAGAAGGCACTTAAAGCCCTGAAAAATACACCTGCATCTAGACCTGATGGCATGAGCAATGAACTATTCAAATATGCATGTAACATTATCTCAAAACCGATCACGCACTTTATTAATTCAGCTTTTATGCACCAGCTTCCCATCGACGCTGTAGGCCAAGGCACCCTTATCACACTGCCCAAGCCCGAGAAGACCCCACCCCCAGCCAATCTGCGGCCCATTGTGCTCCTCAACAGCGTACAGAAAATCCTATCCAATGTTATGCTTTTCCGCATCTGATACAAGATCGATGACTTCACCGGTTCATGTCAAAGTGGCTTCAAACGTGGGCTCAACGCATGCGTGTGTCGGTGGTAATGTCCAAACACTGGGATTTCCACAAAATGGACATTGACATGTCATGAGCCTTCGACACAATTAAATGCTCAAAGATCCTAGATAGACTATGCCACGCCAGTCACAATGAAGATGAGCTAAGACTAGTGAGACTACTGCTTGCAGACATCAAGCTGAGAGTATGAGTCAAGTCAATGAAGTCTGTAGAGTTTGAGACATCAATCGGCTCCCCACTGGAAGATGGTCTATCTCCAGTGCTTTTCACCTGCTACCTTGCTGCCGCTTTGAAATCCGTGCAGGAAAGTTCCACAAGACCAAAAAAACCCTAATGTCAATACTGGGTATGCTGATGATGTGGACTTAATAGACGAGGAAAAGAAACCCCCCTTGACGAACTTCTAGATGAGGAAAAGAAACCCCCTTGACGAACTTCTCCAAATAGCTGCAAGCAAACTAAAAATTGAGAATCTCTACGAATGTATCCAAATCAGAGTACACCCACATACACCTATCTACAAAGCCTGAAACTAAAGAAAATGACGATCCACTTCGCGGCGGCGAACCATGGAGGAAAAGTAAAATCCTGGGCTCACTGCATTGCAGTACTGCTGACATTTCTGCATGCTGCGTCATGGGGAACATAGCTTTCCAGTCCTTCTGGAAGCTATGGATTCGTAGATCAGATGCCCTCGATAAAGAGGCTACGTTTATACAATGCAACCTGCGTATCCTTGATGCTGTATAACTGTAACAGCTGGGCAGCTCCTAAGGCAGCTCTAGACAAACACGATGCCTGCCACTGCAAACACCTACGCACCATCACTGGACACGGTTGGTCAGACAGCATAATTTCCAACGATGTACTATACAAGATATGTAATACGTCGCTGCTGTCTGTAAAAATCGCCCAGCAAAGATGGTCCATGTTTGAAAGCAGGACTCGGTACACTCAGGTCAAGAATTGACTTGAGGAAGCTAAGGATTTTGCTTGAGGACAAGACACAGTGGGCAAAAGCGAAGGACTGATTGTAGCTGCAGGATGTTTCTACTACTACAGCCACAGAAAACAGTAATTATACATACATTAGAGTCATCACAAAGACCTACAGGCCACTTTTCATATATGGTGCATTTAAATAGTGGTGCACAAGTACTACATCTAGTACATTCATGGTTAGCAAAACAGACTTTAATGAACCTGTGGCAGTTAGGATAATCCGACAGAACTTTCTGAAACGACCCAAGACAAGGAGAATTAGTTCTTAGTCGCTAGAGAAACTAAAAAGTAAAGGAAAACGAGCAACTTTGATTTAAAACTTTGAAACCCTTGCGTACCTGTGAACACAAAGCACAACATTGGGGTCAGCTAATATAGGCATCACACAAGTGTAAATTTATTACAATACAGCCTAAACCATGTCTTTAGCGAATCACGAAATTAGGTTACAACCCAACATTATCGCCAAATTTTTTATTGAGTTTTACATCAATCAGTGCCACTTCCAATGACATTCAGTCAAATGGTTTAGTTTTTGAGATATTGACAACAATCTGTGGACTGCTTTGGCAAGTGAAAATAGAAGACATCATGCTTGTGACAGAAATTGATGACACGCAGTCAAACTTGTATTAAGACACCACCCAAGTGAGAATCAGTATGCAGTCTCTTACACGGCAGCTGGTTTCTTAATAAAGTTTCAAATACATTGCTTAATTGGATTTAGCAAATGAAGAAAATAGTCTAAGGCAGGTGGTCTCTTAACCCTTTCATCCATAGATTCTGAAAAAAGTATAAAAGTAGGTAAAAAACTTATTTTGATGAATATTTTGAACTTAATATGAACTGAAACCGTTGTGCCTTAGGAAGCAATGGCTTCCGGTCAAATTAATTTCAAAATATTCACCAGTTTTACTGTATGGATGTCTTGAAAATATAGGGAATTCATCCGTGTAAGGGTTAATACAGGTGGTATTTATAGTAGGTTCACCTGAGTGTATTCCAAACCATCCATTTAACATATGTACAGGCTGAATGGCCAAGTTAGCAGCAGGGGTGGGTACTGCGATGCTGGAGTTTATTTAGAAAATAATTTGACTGAGTCATTGCTGCCTTAGGCAGCAACAACTTTCAATGAATCAAACAGATTTCAAAATATTTATAAATATTAAATATAGATGTCAGAGGACATAATACATATCTTAAATATTTAGGCAGTGGAGGAAAAAGGTTAATCTGTTAATTTAGCTTTTATCTATTTTGGCAATAAAAGCTGTCAGGGTGATTTTACTGCATGCTGCCAAACCGTTTATTTGATAGTTTCAGAAATGGCATGGTTGAAATCAGTATAGTTAAATACCTATACAAAACCAATTTCGGCGTCGAAATCCATCAAATAAAAGAATCCAATATGGTCGCCAAACATGCTACATTTTGATTGTTTCATGGTTGCCATGTTTGTTTACTTATCAACTTCCTTTGAACAAACTTTAATGGCACTTAGTCCCGAATCATATTTCCCATATTTCTGCCCGATCCGTTCGTTGTTCTGGAGAAGACATTTTTGTGAAAACTAGATCATCCAAGATGGCAAATCAATTTCCCGTGAAATATTGGTTCAGCTCTTGCCCTAGATATTTCATGAGTTTTGAATCAATCCCCCAAGTGGCTTTGGAGATTTTTAGAGGTTTCTAAAAATCGGCCAAAATCCAATATGGCTGCTGGTCAAATTGGCCGACCGGCTGCGTTTGAACAAACTTAGATCTTTATGCCCTATAGATGGGTCCTGCCAAATATAATTGAAATCAGCACAGTGGTTCTTGAGAAGTCGCTTAAAGAAAGTTGATGGACAGACAGATGGATGGACGATGGACGGTCGCCATGGCATAAGCTCAATTGGCCTTTCATGTCAGGTGAGCTAATGATGAATAATTTGGAAAGCAGAGCAAAAAAGCTTGTAGAAAACTGAAAGCATGTTGCAATGGCGGCCAATATCAAGGAAAGAGGACATGATAGTCTGTGCATGCTCGCCATTGGGTCGCACATCCGCAGAGCTGTCAAATGCATAACCTGCCCAGTGGGGGCAGTTTCTTTTAAAGTCTGGGTTATATTGAATGAGTATCAGGATGTAAGTATACTCTTGAAGTGAAATCTGGCTACCGTGTGCATGCGTGCATGCGTGTGCGTGCATGGGCCAAAAGGTCAAAGGTGGTGATTGTGCAGAAATTGATTGTAACATAACCCATCCCAAATTTTTTAACGGAATTCAACCAAATTTGGTATGTGAGGTACCCATATGATTGTGGAGTGCAAGAGGCCATGGACGTTTGGCTCGCAAAAGCCGAGGAATGAGAAAAAGGTTGAAGAAGTGAACGTGTGAAAATTGATTGTAATACAACTCATCCGAAGCCATTGGATAGAATTCAGCGAAATATGATTGTGGAGCCTACAAGGACATTTATAGTTGGCTCCTCCCGTAGTAGAGGGAAGGGCAGAAGGTCAAAGCATAAATATTTGGAAATGTAATGCAACCTCAGAAATGGCTGGATGCAATATATTAAACCAAATTTGCATTGTATTCTAGTTACCCATGTTATTATGGAGTGGAACAGGACATTTACATTCGGCTCTTTTCTCAGGGGTGGGTGGGGGTGCTTGCTCTGTCAAAAGGTCAAAGTGGTGAACATGGGGATTTCTGATGGTGGCACCCCGACTGTCCTATATAGTCATTGATGGATTGCACACACACACGCACCTCATCTAAAAGTCTGTCAGCATTCAGGTCCACTTGTGATAATTCACGGAATGCTTCATCTCCAACAAAACAAATTTCATGGCCATCCTGATGAAAGGATAAAACAGGAATAAACTAAGCGAAAGGCTTAACACTTTCAACATTACACAACAAATTCCATATGATAGCAGAAAGTCTATTGAATGTGTTGAAATGATTATGTGTAGGGTGTATGTTCAACAGCTCCCCACATAACAGACTCAAAATATTAACCAGCTTGTCAGCATGGTTGGGTGCAAATGATGATACTGGCATGTCAGGGATGAAAGGATCTCGATGCTCAGTTGGCTAACACTTAAAGCTCTTGAACCTACATGTACATAAATCCCAAGTGACTTCAATATATTTGGTCTAAATAACTCAACATACTATAAAATGTGCTGGCTGTATGCTTTATTATTGGTTAAAAAATTAACCTTTGGCCTACATTCTTAAGAGACTAGGCTAGATTGACCTAGTTCAGTTATTGGTGAAAGTTTATTGGTGTGCACAGTGGTGCAGGAATAAAATTTTGGTTGGGGTGTGTGTGTGTGTGTGTGTGTGTGTGTGTGTGTGTGTGTGTGTGTGTGTCCCCCCTCCAGCGAATATGGATGCTGTCAGATGGCTTCTGCATTTCTGGAGGTGAATATGAACTAGATCACACGCAGGTGTCATATTGTAGACCAAGAGAAAACTACATGTATTTTTGAGGATCTAGAACTAGAATGACTGGTGCCGTTATAAAGGGCAACTAAATATTGTGGTGGATGGGGGGGGGGGGGTGGATATGAGTATAGGCATCACCCTCAAGTTCATGATTGGATGTGTGTGTGTTAACCATTTAAATTTACTGAAAGCTCCTTGACACTGTGCCAAATATTACAGCAAGAAACCTAAACCTAGCAATCAATTAGCTATCACGATAGATAATCATGTGCTTGCAGTATATGTGCACTCATCCTTCTGCCTGAAATGTGAAATGCTGAATTTGATGACAGTGTATTTAGATATTCAATCAGCTACTAACATGATTCCATCTATAGTAAAGCCATTGAAAAAATATGTAGCCATACATCTGACATTAGATGAATAAAAGACCAGCTCAAGTTACATGTCTCCCGACACAATGTTTTAGATTCCTCATCTAATTCAATAATAATCACTGGCATGGGCTCTCACCGGAAGAAGAATCGGGTTGAGAGGCATTGAGTGAAGCCAAGGAAACCCAGCTATGATTTAAACCTCCTCGCAAAACACCAACACTTAGAATCAGCCTTTGCGCAACCGAGCTCATAGTAGACTGACAAGATGACGATGAAGATGAACTAGCTATTAAATACCCGGTCAAAAAACACAGACCAAACCTCAATTCTATCGTACTGTTTCCAAAACAATTCAACTGTACTTGTGTAAAATTGGGAAAATTATATGAATCACGCACTTCCTGTCTAACCTCTCCTGAAGACGTCTCCCGATCTCTCGAAGGAAGCTGTATTAAGGATTTCTTAAAATAGTATAACCTGTTGATGAATCAAATGTCTATTGAAAAACTTTAATATTGTTGTTATTCTTGGCTTAAAAGAAGACAAATCACCCAGAAATAAACTACATCCAAACTACATGTATGTATATGATCATCTTCATTCATACATCTTAGAAGCTAAGTTAAAATGAGTTTGGTGCCAGTTACTCAGTTCATGTGACGCTACCTTATAAATATTTTATATTACTACAACACTGCATTCTGTTATTCTTGATATTAAACGAAATCACAGATTTCTCTTTTCACGAGAGAGTTGATACTTACCTCCCTGACACGCTTTGATATTTCCTAAATATCGACCTTCACTCAATAAACGTCAGATTAAAAAAGGTAGGTGCCCCTACTGGGCATGGAGTCAGTTGACAGTCCGGCGGATGCCAGACCCACCCTCATGCATGAGCAGACTGACACTTCCGCTGACTAAAATATAGGCCTACACAATGCAACTTACAAGCCTGAAGACCGAGGGACGGAGAGGTTGGGTCAGTGTTAGGGAGGTAAGTATCAACTCTTGTGAAAAAAAAAATCCGTGATTTCGTTTATTTCACTTCAAGAGTATACTTGCCTCCCTAATACTCTTTGATATTGCCAGAATTCGTCAGTGAATTCGGTGGGAGGGAGGCGAGGTCAACAGACCAGCTCCTCCCATACCCTTTTGCGCTTGAAGTACCCACATCTGAAATTGTGTATAACACAAACAGGAAATGATTTGAGCATCGTGTAACACAACCGATGGTTAAGAGAAATGATCATTTGTCAAATGCGCACCACCACCCTTCCCCCCCCCCTTTTCATGGGAAAGAAGATATGACCTCAATGTGCTATATGCTCTCTAAGTACCAGTGCTAAAGTACTATAGGACATCAGCGGAAAAGGCTTCATTTTCATATACTCTCAGAAAACGAACCACATAAAACACGAACCATCACCATATTAGCATAAATGGTAGCGTGACAATCACAAAAAACCAAAACAACACAATACAAGACTGGTGAAGAATGATGCCGCACAGTCAAGTGGTTGTCTCCACTGATTAAATGTGCTGTCTATAAACAGTGAGAAACCCTTATCAATGCCATGTATACCTATTTATTTTTTGAAAATCGATAAGGCGAGAGGATTAGTTGTGTCACGAACATAATGGTTGGTAAAGCTTGACTCACAGTGCCACTGGGATACTGACATAATGTCATCCACCGGTACCCCGTTAAACAAGGCGATGGATGCCACTACGCCATGGACACTGTGAGCCTTGGCCATGTCAACTTATTTACCAGTGCTGGATTTGTGGCAAAACTGGATACATTCCACAATCCACTTGGAAATGGTGTCTTTCGATGCCTTTCCATGGGTTTCAACATATGAAAACCATAATGAAGTAGGGTCTGTCCGCCATTCCTGGGTACGCTGTTTGTACCGGTTTAATGTGCGGACTGGACACCATGCTTTTGAAGTAGGGTCATACCTAGTCAAAGCTGGTAAAATTATAGGTTAACCTGGGTATTTCAATGACTGATTCTTAGCCATGAAATTAATCCTGGGTAAGAGCCTAAGGCCTTCCCCTGTAACGATATAACGGTCTGCCTTGGCGGATAAGGCATGAATTTCGCTTCTCCGCCTTGCCAAGGCTGCAATTAAAAATAATTTTAAGTGCCAACAATTTCATTGAAATGGATCTTAGTGGTTCAAAGGGTTTATCAGCTAGAACTTGACGCACTAAAGATAAACTCCAAGACCGAATCGCTGGTGGATTTCTTGGTCTTAGATTACCCATGCCTTTAATTAAAGTATTTAAACTACTTACTTCGTCACTTTCCCTATTCGCCAAGCCAAGGGATAACAGAGACATTAAAGCTGCAATAGAATTAGGTTTAAGGCTGTAGGCATCTTACAGTTGACAAAGGAAATCGGCTACTATCTGAATAGATGCATCCATTGGATTAATACATCTCTTTGAGCACCATTCTGAAAATCTGTTGATTTTATAATTATATGCTCTGGATGTTGAACCCCTTTCTGGTTTTTGCCATAAACATGGCTGCTTGCTCAGAAAAAGCCCTCCCTAACTGCGGATTCTTTGACAACATCCACGCAGTCAATTTGAACATTGACAGATTGTTGTGTAGGGTCTTGTCCTGGAAGATAATAGTGTCCATCAGAGGCAGAGGAACCGGATTGCAGACCAGAAGGTCCAGCAGATCCGTATACCATGATCGGCGTGGCCAATTTGGGGGAATCAGAAGCGCTTGGCACTCCTGTCTGATTTTCTGAATAATTTTTGGAATCAGGATTTCTGGTGGGTATGCGTATATGCATACATTCCCTCCCAGCTGATAGCTAGAGCATCTGTTGCGATAGCGCTCAGTTCTGGAATTGGAGAGATGTACGCTGCCATTCCGTAGGCAAAACACTCATCCTTTGTCACAATGAGTCTGCTAGCAGAATTAGCTTTCCGGGAATATGAACTGCTTTCAAGGTGATCATGTAATCTAGGCACCAGCAAAGCAATTTCCATGTCATCATAGAGACTGGGCGACTTCATTCCAGCCTGGCAGTTTATGTAAGTCACTACTGTTGAATTGTCTGATTGAAATAAAACTATCTTGCCCTGAACTTTTTCCACAAAATGTTCCAGGCTCAGAATTATGGGCAGAATTACTGCCCGTAATTCCAGTAGGTTGATATGCTTCTGTGACTGATCCAGATTCCAAAGCCCTAATACTGTGGATTCTTCCAGGCAAGCTCTCCATCCCTCCATTGATGCATCTGCATACATCGTCATTTGAGGGTGGGGAGGGGTGAGCATCAACCCCGCCAGGAGATTCTCCCTCTTCATCCACCATTGAAGGTGGTGAATAAGAGGTGCCAACACTGACACATTTGAGTCCAGTGATCCTGTACTCTGGGTCCACTGTGTCATGAGAAATAACTGGATAGGTCACCTGCGTAAGGCCGCCTGTGGAATGATTGGTTCCAGAGAAACCATCAACCCCAGCATTCTCAAATAGATCGTGCCAGAACATTATGACTGTTGCACACTGACTGTATTACTAAGATGAGCATTTCTTCTCTCTCCCGAGTAGGATACACATATCCTATCTCCAGATAGAAGTACATTCCCAGGTAAACAAACTTCTGGGATGGAGTCAGCTCTGATTTCTGAAAGTTGATTATCCTGCCTAAGTCTGTGAGTTTTCAAAACTATCTTCAGATTTGCTGATAGACTTTCCTGATTGTGTGCTTTTAACAGCCAGTCGTCTATCTATGCATGGACTGCTATGCTTCTCCTGCAGAGGTATGCTGTGACAGCAAGGACCACCTTGGTGAAGACCTGAGGAGCCATGGAAATTCCAAAAGATAGAACCGTGAATTCCCACTGTCAGACCTGAAACTCAAATCTCAGGTACCAATGAAAACTGTTGCAATTGGAATGTGAAAATATGCATCATTCAGATCTATTGATGCTGTCAACATTCCCTTCTCCAACCCCGCCAACACCGTTTTGATTGTTTCTGTCTTGGAACTCAGGGTGTCTATGAACTTGTTCAATGGCTGGGCGTTGAGAATTGGTCTCCACCCGCCAGTGCTTTTTGTTACTAGAAACACGGTTGAATAAAAGTCCAGAAAATTTTGTGCCGGCTGAATTGCTCCTTTTTGTATGAGGGAATTTATTTCTTCCTCGATACACATCCATTGATCTGGATCTCTTGGAATTTGAGTCCAGAGACAGATGCGATGACGGTCCTATTATCCAGTCGGGCTGGTATCCGACTGACAGCCATCGCAAGACTAAGCGGTCCTGAATCAACCGCTCCCACTATTGCTTGTGAAGGGTCAAATGACTGGCTGGCCGAGCTGGAGGAGCCTGCCTGCATCCCCCACCCCCCATCCACAACCCCCACCACCCACCTGCAGGCTTGTGCTGGCGTGGCTGTTGCCTATGCTGCACAGGTGGTGGGTCTCAGACCTGGCCACCGCCATCTCGGACCGGCGGAGGACGGAACGCAGGGGGCGCCGCGTGAACACGCTCCTTACTGAGCACAGCGAACTGTTCGTGTAGCGTCCTCTGGTTATTTACTAGCGTGACCGTCTCCTGGAGGTGTCTACATCCCTCACCTCCAAAAACACCAGGATTTGTCATAGGCGTCTGCAGCAGCCTATTGTACAAGTCCTGGGACGGGCACAAATTGTCTAGTGCAAAAGTGCGCCTCACCTGGACACTTCTAGTAACCGACCACGTCATGCAATCCAGACAGGTTTATTCTATCCTGGATCACTCTCTGGACTCAGGCGGGGCTTGTCTGGCACGATGCAGAGGCTGTCACTACCCTTTGCAACAGTTGAGAAAAGTGCGAGAGCGCCGCTATGGAGACTCTCGAGCTCTCCTCTACATCACGCAATGCGGTGTTTGTTGAGTGCGTTCGTGCATAGCGCTCCCGTGTCAGATTATGAGCCAGGCCGCATCTTCGCGTAGCGAGGTCGTCCATGCTCAGCATAGGCACCACACTGTACTGAGGGCCTTCGCGAGACGTTCATTAGGTTTAATGGAAGCCTCAGCCTACGTGAACATATCAACGATATGCTCAGCTAGTGGCAGAGATGGCATGGGCATGGCGGACATCGTCGGCTTCCCCACCAACCACAGCCGGCGGTTCCATGTTGATCTCTGGGTTGACTCTTAGCAGCCACTGGTAAGCATCCAACCAGTCCTCCTCCGTGGCTACCTGTGAGTGCTCGACTAGGCACGGGCCTTCATCGTCCTCATTAGCACTCGCAGATGTAAACATGGTTGGAACTGTGGATACTCCTGGCAAAGCCAGTGAAAACATGCAGACACGAAAAAGCAGGCATGGTTTGTGCCATGGCTAGACCCCGAACCGGAGCCATGGCATCATGGGGGTATAATGCCCCATGCCATGGCCCGGACTGGCCGTCGCCATACCATCAGTAAGCCATGGTATGCAATATGGCCGGCCATTGGCTCCAACCTCGGCAACTCTGCGCCGTGAACGCTACTCCTGCGGGATTAGACCTATGGAAAAGTCGCCCATGCTCCCCACGTGGTGTGCAAGTTAGTGTAATTCCTTGGTCACGGCGTCATCAGGTGACCTCAGCAGATAATTCTCATCCTCCTAGCCAGAATGACTCCGGGTTAGCCAACAGTGAAGATCTACCGACGAGACAACCCTCTAGCCGGGATCATTTAGGGCTGCTCCTTGATCAACCGGTGAGGCAAGCCTCAAGGTGGGTTCTACCAGAGCCACCTCTGAATCTCTATGGAAAACTGGTAAACCCCTAGGAAAGTTAGATTCACAGGCGGGGGATTATCTGCCGGGGCCAGATGGAGAAGACAATGAATTACCTGGACCAGGAAGCATGCCGCGAAGCAACTCTGGTACCAGCTCCTTGATTGTCTTCTTCATCTCCCCCTTCATCTCAAGCCGGAAGGCCTCCATGGCCACTTCCTCTTATCCTTACCACTTACACTCTCATGGTCCTTTTTCAGCCACTTCTACTCGCCCGCCTTATCTTTCGCCTGAAGGACAAGAAATTCAGAAAATAAGTCGCTCCCCACCCCCACTGTTTACAGACATTACATTTAAGCAGTGGGGCACACATGCTACACTTAGCACAAACATGAGGGATGAACATGGGTTTGAGGAAGCGTCCACAGGGCACATAGCCGGATTTCTGAAAGGCCACAAGATGAAGACAATGAGTTTTAATATTAATAAGTTAGTAAACTTAAACTCAAATAAAAAGGGAGCAAGAACTAATGACTCATAAAGGACAGTTCATAAGTAAGATAAATCAGCGTGGGCAAAATGAAGTGTTAATAATAATGACAAGGCTGATTATGACGTCATACATGTATCTTCAAAAACAAATCTGACAGAAAACATCATCCAGGTGTAAGGACGAATTGTAGTCAACACCCAAGAGCATAATAAATAGATGGATAAAGCAATAAGCTAAGGCCAACCATCACTACCATCAGAGAAAACAGCGAAAGAATTGGCAGCAAAATTTGTAAATATTTTCAAATAGATTAAAGTGCCATTTTTCATAACTCTAGAATACCTGTCTTTAGTATAGGCATACTACCATCTCCAGCGCTCTTGAGTAATCCACCATCACCACCATAATACTAATGTCAAAAGGAAGAGCTCGTTCTTACCACAGCTCCCAATCACTCTGGGCAGACTTTTTTCCTAACATAAACAAGTGGCCCAAGGGCCTGTGGCGCTTACCTGAACCATTAGCATTTGAACTATTTGCATTTAAAGACATGATGGATAATATTCGGAAAATCCAAGATGGCCACCAAAAGAATTGCTCAATCAAAATTCTGTATATATGTTCTGAAGCCTACCCAACTAGGGGCCTTCTAGCTGAGATTGATTGAAATCTGCCAAGTGGTTAATGAGGTGTAGACTTTTAAATGATTTACCAAAACTTGGAAAATCCAAGAAGGCCACCCAAAAACTGGCCAATCGAAATTCTGTAAACCAGATCTGAAGCCGGCCACCATAGATGGTTCTTCCATGCGGTGAAATCGCCCAAGCAGTTAATGAGCAGTAGAGTTTTGACAATTTCCGGTAATTTTTGTACAAAATCTAAGATTTTCACACAAAAAATTGATCAATCAAAATTCTATATAGATGTTCTAGAGTCTACCACCATAGAATCCATCTAGTCAAATTTGGTTAAAATATGTCAAGCAGCTAAGGAGTAGCATTTTGACCATTTCCAGTAGATTTTCACCAAAAAAATTGATCAATCAAAATTCTGAATAGAGGTTCTAGAGCCAACACCATAGAATCCATCTAGTCAAATTTGATTGAAATATGTCAGGCGGCTATGGAGGAGTAGGACCATTTCCGGTAAACTTTTCATAAAATCTAAGGTTTTCACCAAAAAAAATTGATTAATCAAAATTCAGAAAAAAAGGCCTGGAGGGTAGCAGCATGGGATCCTCCCAGCCAAATTTGGTTGAAATCGGTCAATTCGTTAAGAAGCGATTTGACAGACGGACGGCCGCCATGGCAGAAGCTCACTTGGTGAGCTAAAAAGGGGACAATGGTGGAGAGAAATCCATCTCCCAAGTGACCAACATTCAAGACATGAACCTGTCGATACAAAAACAAAGAGAGATTAGAATTTCATAGCGCCAAAATAATATTGTACCAGTTTTCTAGGCACCTATCACGTCTAACGTGCATCACGGAAACACGTGCAATGACGAGAATTAGACAAAAATGTAATAGTATTCGCCTGATGGCTTGATCCCGGCATGGCCTCAGGTGATTTAGCATGACCAGACATGATTAAATACACTCTATTACACTTGAAATTGACAGAAATGCAAAAGCAAATTGAGTAAAAAAGAATAACAGCATGGGTCTCTGGGCAATATATTGTAAAGAGGAAGTGTCAGTCAGCGCATGCGCGAGGTTGGGGCTGGCATCCCCCAGACTGTCAACTGACTCCATGCCCAGTAGGGACACCTACCTTTTTTAATCTGATTTTTATTGAGCGAAGGTCGATATTTAGGAAATATCAAAGTGTTAGGGAGGTAAGTATACCCTTGAAGTGAAAGATGACATCCATCAATATTATAATGTTCTACCATCTGTATGTCCTGCAAGATAGTTTCGAGCGCTGATCTTACACATACACAACACGCAAAATGAGAATAGTAGAAACTCACACATATTTATAATTAGAACACAGAATAACATTTCACATACCGGGTCAGCTAAGATAACCACATGCACTGTTGCCTTGCCTGGTGTGTCCAAGCTGACCAATGGGGTCAAGATGGATTGGCCAGCTGACTTCATGGCTTCCTGAATGCCGGCCAGCTGCAAGCAAAAAATATACAAAACAGCTGTTTGTACGTATAATATGATAAAGTAATTTGAACATGAATTTCCAACAATGTGGATAAAATAGCCAAAAACCAACCTCAGCACTTGTCTTGAGAATTGTCACTTTGCAGCCCAAGAGCAGACTAGTTTTAAAGATATACTGGTCACTGACAACCAAAATTTCCAGAATCCCGATTTTATGGTAACTAAACAGGTAAGCTGTTGAATATTTTGAAAGTTTGGACAGGGAAGTGTTGTTTTAAATGAGTTTCAAAATCCTCAACAGAATGTTTATTAAATTCACCAAAGGCATACAAATTAGAGGATTAACATTTTGTCACACAGATCTACGTCATTTGATTGCGACATCACATATTTGAGTGACAGATCATCTCTGCATAGTTTCATAATCTGATTCTCATTCGTAGCTAAACATCAACTCACATCAGCAAATGCTGAACTAAAATTAAAAACATTTAATAGCATCATTATCAAACAATACACCACATGAGGTAAAGTGTAAACAACCCTGTTAGTGTGATATTACATGCAAAAAATACACCCCAATTCAAACAGTACCAAACCCTCAAATAGCTACCCCATTTATCTACCCCTCCTCCAACAGTGAGCCTTTAGATATACATTCTGCTAAATTGTTTCAGAGATATCTAAACAGTGAGCAACATCTTACAATAATAAATTTCTTTAAACCTGTTTGGTTGGGCAGGAAAAGGCAATTCTTCCAAATGCTGTAGCATGGTCCACTGCACCGTCAATCTGGCACAACTCAAGATGACACTGAGAAAAGAATATGAGGATGGTGTCAACTAAGATGCTGATGATGATGATGATAATGATGATGATGATGATTAACATCTCTAGAAAAATACTGAATTGTGTACAGCAACAGTTTATGTTTCAAGACAAGAATTTCAATATTACTTAAATACTAACAAGAGCTCCGCAAACAGCGCACAATACCCCGCAATGATGACAAACCAATGAACGAGAGCTACCAGAAAATATTTATTTCTTCCTCAGACCTAGACTGGTTATCCTTATGAAGTGTCAAAGCGATCAGTTAAACGGTCAAGGAGGTATCGTCAGAAAACTAATTTTCAAGATGGCCGCCGCTGACTGGGGCCATATTGGATTTCGGATTATTGTAAATTTTGATAAGTTTCTTCACCAGACAATCACCCTATGTAATGATCTGATAAATGGTAACGGAGATATCATCCCGAAACCAACTTTCAAGATGGCATCCCGTGGCTGGTGGCCATCTTGGAGTTCGGATCATCGTCAATTTCGATAGGTTTCTTCTCCAGACCTAGTCCAACCACCCTATGAAGTTTCAAAGCGATCCAATAAACTGGAACAAGCGTTATCATCCAGAAACCAATGTTCAAGATGGTGGCTGGTGGCCATCTTGAATTTCGGATCATTGTCAATTTCGAGAGGTTTCTTCTCCACATGTAGTCCAACCATCCTATGAAGTTTCAAAGCGATCCCATAAACGGTAAGAGTTATCATCTGGAAACCAATGTTCAAGATGGCCAATGGTTCGTGGCGGCCATCTTGGATATCGGATCATTGTAAATTTCGATAAGCTTTTCCCCCAGAGGTAGTCCAACCACCCTATGAAGTTTCAAAGCGATCCCATAAACGGTTAAGGAGTTATCATCCGGAAACTAATTTTTACGATGGCCGCTGGTGGCCATCTTGGATTTCGGATCAGTGTCAATTTCGATAAGTTTCTTCCCCAGACATAGTCCAACCAACCTATGAAGTTTCAAAGCGATCCGATAAACCGTACCGGAGTTATCCTCCGGAAACCAATTTTCAAGATGACTACCAGTGGCTAGCGGCCATCTTGGATTTTGGATCATCATCGCGTTCGATAGGTTTCTTCCCCAGACCTAGTCCAACCAGACTATGAAGTTTCAAAGCGATCTGATAAACGGTAACAGAGTTATCATCCGGAAACAAATTTTCAAGATGGCCACCAGTGGCTGGTGGCCATCTTGGATTTCGGACCATCGTCGATTCGATAGGTTTCCTCCCCAGATCTAGTCCAACCACTCTATGAAGTTTCAAAGCGATCTGATCAACGGTAACAGAGTTATTATCCGGAAACAAATTTTCAAGATGGCCACCGGTGGCTGGCATCCATCTTGGATTTCGGATCATCGTCGATTTCGATAGGTTTCTTCCCCAGACCTAGTGCAACCACTATATGAAGTTTCAAAGCGATCCAATACACGGTTAAGGAGTTATCATCCAGAAACCAATTTTCAAGATGGCTGTTGGTGGTTGGCAGCCATCTTGGATTTTGGATCATCGTCGATTCGATAAGTTTCTTCCCCAGACATAGTGCACCCACTCTATGATGTTTCAAAGTGATCTGAAAAACGGTAACAGAGTTATCATCTGGAAACCAATATTCAAGATGGTCACCGGTGGCTGCCGGCCATCTTGGATTTCGGACCAGCGTAGGTTTCTTCCCCAGACCGAGTCCCAACACCCGATGAAGTTTCAATGCGATCCAACAAATGGTAACAGAGTTATCATCCGGAAACCACTCTGCCACCTGCCCGCACAACCGACCGCCCGCCCGGACGGACAGAGGCATTACATAATACCCCACCAAATTTGTTGGTGGGGTATAAAAAGGCATTGCGAGCAATACAAATCCCCTTGATTCCCGCTTTTGTTGAAATGAGATGCAAGGAATTTGAGTAATTCATTTGCCTGCTCCGCATAACTGATATATGTGCATACATTACAGTGTTTGTTACACGGGAAAATAGACATCAAAGTAACAAAGTTTATAACTTTATGTCTTTCAAGGGTGATAACTCGGGCAAATATTAGTGGAAACTAACAAAACAGGAACTTGCGCTCCATCTTAACACTATTTAAACTAAATTTGGAATTGGGTTCAAATCCATTTAGTCTAGTCAGGAAATAGCCAAATTAACGAAGTTTGTATTTTTCAACTTTGTCAAATATTGCAGAAAACTAACGGAACACGAACTTGCCATATACCAAGTAGCATCAAGATTTATTCTGATTTTGGTTCAAATCCTTTTAGTCTAACAAGAGTCATTGCCAAGTAATGGCCAAATTAACGAAGTTTGTATTTTTCAAGGGTGATAACTCTGACAAATATTGATGGAAACTAATTTGAACACGAACTGCATCGCTAGTATTATTATAATTAAGCTATTCTGAATTTGGTTCGAACCAGTTTAGTCTAACACAAGTTATTGTCGGGAAACTCATATAAACATTATTATTAGTATTAAGCTATATTGCAAATTTGGTTCGAATCTGTTTAGTCTACCACAAGTTATTTTTCAGAATACATGAAGTTTGTATATTTGAATGGCAATAATTCTTGCAAATATCGACGAAAACTAGCGGATCGCGAACATAACCACCACCTTTATATTATTAAGTTATCTTTTGAATTTGGTTCAAATGTTTTATGTCTAACTTAACTTATTGTAGATCAAAGATCTTTCATTTTAATTCAAAGGGGATAACTCTGGCAAATATGGACGAAGACTAACAGAACATGAACTTGACATCCGTCTTACGACTACTAAGTTATATTCCAAATTTGGATGAGATATGCTAGTCTAACACATGTTATTGCACGGCGCGTGCACGCGCGCACGCACACATGCACGCACACACACACAGCTATGTAATAAGCTATATTCCAAATTTGGATGAGATATGTTAGTCTAACACATGTTATTGCACGGCGCGCGTGCATGCACGCACGCACACACACACACACCCGTGATAGAGTCAGAGTACAATAGGCTTAAAAAAAGCCAAGGATTGAATAGTGGCAGGTGCACCCACAGATAGTCCCATATGAATTGTCAGTGTCAGTATATCAGACATGTGAAAGCTGGTCTGCTAAGACCAAGATTCTTATCTTGGCGCGCTGGTCCAGGGGAAAGATGTCTGGTTGCTGATGCCATGCAAAGTTGCAGTATGGCGGTTCGATTCCCGACCGGGGAGATGGTGATCAACAAATTAAACTAATGAGTGCATGACTGTCGGCTGGTTAGCATGTGGAAATGGAAGCTGTGCGTTGCTAGTGCGTCAATAAAATAAAATACATATACTGCCAGATAGTCCAGTAAGAATTGACATGATTTTGGTCGAACCCGGACATTTTAAGTAACAAGCAAATTTATGTTTCAAAGTTGCCTATATATACCATAGTGTCTGCAGAAAAAAGGTTATTTCAAGGTCAAAGAGGTGACCTCTAAAAACAGATTTTTGTTGGTTCATAAACTATTCTTTTAATAACTCTGGTTCTACTGGTAGTATCTTAACCAAATTTGGGTGGGACGTTAGCAGTTAGGTTCCGAACATGTGCCAAATTTTTCGTGAAAAGGTCAAAGGTCATGGTCACAGCAACCTAAAATCTTTTTGAAGCATTTTCGGCAGCATTTTTCAAAATTTACTCACGTCTCACTGGGAATACCTTGATGAATCATTGCTTGATTGTTGTTCACATAGTGATATTCATGTCTCCAAAATCTTGCGTCAAACGGTTAAATGCCAAGGTCACAGTGGATAACTTTCTGCACCCTTTTTAGCATATTGTTAAATACATATTGTTTGAGAAATATAGGTTCCGGGGTAATTTTAGAAATCAGCAATTTAAGTAAATTATATAAACCACATATTGTATACGGTTGAATTTATTTGTTGTCTGCTTGTTAGACATAGTAAAAGTTGAATATGCCATATGAACCCTAGGTTGCGCCTGATTTAATATCCCTTTTCTTTCCCTCGTGTTTATATTGCATGTTTGATATATTTCGGTATTATTGTCCGTGCTGTCTCGTTGCGAGACGAAGTAAAACTCGGATTTTGCTCGGATTGCACTTGTTCTTTTTTCATGCTCGTACTTTCTCCAATTTCACGATATACACTGTATGACCGTTGATTTCTTTTCATTCTCGCATTGTTGATCTTATAGCCTGTGTTATTTTCTATTCACCCGTTTTGGCTTGCTGATTTGAATGTGAAGCTTGTGCGGGCTAAACAGCGATGTGTTCCCATGCCAATGAGAGTGAGATAGCGTATTCTCAGCTCAATTGAGAGCAATTTCATGAATGTACAGGCACTCTCACATTAAATCACATTATAAAACAATATCGCGGGAATATGGCATACATTGTTTGAAAATTTGTATCGGAAAGAACATTTGTAAAAAAATGGCATCCATTAAATTTACTTCACCGAATGGCCATCTAATTATCATAATATAACCAAGTAGTACCAAGCTAAATTGCCTAAGTGGACACAAATTTCACCAACAAATAAAATGCAGAGTGAACTTGCTGATTAGCAAAAAGTCAAATTATTACTCAAACTGTTTTAAAAACATTATCTTCTGTACATAATATCATATTAATTTGCAAGATTTACCGTCTCAATGTTAATTTCCATTCGTATTTGGGAAGCCTTCCAGTATATTACTATATTATATAGTTCAGTGGAACACCTCCGATTACAAAAGGTTTACTTTTCACCGGCCTGCCAACATAAGAAGCGACCCACCTCATTTGAATTTCTCTGCCATTCAAGCAATTTTTTGCCTATGTCTGATTCCATTTTGAATCATTTTATATTGGCCTCTTTGATAACTGTCAAAACGGATTGCCTGCGCAGGAAGGTAATTCTTATTTTTACCCATAATACTATATTAAATTCTATGGGTAGACTATGCTATGAATGGTGGAAAAAATCGGCACCTCAAAATATGCTAAACAAGGGACCTGTATCACTCACCTGCAATTATTGGCCACTGGCACAACCGAACAAATCGAGATGACCACTGGAAAAATTTACCAATCACATTTCTGTGAAGAAGGTTTAACCAAGTTTTACTTTAAGTGGTTAATAAGTTGTCTTTTTATGATTTTCTCAGAAATTTGCAGAAAATATTTTGTCCACCAAAAAAGCTAAATTTTTATTGATTTATGGCGGACATGTTGTTTTGATATATCTTCATTGAACAAACTCTAATGGCACTAATCATATCTCCTATATTTTGTCCCGACCCGTCCCGCAGTCCTGGAGAAGTCGTTTTTGCGAAAACTAGGTCGTCCAAGATGGCCGCTGAACGCTTTGGCCAATCAAGTTCCCTTGAACAAACTTGGTTCAGCTCTTAGCCGAACTGATATTTCATGAGTTTGAAACCAATCCCCCAAACGGTTTCAGAAGATTTTTAGATGTTTATAAAAATCAGCTACATTCCAAGATGGCCACCAATCAAATTGGCCGATTGGCTTTGTTTCAACAAACATGGATCTCTATGCCCTAAGAATGCTTCCTGCCAAATATACTTGAAATCGGGCCATTTATAAAAAAGATTTCGTTTCCTACAAACTGGGTGGGGAAAAAAGATTTCAGTAGGGAGGGCGGAATTTTTTTTTTTTCCCCAATAAGTTATTTATTTTAAGGTCATAAATATTTGTTTTCCAGATATTTGACTAGATATCCATTAAATATGGTTGTAATTGCTAAATTTGTCATGTTTTTCATGTCACAATTGGCTAAATGGATTCACATTGCATACAAATGGCATTAAAACATTGTAATTTGCGGTTTGACAAATGTATGCATGTTTTAACATTTAAGCTGGGTAGAATTTTTTTTTTTATTCCCGGCCGGGTGAAAACAAAGAAAAATTTCGCCCAGGAGGTTTACAGGAAACAAAACTATTTTTTATTTTGGCCTCGAGAAGACATTTTAAATTTCCCATTGCTTTAGTATGGGAGCTTTTGGCGGGAAAACGATCCAAGATGGCAACTTGAAAATCCATCAAATAAAAAAATCCAAAAATGGCAGCCGAAGGCACTACATTTTGATTGGTCCAGGGCGGCCATTTTTACCCATCAACTTCCTTTGGACAAACTCCAATGGTCCTTATGCCCTAATGATCTCCCAAATTTTGGCCCAATTCGTTCAGCGGTTCTTGGGAAGAAGTCGTTTTCACGAAAACTAGGTTATCCATGATGGCCGCCGAATGATTTGGCCAATCAAGTTCCCATAAACAAACTTGGATGTTCTTGCACTAGATCATATTTCATGACGTTTGACATTTACTGATATGGTTTCGTAAGATTTTTAGACGTTTCTAAAAATAGGCCAAAATTGAAGATGGTCGCCAGCCAAATTGGCTGATTGGCTTCACTTGAACAAACTTGGATCCCTATGCCCTAAGGATGCTTCCTGCCAAATCAGACCAGTGGTTCTTAAGAAGAAGTCGATTAAAGGAAAAGTTAACGGACAACGGACGACAGGCGGATGGTCGCCATAGCATAAGCTCACTTGGCCTTTCAGGCAAGGTGAGCTAATAAATGGCTCCAGGCTGTGAAAGGTAGGCATAATTCTGCTGACTCCTACTAGCACATATTTTAGCGATATTACACATTTTCATCGACCCGGGACAAATGTGTCATTAGTTATTCCACTTATTCAGCACCAACAGTAATGTCCAGCGTGTTCTATGAATTACAACGAAGGAACATCATATTTTTTTGGTACTGGTTTCTTAATTTCTGAGAAATTATCTCGTCTGAGTTCAATTCGTGTTTAATGTATGCATAAACACCCAGGTTTTCTATGTAGGGCACTGTATTTTCAAATTTCTTGCTATGATCGAACCAGAAATTAGTTTACACGATATGACAATTTAATATTCATATAGGCCTACATTTCCATTATTTGAGATTTAAAATTTGATTCAAATTTTTTCGAACATTCGATTCGATATTCGATGCGAGTGGAAATTTCAGATTCGCAGGGCCCTATAATAAGACCATAAATTTGTGACCAAGCATCAGCTAAACATGTGTCTTCATTTGAGTTGAAACCCATGTTCTAGTATATGTAGTCTAACATAATCATAAACAACACAATCAGAAGCAGTATAACTACCTTATTCTGAAAATCACCACTGACATTGAATTAAGTGTGATGAGGATGCGGACAGTACTAAATACATGTGTGTGCATGCGTGCGTGCGTGCGTGTCAGTTTTCGTTATTAACCTGGTTTTCAGAGTAGCCGAGGACAGCATATTTATCAACCTGAGAGTAAACAGTCATGCCACACAGTCGCACCCAATAATCTGAAAGTAAACACTAAATATATATTTAAGGTAAATCAACTAAGTGGTTTTTATAAATGTACTTAAGTGCTTACTTATTCTCATTCATAAACACTTCCCAAACTCAAATCACAATATTTGAATTTCTAGCCAACCACACTGACAGACTGTTGAATATTCTGGTGGTGAATGGTACATATACATGTATTTCGACTACCAATTCAATTTGGCTGCTTGTGATCAGGATATTCTCATTGAATGTAGTTTTTACCATGGTCACAAACAGCTTTCAGTCAAATCATTCCCAAACATTTGATGATACATGCACTATATGTATATGTATATGATAGATACAAAGTGGCAACCGCTTTGTAGTGTTTTGGAAATTAATGTTGATAATGATATTATGCTTAATGGGTGGGATTTTATGTCATTGTCATATTTGGAAATCCAAATTCTTTATTTATTATAGTGGCCAAAATTAAACATGACATCATGTTTTGGAACCTAAGTCTAAATTCAATAATTTTGAGGGTCGGCTAACTCGGTCAGTGCCCTCATGAAAATGTTGCCATTATCCAACTAGACTGATACCAAAAGGCTTGTGTATAGTTGGCGTTCAGAAGTTCATCTGGAATCTGTGGTTTTAGGTTAGAGTATGTGGATGGTGTGAGGGCTTATTTGAAGTAGCAGCTCATTGAGCTTCCACATTTACCATTCATGTGTGCGTGACTGAGAGGAGGATGTTGCTAACAGGGACTTATGCAGCAACAGCTTCCGAGCAATTAGTTTCAAAATATTCAACATAATCTTGTATCTGGAATGTAGCATTGAAACGGTTACCTGGTGGTGATGATCGTAGGCATTGGAAAACATTGGCTACTATAGCTAAGATTTGGCTAAGAAAAAGGGTAGTTGGCTAATAACGTATGAAAGCCAGGTCTATCCCTGGCTGTAGTAGCTATGATTGCCTTGGTGTGGCTAGGAGTGGTATTTCGAGGTTGGCGCTTGGGCTTAGTTTGGGTGGGGGCTGCAAGATCAGCTGCTTACAGCTCTAATAGAAATTCAGCATCAACTGAACAAAGAGTGGGTGTTGTGATTGTTGGCAGGAACATAAGATCCTCTGGAAGATCATCATTAACCTAGTGATACTCATGCTTATAAATGATAGCACCATGGTAAAAAATCTCCCTCTACAGTGTTAGTCTCATGCTTATTCTGCGTGAGATTCAGTCTGAATTCAATACGCCATCTTAAATGAGGAGCATCGATCTCGAAATATGACAAGCTCACATCAGGATAATTTTAATGGTGGTTAGGACTTGTGGTGGTTGTGTTGTAAGTTAGTGCATGTAGGGACAAAGCCTCATGATAACAATACTCTGTTATTTGTATTCATGCATTAGATATTAGTGGTGGTTTTCTGAAATTCTTGCATGAGTTTTTCAGTTAATATTTGTGTGTGACTGTTTTCACATGTACTGCCCCAGTGTTTGCATGGACTGTCTTGTTCTAAAAACTTTCAGCAACATTTTCAGATTGAGCACCAGTTACAACACAGATCAGAGTACTAATCTAAGTCAGCTGTACAAGGATTAATTACAGAACACATACCGACTGACTTGTTCAAATCTGTACATGCCAGAGAGACTTTCTGCACAGGATCTGAAACAGAGTACAGCACATAGCATCTCATCCCATTGTTAATGATTCAGAAAACACTATAACTTCCAAACACATCCTCCATTCATTCTGCAACATGAGAATGTGTATGATTGCTGCCTTCAATGTTCCTTATACAACATTTATTCTCTCATAGTAGGTGAAGCATGTCCACAAAATCAATATAGCCGCATTAAACAAAAAGGCATGTCACAAGAAAAACAGAAGTTCTAATGACAGTGACAATTGAAGATTTCAATTAAACACTTTAAATCACTTTTTCAAACTATTGTCAGCCATAGTTATTCGATTTACAAATAGGAGAGAATCCTAAGTTAAACAAATTGGACAAAATAAATAGTTTTAAAGGGTCCAAAGATGTGTAACTTTGGTTCAAGAGAATGATCTGATGTGAAATTTGATGCTTCAAAAATTCATCCTTGGTGTGTCCCAAAACTATTTTTCCACTGTCATAAAATTATCCTATCGATATGAAATCAGGTCACATGCGGAAAGAAAAAAATAAGTGCAGATGCACTATAGTTGTGACTTTCGGAAGCTTTCTCAGAAATGTAAAAAAATTGACAGACATATGTGAGACAGCCCATCTTATACAACTTCCAACTGAATATCTAAGTACACTAAAATTTTTTAAAATATTGATCAACAATTTATGTGGCTAGACTTTTAACTGGCTTAACAGCACATGTGAGCATGCTATGCGACATAAATGTAAAAGATATGACTTAGTGATCAGCAGACAGACACTTATACTAATTGCACATCACAACTACATGTACAAGTACATATGGAACTCATATGACTAAAAAAAATCATTGAAAATGGTGGCCATAGTCTGATGTTCTGATCACTGAGAAAGTACAGAACATTTTCTGAAGGGAAACAACTCAGGAGAGCAGGAATATTTAAATACAGCATAGCTACTTCACCACAATTTCAGGATTCTATCAATTAATGTGACGCAAGACGACATAATTACGTGCATGTTATTCTGTACAGGGCACACATCATGCCAATGTGATGTAAAATTGCTATGGTCCATTATCGGAATGATTCACCAACTGTTAATGGATAGCCTAGATACTGAATTGTATTATGCCTGATTTATTTTGAGGTTTTTCTTTTCAGAAAATGATATGTATATTCTCAGTCATCAGAAAGTTAGAACACAGCCACAATTTGCAACAATTTCATAAGCATGGGCAATGCCTATAGATCATATGCATTTTTGTTTAAAAACCTAGTCGACTAAGATATTGAACAATATTTTAAAAATTTGGTTAAGATTCTCTTATTTTTTAATGTGGACAAATTTTAGATCAATAGGATAAACGTAGTAAAGTCAGCATATCCAAATGTAGTGGACAAAGAGTTTTGAGATTGAACAGTAACTACGTTTTTCTAAAATCAAAGACTTTCAAAGGCCTTGAAAAACAATCTATGAATTCAGGCACTTTAGAGATCCCTACTAACCCTGATCGATTAGTCACATAAAAACATCATATACATTCAACCACTTGCACCAAACATCATGTTTCAATCTCATGTAAACAGGTAAGTGGATTTGATTTAGAAAATAGTAATGCTAAACCATGTTGTTTCCGACAACAACTGTAATCAAAGTCAATAATTAAAACTCACAGCTAGGACTCACAGCATAGGTGCCTTGACATGAGGATATAGGAATTACTTGGATGAAAGCGATAAAACGCTTTATGAAACTAATAAATAGACAAATAGATTAAAATATGTCTATAAATGTTATACATGTAGGGGGCGTTTAAAAATAATATGAAATTTGAAATGAAGGGCATATAACAGGCTCCAGAAAAATAAACATGCTTATTTACTGATATGCTGTATACATTTTCTTTCTTCCTGAGACTTCCCTAGAATGTGCGTAGCTCAGAAGTTCATCTTAGAATAATCATTTTCTCAAAAATAATACAGACATGTACCATACATAACACCTTTTTGCCAATTTTGCGTCAACCAGAAAGGATATCATAATTTCATCTGAAGGTTTTAAAAGTATAACAAAATGGTAGCAAGCAGTTCTCAGTTTTTCCTTGAGAAAAAGCATCATCTAGTTACTTCATATTAGTTTTTACTTGTTCATGAGGCTTGTATATTTTTTTCAAGACACCTTGGAATTTAGGGGTTTTCATAATACTTTTTATCAATTTTATGCTTAATTTTTCATACAGCCGAATGGATTATCTATTTAACACATACATTGCAATTGATGCTACTGGAAATTTCTTATATATGTTGACTTTCATAAAAGGTAAGATACAGGGTTGTGACTATTCCCAATTTCAAAAATAACTAAATCAGTTTCTGATGGGAAGGCTGTCCCACACATAACGCATATTTTGCAAGGATTATACTCTCATGTTATTGTCTAAAAGAATGAAGGTTGGCAAGTGTATTACATAAAAAATTAGTGCCATACCAGGAATATAACACCTAAATCATCTAAAGGCACCCATAGCGCCCTGGATATATTTGTGTTTGTTTTTTTGTTAATGTCAGTGGAAATGTCCCACGCATAACACGAGAAGTCTCAAAATCTAAAGAAATACCTGACGCAACATACTTAGAAATAGGATGAATGCTAGTTGGTCTAATTGACCTTAGATATCTATATTTTTATTTTAAATAGATCTATGCTTTTTGTATCATCTGCATTTTACTGGAATTACAGATGTACAAAAAATGCTTTGTCCCATACATATCACAAAATTTTATTTTTACGCTAAAGATTCAAGTCAATGTTTAATCATTCCATTCTGTTGCTCTGTAACATAACAATGACAGAAAAGTGAAAAACTGCTTAAAATTCAGCATAGCTCATTGTGAGGTATGCTAGAAAATACACTGTACCATACATAACACAAGCAGCTATGTTGTTATGTATGGGACAAAATTCCATAACTTTGAATTAATGGCCCTTATTTCATCTAATTTCAAACTTTGATTTGGAACTAATAAATCTCACTTTCGGACTGCTGCTGTAAAAGGAATATAGACAAGGAATAGTATAAATCATGGTTATGTAGCTATCAAATGCCATTTGTGCATATATTGCTTTTAGATAAAGGATTGGAAAAGACAAAGTTCAAACAGATTTCAAACAATTTTAGTTTTTAACAGGGCTCCAAATAAACCAAGGCAATTGCCTTGGTTACCCATGGATGTCTCCATTTTGCCATCTTTTTAAGGCAACAACTGCCTTAGATGACCTCCACTATTGCCTTGGTGCCAGTCATACAGACTACTAAATAAAGTATCCAAAGTAAATGTACAGAGTCATCCAAACGTAGATAGCAACACTGAACATACTCTGACTGTAATGTGTATACTCCAGAAGGGTAATAAGGGCTTCCTGATCCTGACTGTGTGTCCAACTGTTGCCTTGATGCCCTTCCTCATGAGGCATAGTCTGCCTTAATGTCCTAAGACATTGCCTTAATAACCCTAACATTATGCAAGCCTTTAAGGCACCATTGCTTTGTGCTTTTTAATGATATCTTCAAGCCCTGTTTTAGTTCTTAAAACCCAAACTTACAGTGGTGGTCAAAACTAAAATGAAATAGACAGTTATTGATTTATGTGCACTGTAGCTAATTGGGGATTGTATCATTTCTGTTTTCATTTTGTTTTGTTTCGGTTTTAGTATTCTAATTTCATTCTGAGCTGTACTGTTTTACACCTTGTGAGTTGTTGCTGGCAACTCATGCCCATTGAACTAAGTATTGCAAGTGCATGCATACTCAGTTCTACTAGGCTCATCATTAGTTGATAGCTGCATGTTCACAAACTTTACCTATATTAAAAAAATGGGAATGCTTTTCAGATGGTTACTTTAGTTGGTAACATGTGTTTTGGACACTAATTGCAGAATTCTTAACAATAGTATTAAAGGAACCAGACAAATGTCTGTTTCTAAGAACAAGATACAGGGAAATTGTGAAAGACAACAGATGGCGGGCGAACTGGATGAAAAAAGGGGAGGCAAAATGATATGTGAAAAAAATAGAAAAGCCACCTATAGGAAGATGATCTTGGAGGAAAAAGCACTACTGAATCAAAACAACCAAAATTGTGGATTTAACACATGAACTGAAGACAACTGAAATGGAAGCTAAAAGGAGAGGACAAGTTCAAGCAAGATTGAAATCAACTATATGTACAAATACCCCCAGAGACCCTATCTGCATACAACATGGCATATGAGAATCCCCTGTTTTTCTCTCACCTGCGAAGCAGAAAGCGAGACATAGGGATTATTGTCTCACACAAAACGAGACATAGGAATTACTAATTCCGGCGGTGGCCGCCGTCATTTGTGCACTTCTGGTTAAGGTTTTTAAATCAACTTATTTTTCAGCAATGGCTCATCCGATCTCAATGAAACTTTACAAAAGTGATCTATACTATACACCTGTGCAAAAGTTAAGCACCAGCAAAAACAATAGAACGTAGAAACATCAGAGTTGCCCTTATGCGTCCTTTTGTGCGTATATACGCATAAAAATGGCAGAGGGACGCATAAAAATTAGCCCTCTGCGTCCCCGAGGACGCATGAGGGACGCAGTGAAAAAGTGTAACAGAAACTGGTAACTTTGCGTGTGCTTAATTATCGATCATGTGTATATTTATTTGTGCATGTTTTAACTTTAAAAAATATAGCTAATGTATTGTGTGTCCAACAAAAACGAACTTACTGTGTTGTTTAAGACTATGATTTGTTGTAGGTTTTCTTGCACAACTCAAAGTTGTTAATGCCCATAAATCAGATTCAACCACCACATTTAATTGTAAACACAATCCCCAAATCATCCTTAGTATTCCATTTGATCTAACTTTTTTTTCATAAATAATGAGTTTACAAGCCCGATGTTAGTCGCCTTATTTGGCCTACAAATTGCAAAAATACCCGCCATGTTTCTGTCTGTTGCGCTAAACGTCAGCGTGACGTGTCAGTATTTGATTGGATAACAGCGGAATCTCCCTCTAGAGGAACTCACACTTGCGAAATCCAATAAACTGATCAAGCGTATACAAACGTGTCTCGGCGTCTTAACCCTTTCACAGCTCAGAACATTAGACAGATCACAACGTTGTTATCACTAATCTGCTGAGTATTTTGAAATTAATTTGTGCATGCATACTTGCCTAAAACAGCAACGACTTACAGGCAAAATATTTTTTCTATTTACTTATCAAAATATCTAAATGGATGAAGGAATATATTTTGATATCTTTTACATTTGAATGGTCATTTGACGGATTAGCGGCGGTGTCTTTGTATTGCTGTTTGAATAACGGTATCAATACCCGCTATAATCCGTTTTTTATTTAGCAATAGCGGCTGATTGATTGACTGATGGATTAGTGTTTATAATGTTTACCAATACTCGATCGTTAGGTGTTCCCAATTTCTCAACTAAAAAGCTCAGCGATGTTCAACGATATCGTCGATCTACAGGTAGGCATACGTTAAAATATTGATTCTTTTCCAAACAGCGTATCGCTCAAAGCTCCACGATACAAGCGTCCTTATTGGATACACGCTAATGCGTTACCTATGCTTCAACCAATCAGCAATCACATTACATAGTTACTCCCTATGAATTAGACATATCCGGTTATTTGCTGATATATTTTCACTAATTACGCAGTTTAATCTGGTTTATACAGATTATTTTTGATAAATTATTGTTTTGTCTGATCTTAACCTATGTATTCCACTATATTTAGTCATTCCAGTTACATTATAAAAAATACGCGCGCATTATATCGAAGTAGGTCAAGTCGTCCTTGAGCAAACTCGCCCCAGATACTCGTAATTTTTCAATTCGTCCAAAGTCAAGTTAGGGTTTAATAGAAAAACGAATGCAGTGGTCTTTGCTAATTACTAATGTAGTGGTCCTTGGAAATATTAATCATACAAGGTCATCAATGTAGGTTGGTTGGTTTATCAGACAACAAACAAGTACAGTACTTTAAGTTTTGTTTATTGACATGCAGTTCAAATGTTATTAGTTAAATATACAAGGGCCATTTCAATAGATCAATTTTAGCCACCATTGTAGATCGCAGGATACATATTTTTGAAAATTTACCACTGGAATGACTGGCACTGTTTTCAACATGTTTAATAAAGTGCTTTATAATTAGATCAATGTGGGACCCCCAGATTTTACAGTGGGACCCCCAAATCTGAGTGTGGGGTCCTTGGGACCCCCAAAAATCAGACGTTGTGGGCAACACTGAGAAACATGATGGTACAACTAGGCTGCCATACTTTTTGTCCCCGCGTTAGCTGACATAATTCCAAGTACGAAATGCACATGCATGCATGACTTCACGCCGCTTGATGTCCGTGCGTGGCGGGAAACAGCACACGTGTTCAGTTATGTAAAAGTCCAGTTTGAGGTGTAGAACATTACATACAGATTTAGGCGACAAGATTAGGAATTTTGTGTTCATGACCGTGGTTTATTTGTACAGAGAGAATTAGCTCTTGAATGTGAACCGCTATGGCAAGACGAAGGTTAAGTGATCGTGTGAAATAAACGAAATCTAGGATTTCTTTTTTCACGAGAGAGTTGATACTTACCTCCCTAATACTTTTGATATTGCTAAATATTCGCTTTCACTCAATAAACACTCAGATTAAAACAGTTAGGCGCCCCTAGTGGGCAGGGAGTCAGAGCGTAGTCTGGCGGATGCCAGCCCCACCACCGCGCATGCGCAGACTAGCACTTCCTCTGACTAGATTATTGGCTGACACACATGCAACTATTAAGAGCCTGAAGACCGAGCCTCTGTGGGGTGGAGAGGCCGGGTCCGTATCTAGGGAGGTAAGTATCAACTCTCTCGTGAAAAAAGAAATCCTAGATTTCGTTTATTTCACTTCAAGAGTATACTTACCTCCCTAATACTTTTGATATTGCCAGAATTCGAAAGTGAATCTGGCGGGAGGGAGGCGAGGTCAAAAGACCAGCTCATCCCAATACGCTTTTCTGCGTTTAAGGCACTTAAACTTCTGAAACTGTAAGAAAAAACAGTCAGGATTTGACTAACCATCGGATAACACGACCGATGTATGAGAGATGACCGAATGTCATATGCGCTCCCCCCCCCTCCTTCCTGGGAGGAAGAGTCGACTGACCTCAATGTCCTATACGCTCTCTACGTACAAGTGCCATGTACTACAGGACAGAGACGAAAAAGCTCCATTTTCGTAACTCTCAACAATGAACCACACAAATACACAAACCATCACCATATTAATAACGGGTAATCGTGACAATACAATCAACAACGGACAACACATGAACAAGACTGACCTTGTTGAAAATGGCTGCTGACATCATCTTCCCATCGGTAAAGACTGATGCAGGCCCAAAAAAGTGGGTGTTTCCATAAATTAATTGTGATATATATAAGTAATGAGGAAATCACCTCAAAAAATATAAACCGATTTATTTTTTCAAAACCGACAAGGCGAGAGGATTAGAGGTGTCACGGAGATAATGGTCTGTAAAACTTGACTCACAGTGCCACTGAGCCACCGACATAATATCATCCACAGGGACCCCATTAAATAGGGCCGTGGATGTCACTACGCCGCGGACACTGTGAGCCTTGGCCACGTCAACCTGCTTCCCGGTGGCGGATTTATGGCAAAACTGAATGCATTCCACAATCCACCTGGAAATGGTGTCCTTAGAAGCCCTCCCATGGGGTTCAATATATGACAACCATAACGCTGACTGGTCGGTGCGCCATGCCGCCGTACGTTGTTTGTACCGGCGCAGCGCCCGGACGGGACACCATGCTTTAGAATTAGGATCATATCTAGTTAAAGCAGGCAAAATAATAGGTTGACCTGGATATTTCAACGACTGATTTTTAGCCAAGAAATTAACCCTAGGTAGCAGCTTAAGGCCTTCCCCTGAAACCACAAAACGGTCATCCTCGGCTGATAAGGCATGAATCTCACTCCTACGCCTAGCCGAGGCCGCAGCAATTAAAAACACAGTCTTCAGTGTTAATAGTTTCATAGAAATGGAACTAAGTGGTTCAAAAGGCTTATCACCTAGTACTTGAAGCACTAGCGATAAACTCCAAGACGGAATCACAGGAGGATTCCTTGGTCTTAGATTGCCCATGCCTTTAATTAATACATTCAATGTATTTACTTCATCACTTCCCCTCTTAGCCAAGCAAGGAATAACAGACATTAATGCTGACTTATAACCAGCAATAGAGTTAGGCTTGAGGCTATAGGCATCATAGAGGTGACAGAGGAAATCAGCTACTACTTGAATAGATGAATCCATTGGATCAATACATCTTTTTGAGCACCATTCTGCAAATCTGTTGATTTTATAATTATATGCTCTGGAGGTTGACCCCCTCCTGGCTTTGGCCATAAACATGGCTGCTTGCTCAGAAAAGCCCTCCTTAATTCTAGATTCCTTGACAACATCCACGCAGTCAATCTGAACATTGACGGATTGTTGTGAAGGGCCTTGCCCTGGAAGATAATATCGTCCATCAGAGGCAGAGGAACCGGATTGCAGACCAGAAGGTCCAGCAGATCCGTATACCATGATCGGCTTGGCCAATCCGGGGCGATCAGAAGCACTTGGCATTCCTCTTGTCTGATTTTCTGAAGAATTTTTGGAATCAGGATTGCTGGAGGGAATGCGTATGCATACATTCTCCCCCAGCTGATAGCTAACGCATCTGTTGCGAAAGCGCTTGGATCCGGAATCGGAGAGACGTACGTCGTCATCTTCGCATTCTCCTTCGTTGCGAACAAATCGATGTTGGGTTTCCCCCAATGGTCGAACAGACGATCCGCCACACATTGATTTAGTTGCCATTCCGTGGGTAAAACACTCATCCTTCGGCTCAATGAGTCTGCAAGCAGGTTTAACCTTCCCGGAATATGAACTGCTTTCAAGGTAATCTGGTGATCCAGACACCAACATAGCAGTTTCCATGTCATCATACAGAGACTGGGCGACTTCGTTCCGCCCTGGCGGTTTATGTAAGTCACAACTGTTGAGTTGTCTGAACGAATAAGAACAATCTTGCCCTGAACTTTCTGTAAGAAATGTTCCAGGCCCAGGACTACTGCTCTTAGCTCCAGTAGATTTATATGTTCCTGTGACTGTTCCAGATTCCAAAGCCCTGATATCGTGGATTCTTCCAGGCAAGCTCCCCAGCCCTCCATCGATGCATCTGTATACACAGTCACCTGAGGGTGGGGAGGGGTTAGCAAAACCCCCGGTAAGAGATTCTCTGTATTCAACCACCATTGCAGGTGGTGAATCAGAGGCGCCAACACTGACACATTCGAGTCCAGCGAACCTGTACTCTGGGTCCATTGTGTCATGAGAAACAACTGGATCGGCCGCCTGCGTAAGGCGGCCTGAGGAATGACTGGTTCCAACGAAACCATCAACCCCAGCATTCTCAAGTAAACCCGTGCCAGGACATGACGACTGTCGCACACTGACTGAATCAACGAGATGAGTATTTGAACCCTCTCCTGAGTAGGATAAACATATCCTGTCTCCAGATCGAAGAACATCCCCAGGTAAACAAACTTCTGGGATGGAGTCAGCTCTGATTTTGGGAAATTGATCATCCAGCCCAAGTCTGTGAGAATTTTCAAAACAATCTCCAGATTGGCGGACAAACTTTCCCGGGTGTGCGCTTTCAACAGCCAGTCGTCTATGTACGTGTGGACTGCTATGCTTCTCCTGCGGAGGTATGCTGTGATCGCAAGAACCACACGGGTGAAAACCCGAGGAGCCGTGGAAATTCCGAAGGGCAACACCCTGAATTCCCACTGTCTGCCCTGGAATGCAAATCTCAGGAAGCGACAGAAACTCCTGTGGATGGGGATGTGGAAATAAGCGTCCTTCAAATCTATCGACGCCGTCCACATCCCCCTCTCCAACCCCGCCAACACCGAGCGCACCGTTTCCATCTTGAAACTGGGCGTCTCGATGAACTTGTTCAATGGCTTGAGGTTGAGAATCGGTCTCCACCCACCGGTGCGTTTTGTTACCAAGAACAGGGTTGAATAGAAGCCCGGACACCTTTGTGCCGGCTGAATAGCTCCTTTTTGTACGAGGGAATTTATCTCCTCCTCGATACACAACCTTTGATCTGGATCTCTCGGAACGGGAGTCCAGATTGGCACCAGAGACAGTCGCGACGGCGGGCCTGTCATCCACTCTGGATGATACCCCACGGAAAGCCATCGCAAGACTAAACGGTCCTGAGTTAACCGTTCCCACTCTTGCATGTGGTCGGCTAGCCGGCCTCCCACCGGTCCACCTAGGGACCGCGGTGGACACAAGGCATGCAAGAGCGGCACTGTCTCCGTCGCCATACACACCGGCGTGGTCCTTACCGCGGTAAGCGCCCTGTCAGGAACGATAACCACGCCCAGATCCTCGCGCGACCCGCCCCGCCCCGCGCGCACCTCGGTGCACGGGCGGCTGCCTGGCTGACGGCGGCTGAGGAGCCTGCGCCCCCCTCACTGCTGGCCGAATCGCACGCGGCCGAGGCCGGCGCTGCGACGGCGGCTGGCCTCTGACTTGGCCAGCACCACCTCGAGCCTGCAGGGGACGATACGCAGGGGCCGCGGCGCGAACGTTAGCACGACGCAGTACCTCAAACTGTTCGCGCAGCGCCCTCTGGTTATTCACCAGGGTGACCGTCTCCTGGAGGTGGCGACATCCCTCACCTCCAAAAAGACCAGGACCCGTCATAGGCGTACGGAGTAGCCTATTATACAGGTCCTGAGACGGGCACAGATTGTCCAGGGCAAATGTGCGTCTTGCCCTGACACTCCTGGTCACCGCCCGCGTCATACAGTCCAGCGCCAGGTTAATACCATCCTGGATGGTTCGCTGGACCGCGAGCGGGCCTGGCTGGCGCGATGCGGATGCCGTTACTACCCCCTGTAACAGCTGGGAGACGTGGGACAGAGCGGCAATCGAAGCCCTCCCACTCTCCTCCGCATCACGCAACGCGGTATTCGCCGAACGCAACGCGTTCGCGCACAAGACCCCCGCGTCAGAACGGGATCCTGGCCGCGTATCCTCACCCAAAGCCGCGCGGTCATCCACGCTGGGCTTGGGTACCACACCGTACCGCTGGTAGTCCAGGGGCACGATGCGACAACGCTTGGCCACCTCGCGAGGGGCCTTCGCGAGACGTCCACTCGTGTTAATGGACGCCTCCGCCGCCTTGAACATGTCAACGACATGCTCCGCCAGCGGCAGAGAAGGCATAGCGTTAGCAGTTGGTTTCCCAGCTAACCACGGCGTGTGAACACGGTGGCTAGCCGACTGCTCCACGGGCAGATCAGGCCTAACGCTCACCAACCACTGGCAAGCGTCATACCAATCCTCCTCCGTGGCTAACTGCGAGCGCTCTACAAGACGGGGACCTTCGTCTTCCTCCTGAGCGCAAGCAGTACTAGACGGCGGGTACGCTGATACACCTGGCAAGCCAGGGAAAACATGCGGGCCTGACAGCACCGGCATGAGAATATCACTGGTTTGACCAGGAGCAGGCACCGCGGTAGAGCGCGGGGTATATATAGCCCTACCACGGGCCCGGCCAGCACCAGCTACACTCTCGGCAAGCCGAGGTATGCGGTACCGCTGGCCATCAGCAGCGCCCTGGGCCACCACCTGAACCGCGGACCCTACTCCAGGGTGAGTAATACCGTGGAAAAAAGCGCCTGTATTCCCCGCGAGGGGTGCACAAACGTCTTCATCCATGTCCGCGTCGTCAGACGGCGACCCCAGCAGGTAATCCTCATCACCCTGGTCAGAAAGATTAGACCCCGGGTCAGCAAAGAGAGCTAACCCGGGCTGACCAGGAACGGTGCCATAGGAGGTACTGGCCACCGCGGCGTGCGGATACCCCTGGACTGATAAGCAGCCAGCGGGTTCCAGCGACAACCGTCCACGGTCCCCTATCGGCGCGGCAATAAGCCTGCTGCCAGGGCCGTGGAACGCCCCCTCTAATGGGGCCACCTCTGAATCGTCGGACAACGGAAGCGGACTAAGGAAAATCGATCCAGAGGCGGGGATTACCTGCTCCGAAGCCGATGAAGAGGACAATAAAGGATCTGGTCCAGGAAGCATGCCACGAAGCAACCCTGGAACCAAATCTTTTATTGTCCTCCTCATCTCTCCCAACATCTCGGTCCGAAAGGTCTCCATATCCACCGCGGACGAGACCTTCCCCTTACCCTTCTCACTTACAACCTCTCGTTTCCGCTTCATCTTCTTCTCCTCCACTACCACCTTGTCCGTCGCCTGTAAGCAGCACAAGAATTCGGACATTAATTCGCCCCCCCAGTGCTTACATATGTCACAATTAATCAATGGACCACAAGGGCTACATCTAAAACACAGATGCGGCCAGAACTTGACATGCATAAAACGTCCACAGGACGCGCAACCCGGTCCCTGAAACAGGGCAAAGGACAAGGAGTATGAGCAACTAGTTAAGCTTAGAAACTCAATCCAACTCAAGGAGAAGGAAAACGATCATAAAGATCAATATACATCAAAAACCAGCCTAGCGCTTGAATTGCTAATAAATACATAGCCAGCTGATTATGACGTCATAAATCCCGTGACAGGAAAAATTCGATCCCAACAAAACATCCAAGTGCAAAGACGAATTGTATGCTGAATGGATAAGTTGACTACACAACCATCAGATACATATAGATAACTCTTTACTGGCAAAAATGTTAATTATCTCCCTTTGATTGTTTACAATAATTAACATCACCACATTATCAATAACTAGATACCTGACACTTTGTATAGACAAACCATCCAACGTGACGAACCGGAAACTCCACCATCTGCACGCCTCTTAACTCTCTCCACCTCAAGGGGAAGGAATTGGAACAAGAGGGCAAAGTGAGAAGACCTTTATATCAGGCCTCCAACTCACTGGGCATAATTTTCCATTTGGTTAGATAACCTAACAGTGTTAGTAGGAAATGGAACCATGGTGGAGAGAATACTAATTCTCTGGAACTGTGACGTCACAACCTAGCGTCATACAGACCTGTGGACAGAAACAGAAAGAGAAATTAGTCCTAGGTAGCACCGAGTTGACCTAAACCAACTAACTAAGGCGCTTATCACGGTAAACGCGAGTCCCGGAAACACAATACACCGGGAAGAAAACTCGCTAATTTTACTAGAAGTCACCTGATTTAAAGGTCCAACGTCCTCCGGTGGCGAAGTGTATCCTCCCGCCATCCAAATCAGGTCTTATCACTTCCAAAATAACACCAATAAAAACGTTAAAGAGCAAGAAAAGCTATTGACTGAAAAACATGTGTGTTCTCTTTGCCAATAATCTAGCAAAGAGGAAGTGCTAGTCTGCGCATGCGCGGTGGTGGGGCTGGCATCCGCCAGACTACGCTCTGACTCCCTGCCCACTAGGGGCGCCTAACTGTTTTAATCTGAGTGTTTATTGAGTGAAAGCGAATATTTAGCAATATCAAAAGTATTAGGGAGGTAAGTATACTCTTGAAGTGAAATGGCAAATCATAGGCATGCATACCACTGGTATGTCATGCAGAGAGATTGGCAGACAGCTGAACATTAACCATACTGTAATCAGTCGTTTGATTGCAAAACATGGGCAAACTAACGAGGTGAAGGACAGGCCTAGATCTGGAAGACCGAAGAAGACTACTGCCCGTGATGATCGAGCCCTAGTACGCCTTGTTAGGCAGAGTGCTCAGCCAGCAATGGGAAACGCGCAATAGAGTGTCAATGTCTACCGTCAAAAGGAGACAGTATGCTGCTGGCATGAAAGCTAGGAGACCTGTCAGAAATCCTCTCCTCACTGCACACCACAAAGAGGAGCGTCTGAGGTGGTGCAACGAAAGAAGACACTGGAACATGAGATCCTGGAGACGGGTACACTGGTCCGATGAAAGTCGGTTCCTGCTTCATGCCACAGATGGTAGAACTCGTGTATGGAGGTCCAGACGCACAGCGTACGACCAACGTAACATCATGGAAGAAGTTCCATTTGGTGGAGGTTCCGTTATGATATGGGGGTGCATCTCATTTGATTGTAAGCTGGATCTGTTGACTGTACCTGGAACACTAAATGGACAAAGATATCAAGATTCCATACTGGATAGAGTTGTGGTCCCTCATTTTGTAAATCATGCACCTGGAACCCACCTTATATTCATGGATGACAACGCCCGACCACATCGTGCTAGAGCTGTGCATGAATACCTCCGCCAGAATGCCATCGAAACCCTACCATGGCCAGCAAGGAGCCCTGACATGAACCTTATTGAGCATATCTGGGACATTCTGGGAAACATGGTGAGAAGGAGGGATCCACCTGTGCAGAACATACAGGAATTAACAGACGCACTCCATCTTGAATGGCAACGAATACCACAATGGCGTATCAGTCGGTTGGTGACCAGCATGAGACGTCGTGTCCAGGCCGTCATCCAGGCACAAGGTGGATATACCCGGTATTAATAATGACAGTCTCAAACTCGTGCACAGATGTTAAACTTCGTTTTCAGACACCATAATTGACAATCTAGCCACGTGTGTCAACTGTAGGGCAATAGTTGTCAGTTGTGTCAACGTAACCATATTCAGGCCTCGTTTTCAAGTTCAAACAAAAACATACAGTGTTTCCCCACCATCATAATCAGCATTCCTCTAGTTGCATTATTACCTCTTGCACTAAGATGGATGGGTACATAAATGTTTATGCTATTGCTTTCTTCATAGCACATGAATATACCCTCGCATGTGCGTAAAAATAGGGTGGTGCTTAACTTTTGCACAGGTGTATATATAGGGAAGTGATCTGCATAACAAAAGAATTCATTTTGGGTCATTTTAACTATCTTTTTCACGGTTTTTGACTTGGACATTTTGCATGTATTTTGCCAGTGAAATTTTGGTTAAGGTTTTAAATCAACTAATTTCTCAACGATAGCTCATCCAATTTCATTGAAACTTAAAGACGTCATCTATACTATACAGGGATGTGATCTGCGTAACAATAGATTTCATTTTTGGTCATTTCAACTTTTTTTTCGTGGTTTTGGACTTTCTTACATAAGATTCCGCTATAGCTCTGACTGCTTATGCTGTTAAGGATGCTCTACAGACATGACAGATTGCAGACTATGTAAAAGCTCCAATTCTGGAATCATTAGTATCTACATGGATCTCCCTCAAGGCAGTATGAAGGGTAAACAAAGAGGAAGCTGAAAGTTAAGCATAACTTAAAGAACAAATGTTTGCGCATTTAAAGAGATAGGCCAGGAGTATAATGCATAAGAAGGGATCCTAGGGCAGCTAGAGAGTGGTGCCATAAGATCCAGAGTTTCTTCAGCCAAGAACCAGTTTCCTGTATTTAGGCAAACATGCAACACGTACTTCTGAAGGAAGAAGATGGTACCAGAATTCCTAAAGGTTTTCTACAGATGTGAGATGACTATGAAAAGGGTATTTGCGCTCTTCAACCAGGTTAACTTAAATTATCCATTTCACTTTGACCACTGAATTCCACTGACCCAAGTCAAGAGATGTAATAATAGCTAAGAAGCAACATCAGTGGGCATGTGTGTGCATTCATCATGTCAATTATAGTTTTAAACTAGATGCACTACAAAATCACTTTCCAGTGTAGCGTGTACCACACTCAAAATTAAAAGGCCAGAAACACAGAGCAAACCACTGATTGAGAAATATACTTCCAGCGGCCTAAATTGATGGTAAAGAGGAAACCCATCCAATGTCAATATTCTATATGGTCCAGTTGAATTGACTTGAGTACCGGTAGTTCAAACCCAGTCAACCATTACAAAATCATTCAATGACAGTCATCGATGAACAATCCTTCTCATAACAATTGAACATGACATGTCGCTCTACAGACTGTCTGCCAATTCAAATGTTGACTGATTGAAAGTCAAATGTTCAGATCTTGTTGTGCACTTACATGTACCATTACCTCACCACTATCAAGGTATGGAAAAAAGAGAAATCTTTGTGTTATGTATGGGACAATCACATATTTATATAAGTTACCGTATACATATTGCGTGAAAAATATACACTTACGTACACGTGTATGATACATCTTTGTTTTGCTGCAAACTGCAATTCTTGGAGTAGTTACCTATGTAATCGATTCATTCCTTACATTTAAAGGCAGGAATGATATTAATGTACTGTTTGGCAAGCCTCAAGCTACATGTAAATGTAGTATATACCAGAATATTAAGTCTCCAATTTAGAGATAAACCACACTATCTCTTACCTATAACCTCAAGCATGAACTAATATATGATTACCAATATGAAAAGATCCGCTAAATAAGTTAAAATTGTATTACATATGTATTTTTATAAAACTACCAAGTGAAAACAATTACTCCACTACTAACAGTATTCATATTATGTATTTCCCTGTTCATCAGGAGACTGTCTATGTATAATTCTATGATATTTCTTGCTATTTGTTAACTTTATAGTGGTTGATCATTCCTTTATTCTTCATTTGTCAAGGCTGAATCTCTAACAGACAGCGCTGGTGAAAAAAATAAAGATTTTTCTGTGTATTTTGAAGTTTTTCTTTCAAATACTTGTATTTCTTATAAAACTGTTTACTTAAGTTCATGCATTTCCTCATTTACAATCTTTCTGAATGATTACTTTGTCCTTTGGTCAACGCATAACACTCATCGGACCACTATTTTCCATGGATCATGGATTCTTAACTTGAAGGATCATTTCAAATCTGTTTTAGATCCAGGAAATATGACATCTGATGATTCAAAATTCACAAAAATATCATTATTTCAGAATATTTGAGATTTTCACATTATGATTCACACAAATTTCATGTTATTTTGAAACACCCAAAAGGTATTAATACCTCCCGAGATGTCTTCCTCCACAATGTAAAACTTATAACCATCTGGTGACTGGAGAACATGTCTACCATCTTCTGTACTGACGGGATACTTGTGTTTCTTGGCATTGCTTAGAATACTTGTAGAGTGGATTGTAATACCCTGCAACAGATAACATTAACCATTTAATACTCAAGATAGAAAAGACTATTTTTGAAAATTTACCATTGGAATGACTGGCTCAATAATAGAGCCAGTCATTCAAATAGTAAATTTTCAACCATAAATGTGGTTGCAGTGCAACCATGCATCTCATCTGCTTGATATGTTTGTACATATGAAGATTGTTGATAGAAGGCTAACTAAAGTATATAACCTTATTGACATACCGTACATACACATATATTAGCTGTACATTTTTGCTCAAAAGTTAGTGCATACTATATACAAGGATAAAACTTGGTCAAGGTTTATTCCTTCAAGAAAGTTACCACGAAAATTGAACACAATTTCTCGATACACATTCTTGCCGTCTTATGACTATGTTTAATGTATCCCTCAAAAACAGCATCGCGGAAGTGAAATAATTATTAAATGGAACCGTCTAAATACATGTATTGCGTATCCTTTAATAAAGATTGTTTATTACATCAAAATGAATCCTGAATTTGGCATAAAATGTCATCCTTAAAATATACAAGAGGCCCAAGGGGCCTGTATCACTCACCTGGACCATAGGCATTTCAACTAGAATGCTCTCTATCAGGAAGATGGCCATCAAACAGTTTATCCGACAGTTTCGAAAATTGCAAATTTGTGATCAGAATACTGCAAAACACATACAAAACCAATTTCGGCCTCAAAATCCATCAAATAAAATAATCCAATATGGCCGCCAAATACCCTATATTTTGATTGGCCCATGGCGGCCATGTTTTTTGATGGATCAACCTCTCTTGAACAAACTTTAATGGCCCTTAGGCCCTAATCATATCTTCCAAATTTTGGCCCGATCCCTTCAGCGGTTCTGGAGAATCCATTTTCGCTACAACTAGGTCAACCAAGATGGCCGTCAAACCATTTGACCAATCAAGTTCCCTAGAACTAACTTGGTTCAGCTCTTGACCTAGATCATATTTCATGAGATTTGCATCAATCCCAAAAGCGGTTTCGGAGAAGATTTTTAAAGACGTTTCCTAAAATCGGCCTAAATCCAAGATGGCAGCCGGCCAAATTGGCCGATCGGGTTCATTTGAATAAACTTGGATTCCTATGCCCTAAGGATGCTGCCTGCCAATATATAATTGAAATCAGCCCAGTGGTTCTTGAGAAGTCGTTTAAAGGAAAAGTTGACGGACGGATGGATGACAGACACACGACGGACAGTAGCCATGGCATAACTCACTTGGCCTTTCAGGCCAGGTGAGTTAATAAATCACATGATATTAGGAATCTGCCACTGTTAAATCAAATTAAGACGTATCAACGAGAACATGAATATGATTCTCCAATCACAAAACAACAACATACAGAGCGAGTACTCGGATAAAAATATCCTGGACTTGGAACTCGGAAATTGTTATTATATTACCATTGCGTGACGGTGACTGAGTATTGTACTTTAGATCCGATCCGAATAATGGGTATGATAACATACAGTCTAACCCTTCCCAATCTCGAATTTGTAGCATATGAGAACTTGCGAGACACTGCGCCTCCAATCACAAGAGACAGAGGATCACCAACGTAAGAAGCGATTTTATACGTCTTGATTCCATTTTAGATCATTTTATGTTGGTTAATTTTAACTAGTCGTATATGATACATTTTCTTTCAAGATTTAGAAATCAAATGAAAATATTTCATAAATTCATCTACTACCCGGTGCCATTTTAACAATTTCAATGATAGTATTAATATTGTCAACCTGTTGGGTAACTATAAATAGCAGATTTTCGGTGAAATTTTGGGGGACTTGGTCAGGGATGAACTTGAGCTCTTCTGCAGTTATTGCGTTCATGCTGGTAAATAAGATTTAATCAGAAATATTTGTTCAAATAATAGGCAAATAATATACACGTAACTAAAAAAAAGATTAACACACAACAGAAACTGGATTGTATAATGACAAAATATTTGAAGTGCAGTGGTTGTTTGTTACCAGCTTTCGTACATACTAGTCACGATAGTGGGCTATCAATGGGTATGTACAATACATACAGAAAGAAATCAATATATGAAGTCTAGTTACCATAAGCTTGACAGATTATCTGTCACAGAGCAAAAAAAAAGGTTTTACTGCATGGACTAAGGAAAACTAACACAAACCCTAACGTGAAATAACCAAGTTCTTGAGCTGGAAATATAGGGAGGAATGGGATAAATGCATTGCAGTATTGATATGAATGCAGTAATAAAGCTACAATGTATATATACGGTCTGGTTACTAAGCCTGATACTTTATCTGTAGCTGAGATAAACAGAGAGGTTAACTTGTATGGACTAAGTCACGGTAAACCCAAAACTTAACCAAACAAGAGCTCTGCAAACAGCGCATAATACCCCGCCATGATGACAAACCAATGAATGAGAGCTATCAGAAAATATTTATTTCTTCCTCAGACCCATCAGACCAGTCATCCTTATGAAGTGTCAAAGCGATCTGTTAAATGGTCAAGGAGGTATCATCCGGAAACCAATTTTCAAGATGGCTGCCACTGACTGGTGGCCATATTGGATTTCGGATTATCGTTTATTTCGATAAGTTTCTTCACCAGACATATTCCACCCTGTGAAGTTTTAAAGAGATCCGATAAACGGGAACAGAGTTATCATCCGGAAACCAATTTTCAAGATGGTGGCTGATGGCCATTTTGAATTTCTGATCATTGTCAATTTCGATTGGGTTTTTTTCTACACACCTAGTCCAACCACCCTATGAAGTTTCAAAGCGATCCGATAAATGGTAGCGAGTTATCATCTGGAAACCAGTTTTCAAGATGGCCACCGGTGGCTGGAAGGCATCTTGGAGTTTGTATCATTGTCAATCTCGATCGGTTTCTTCCCCAGAGGTAGTCGAACCACCATATGAAGTTTCATAGCGATCCGATAAACGATAACGGAGTTATCATCTGGAAACCAATTTTCAAGATGGCCACAGGTAGCTGGTGGCCATCTTGGATTTCCTATCATTGTCGATTTCGATAGATTTCTTCCTCAGACCTAGTCCAACCACTCTATGAAGTTTCAAAGCGATCCGATAAACGGTTATCATCCGGAAACCAATTTTCAAGATGGCCAACGGTGGCTGGTGGCCATCTTGGATTTGGGATTATTGTCGATTTTGATAGGTTTCTTCCCAAGACCTAGTCCAACCACCTTATGAAGTTTCAATGTGATCCGACAAACAGTAACGGAGTTATCATCCGGAAACCACTGTCGTCCGCATGCCCGTCCGGACGGCGCCATTACATAATACCCCGCCAAATTTGTTAGCGGGTCTAAAAATGAATTTGTGACTGGACCTGAAAATATAGGTAGCAATCGGATAAAGGCATTGTACTATTGATAGATATGCTGTAATAAAGCTATAGACAAAGTTTGGTTACTATAAACCTGATAGTTTAGGTGTAGGCCAAACTAACCAGAAAAGTTAACCTGTATGAACTAAGATAAGGCAAACACACAATGTAACCAGAAATAACAAAGTCTCTGAACTGAAAATATAGGTAGGCATGGGATAAATGCATTGTATTATTGATAGAAATGCAGAAGTAAGGCTATAGATTAAGTCTGGTTAGTATAAACCTGATAATTTACCTGTAGCTGAGCTAAGCAGAAAAGCTAACCTGTATGGACTAAGTCAAGGAAAACCCAAAACTTAACCAAAAATAACAAAGTCATTGAGCTGAAAATATATGTTGAAATGGGATAAATGAATTGCATTATTGACAAAAAAAAGTATTAAAACTATAGATGAAGTTTGATTACTATAACACTGATAGTTTAGCCTGCCAACAATGCGGACGCCGATGCCATGGTGATGACATATGCTCTTCAGTTATTCAAACAAGCAAGCTGAAAATAGCCTTCTCTTGTTTTGCACAGGCATTTTCTACGAGAAAATTTAAATTATCTTGAACAAAGTTGAGGAATAAACGGTTAATACGAAGCCATCAGTATTGTGCAAGAATTTGCTGGTTATGTTTCTGAGCATTTTGGCATTTAATGCTTTGTCCATGTCTTTGATACTTAGTTTGATGTTATTATAAGTATGCATATGTCCCGTTTAATCTAATAAATAAACTAATCCAGAGATTTACAACAACATATGAAATACTATAATGATTGCTTACTACAAAATCTGTGCCAAGTTTATAGCTTCCAATGCCATAGTTATATGTAAGCTCAACCACAAAATGGCTGTCCTCTGCTCCATAGCCAACCATTGACTTGCTCCATTTACCATCATATGGCCTACAAGGTAATTACGATTCCAGGAAATAGGATTAAGAAGGAATATTATAACAAACACAATTTAGTGTACACATGGTCAGATTCATCTTAGACTTGTTAGCCCTTTAGGGAGATATAAGAACTAGTCATGAAACACGGTCTTAATCTTTCAAGCAAAAATATTAACGTCTTGATTTGGGGGGGGGGGGGGATTAAAAATGCTTAAAACCATCCGACTCCAGCCAGCTTTAAGAGCATCTTTTCTCTCCAAATTTGCAATTTTGAAGGGTCACATGTCACATTGCCTGGACATACCACATTAACTGGGTCATTACCTGGACATGCCACATAATACTGGGACATGTCCCATTACATGGACATGCCTCATTACCTGAATATGTCCCATTACCTGAACATGCCTCATTATTGAACATGCCCCATTACCTGGACACATTATTTAAACATGCCTCATTACCTAACTCTCTGGTGTATATATACAATTTGATATCCACTTGGCTCTATGATATACTTTTTTTAACTGCCCACGTTAGGCAGTGCAATCCATATTTCATCGATCACTATCTGCTGCCTAACTTTTAATTAAAAGTCTGGCAGCATAAATGAGAATACCTTGTGAGGTGTCGAGGCTGTGTCATGTCTGCGTAGTAAGTATTACCGCCCTCATAAAGAGAAATACGAGATTTTCTGTATTTTACTCCAGGAGAATACTGTAGTAGAAGCCAGAAAGGGAGTTTTCACTCATTATTTCTATGTAATCTATCTGACAAATGTTATTTAATGCTCTGTAGAATGAGCAGGTTTGATGACGGAGATAATCATGGCATTGGAATTATTTTGATCTGTCAGATGAGTTGGCAATTACCACCTTAATCTAGCTTATAGACTAGACACAATAAATCCATTATGTAGGGGCAATGCCTTTTCAAGATAATGGAAAACAAGAGGCCTGTGGCACTCACCTGGACCATTAACATTTGGCGCTCACCTGGACCATCAACATTTGAACCATTTGCATTTAAATACGTGTAGATAATTGATGGATAATTTTCGGAAAATCCAAGATAGTGACACAAAAAATTGCCCAATCAAAATTCTGAATAGAAATTCTAGTCTACCTTGATAGGGTCGCTCTAGCCAAATTTGGTTCAAATACGTCAAGCAACTAAGGAGAAGCAGCGTTTTGACAATTTCTGGTAGATTTTTCATAAAATCTAAGATTTTCAACCAACAAATTGCTCAATCAAAATTCTGAATAGAATTTCTAGAGCCTACCACCATAGAATCCATTAGTGAAATTTGGTTGAAATATGTGAAGCAGCTAAGGAGTAGCAATTTGACAATTTCCGGTACATTTTTCATAAAATCTCAGATTTTCACGCAAAAAATTGATGAATTAAAATTCTGAATGGATGGTCTAGAGCCTATGGCCATAGGATCCTTTTAATCTAATTTGGTTAAAACCGGTCAAGATGGTAAGGAGAAGAAGCAATTTGACAATTTCCTGTACATTTAAAATAAAATATAAGATTTCACCCCAAAAAAATTGATGAATCAAAATTTCGAATGGAAATTCTGGAGCCTACGACCATTGGGTCCTTTCAGCCAAATTTGGTTAAAATCGGTAAAAATGGTAAGGAGAAGAAGCATTTTGACAATTTCCAGTACATTTTTCATAAAATCTAAGATTTTCACCCCAAAAAATTGATGAATCAAAATTCTGAATATATGTTCTGGAGTCTACGACCATTGGGTTCGTTCAGCCAAATTTGGTTGAAATTGCTCAGAATGGTAAGGAGACGAAGCATTTTGACAATTTCCGGTACACTTTCAAAAAATCTAAGATTTTCACCCAAAAAAAATTGATGAATCAAAATTCCGAATGGATGTTCTGGAGCCTACGACGATTGGGTCCTTTCAGCCAAATTTGGTTGATATCGGTCAAAATGGTAAGAAAAATCTAAGATTTTGACCCAAAAAATTGAGGAATCAAAATTCGGAATGGAAGTTCTGGAGCCTATGACTATAGGATTCGTTCAGCCTAATTTGGTAAAAATGGTAAGGAGAAGAAGCAATTTGACAATTTCCGGTAAATTCTTAATAAAAGCTAAGTTTTTCGCCCAAAATATTTACGAATCAAAATTCTGAATGCAAGTTGTATAACCTATGACCATAGGATCGTTTCAGCCAAATTTGATTGAAATCGGTCAAACGGATAAGGAGAAGAAGCAATATGACAATTTCCGGTAAATTTGTAATAAAATCTAGGATTTTCACTCAAAATATTTACGCAACAAAATTCTGAATGGATGTTCTAGAGCCTATGACCATAGGATTCTTTCAGCCCAATTTGATTGAGATCGGCCAAAATTCTAAGGAGAAGAAGCAATTTGACAATTTCCGTTAAATCTTTAATAAAATCTAGGTTTTTCACCCTAAACATTTACGAATCACAATTATTAATGGAAGTTCTATAGGATCGTCTCAGTCAAATTTGATTGAAATCGGTCAAAAGGGTAAGGAGAAAAAGCAATTTAACAATTTCCGTTAAATTTTAAATAAAATCTAAGATTTTGACCCAAAAGATTTATGAATCAAAATCCCAAATGGAAGTTCCGGATCCGAGCACAATAGCATCCGTTGACCAAAATTTAGTTAAGATTCGGCCATTGGTTAAGGAGAAGTAGCGTTTTAAAGCAAAAGTTGACGGACGACGGATGATGGACGGACGACGTACAGTCGCCATGGCATAAGCTCACTTGGCCTTTCAGGCCAGGTGAGCTAATGAACAGTGTGTAATTTGAAACGGATGAGCGATATTCAAACGGAAATCAATGAAAAATCACATTTTTCTGCACATTTTTTTATTTAAACAGAAACATGCTATTCAGCGAGAAATAAACGAGTTAAAACAATTTTCCTCCAGAACACGACAGATTATTGCATAAAATTGTAAATTACCCCCCCATATCTTCGCCACCCTGGCTTTGTACTGTCTGGGCATACTAACAAGAGGCCCAAGGGGCATGTATCACTCACCTGGACCATAAGGCGCTAATGAGTTGAGCAGACTTGTAACAAGAAAACAGAGGCCATGTTTCTTTATGTATCAACTTCTCTTGAACAAACTTTAATGGCCCTTAGTCATCAATATCATCTCCAAAATTTTGACCTGATCACTTCAGCAGTTCTGGAGTAGTTTTCTCGAAAACTAGTTCATCCAAGATGGCCACCAAATGATTCGGCCAATCAAGTTCACAAGTGAAGAAATTTGGTTAAGCGCTTGCCCTAGATGATATTTCATGATTTCTGAATCGATCCTTCAAACGGTTTCGGAGATATTTAAAGAAATTAAAAAAAAAATCGGCCAAAATCCAAGATGGCCGCTGGACCAATTGGCCGATCGCCTTCATTTGAACAAACTTGAATCTCTATGCCCTGAGGATGCTTCCTGCCAAATATAATTGAAATTGTCCCAGTAGTTATTGAGAACACATTTTAAATTTCCCATTGCTATAGTATGGGAGCTTTTAACAGGAAAATGATCCAAGATGGCCGCCAAACCATTTATCCGACCATTTCGAAAATTGCAAATTTGAGATCAGAATACTCAAAAACACACTATGGCCGCCAAATACGCTATATTTTGATTGGCACACTGCGGCCATGTTTTTTGGCAGTTCAACTTCTGGCACACTGCGGCCATGTTTTTTGGCAGTTCAACTTCCCTGGAATAAACTTTAATGGCCCTTAGTCCCTAATCATATCTGCCAAATTTCAACCTGATCCGTTCAGCGGTTCTGGAGAAGTCGTTTTCGCTAAAACTAGATCAACAAAGATGGCCGCCGAACCATTTGACTGATTGGCTTTGTTTAACAAAGTTGGATCCCTATGCCTTAAGGATGCTTCCTGCCAAATATAATTGAAATCGGCTCCGTGGTTCTTGAGAAGTCGTTTAAAGGAAAAGTTGACGGATGGACACACGACGGACGGTCACCACGGTATAAGCTCACTTGGCCTTTAAGGCCAGGTGAGCTAATAACGCAATGCACAATACAAATTTGACATTTGTATTGCCTTTATTAAGTGTATATACAGCTTAGATGATGTAAATTTGCGAAACGGAAATCAAATGGAATCAGCAATTTTGTGAAATGGAAAATGGCAAACGTTGAAACGGAAACACAATTCTGAAAATTTGTTGAGTTTATACTGATAAGCCATGGAGGTTGACCACCTCCTGACACCTGCCATAAATAGGTCTGCTTCCTCCGACTCCTTGAGAATATCCATGCAGTCAATTGATGGATTGTTGTGTAGGGACCTGCGAGCAATGGTTGTATTGCAGCGGAGGAATTGGATTGCACACAACAGAAGGTCCAGTATATTCAAGTCTCAGTACTCCTCTTGCTTGAGTTACTAATGTATTTTTTGAATCATTATTAGCATATATTCTCTCCCAAATGATAGCCAACACATCTATTAGATAAGCATGTGGATATGGAATTATAGTTATAAGTTGTTGTCGTCAAATTCCACATTGTTGCGAACAAATCTATGTTGCGCTTCCCCCAATGATTGAACATGCACTAAGCCACCCATCTGGTGTTTGAGTTGCGAGTCTCTACAATCCATATCCTGCATCTCAGAGAGTCTGCTAGTAGACTTAAACTGGCTGAAATATGTACTGCTTTAAGAGTTATTTCACTCTCTACTACTTATATGTGACATTAGACTTACGAAGTATGCTTGACTGGCAGATTAGATCAATGAATTGGCAACATTAACCCGTAAATGGTAAAATCAGCCAAAAACAACCTTTGCAATGGTCTTGAGAAATCTCCATTTGCATGTCAAGAAACCAGTCATTCTAGTGGTAAGTTTGCAAAAATAGTCTTCACTTGGCTATGGCCTGAAAATTAGATTTTCACTACTAAGGACAAATATTTATTTTCTTGATCAATCTTGACTGGTATAGGATTACATACAACACAGTCGGACACCAGATTTTTGTACTGATAGTGGATTCTTGTACTGATAATAGATTTTTGTACTGATACCAGATTCTTGTACTGCTAATATCTTCTGTGTCTTACCCATTGCATGAAGCCTTGCATCCTTCTTCAAATTCTTCATGGCGCAAAAACTAAAAGCAAAGAGTATTAGTCTATAGTTAAGCATCATGAAGCATGCCTATAAATACAAGGGGGTCATATTAATACGGAACCACAAAATGAACAACAATCCATCACAATGGAGCGATTCATTTCTAGCTATGACCCGCCCGTTTCTAGCTATGACCCGCCCGTTTCTAGCTATGACCCGCCCGTTTCTAGCTATGACCCGCCCGTTTCTAGCTATGACCCGCCCGTTTCTAGCTATGACCCGCCCGTTTCTAGCTATGACCCGCCTGTTTCTAGCTATGACCCGCCCATTTCTAGCTATGACCCGCCCATTTCTAGGGAAGCGCCACCCACTTTCTGTGCATGTTGGAATTGATGTATATACTTTAAATCCTGAATTCCCAGAATCCCAATTTTAAGGCAATTATACAGCTAAGATGTTGAATAATTCGAAACTAAATTTATTGGTTGTTGTTGTTGTTGTTGACTATGGCAGAAACAGCTTCCAATCAAATTAGTCTCAAAATATTCAAAAGAACGTTTTATTGAATTGAAGATTCATAAAAAATGTACAGACTTTATTGCAGACTTATCAATCTTCATAACGGAGCTATATGTCATAATGCTTGTGACAACAGCTAAATAGTGACATAATTGGTTATGACATGAGATACTCAAGTGACAGATTGGATCCCTCATTGACTTGAACCACAACTAACTCAATTAGTGTTAACTCTTAGACCACTGAACTTCTAACTTCCAAAATTACATTCATTTCATAGTTTAACTGCTATACATTTTGAAAAAAGGATATCCTATTGCTGTAGGATGTTTCTGACTTTGCTAGCAAAACTGCTGCCTACGTGTTTCAGTAACATTACTTTCAGAATGTAGACAAGCCTGCTTTCTACAGACTCAGTAATAACAAGACAAAGTCAGCTGGAGGCTGACATACCCCTACCACCAACATGATTACATCCTCAACATTAGTGTTTCCCAATACCATTTACATGTATACAGTGTTTCTCATGGTATTTAACTTTTGGAGGTCACAGGGACACCACACCCTGAAATCTGGGGGTCCCCAGCTGAAATCTGCGGGAGCTAAAAACTAAACTCAGGTGTTTCCAAGCAGGATTTCTCATCCATACTAAAATGAGAGGGTGCCATGGACTCACAACTATGAATTGTAGTGGTCCCATGCTAGATGCTGTAAGTATTTCTGTAGAAAAGCTTATAAAACCACTTACATATAGTATTTAACAATTACATGGGATTTTCAAGGGTCTCAGAGGACTCACTGCCACTACTGTTGGGAGGTTCCACGGTGCATTTTGGGGGGTATGTACCCTCAAAATGACCCTTATGAGAATCCCTGCATGTATACAGTAAAGGTGAATGCAAATCAGTCATGCATGAGCGATGCATAAACCTTTAACATCAGGCACATTTTAGGGTGGTGTACAATCATTCGATCAAGGTTCAAACAATTCGCTCTCAAACTGTTTGAGTTGCAGTGGCAAGATTTTTGGGGACGGACGTACATATGTACGTACTGTACCTATAAATAGACCATTATACACATCTTTGGCTGTCGTACAATTATCCTCTCAAGTTTCAAACAATTCTCTCTGAAACTTTAGGAGTTGCAGCAACAAGATTTTTGGAATGAGCGGACCTATGGAATTCACCCTACCGGGAGCCAGCAAATATAAAGCCATGAGAGGACGTCATTGCATAAATATGTTAAGCATGCTGTAAGGTAACTTCAAGAAAGTATGACTCGATACACTCAAATCAAGAATAGGTCCCGAGGCTAAGGATTTTGGCTGAGGACAAGACCCAGTGGTCAAGAGTGAAGAAAGATTGATTGCATGTATGACTTCAAACAATTCTCTTTCAAACTGTAGGAGTTGAAGCAACAAGATTTTTAGGACGGATGTACCTACGGATGGATGGGATGGAATGATGACAAAGATTTTAACATTACGCACATCTTTGCATGTACAATCACTCTGTCAAGTTTCAAACAATTCTCTTTCAAACGGTAGGAGTTGTAGACAAAAACATAATATTATTATATAATTATTCATATGACATCAGTACATGTATATAGCTTTAGCTTTATTTAAAAATCTATAATCTCGGCTCGCACAGTATAAGTCGGTCTCTGTTCGCCTTGATGTGTCAAATTCTTTAGATTTCTGTCAAAGTTTTCTAGCTCACAACAAAATCGAGCCACATTTGCTTTTGATATGCTCCTATTTGTGCGTTCTACTAGTAATTATCTTTTCTGAGAGACAATGAAATCTTTACATCCCCGGTGTATGTATAGATTATGCAAAGTAGTGTGTGTGTGAGTGCGTGCACGCATGCGGGAGTGCATGTACAAAGACTGTATTTTATGACAATTCTATTCTTAACAAGTGGATTTGATATTTAACATTTTAACTCCAAACATAACAGACATAGGGAAGCTATAAATCAACCTCTATCGAAAATCACTTCGATGAGTTATTATGAGGAAATGAAGGAAATGTTCTTACATGTAGCAAAGGTTAATGTGCCTGGTCATTGATCAATATTTTTAGTTATTTTTCATAATAGTGTCCTTGACTGTTGTGAGCCAAATGTAATAGTCTTATTCATAGATCCATGATTACTCTGCTCTATCCATGAGATTTCATGAAGCAGAAATTATTGTTACTGAATGGCATTTGAAATATATACAAACAGATGGATGCATCTATATATACCTTCATGCCAAGTACTTGTCTGTAGAACCTGGTTGTCTCAGTTCTGTTGCCAATTTTAAACACAAAATGCAGTGCCCTCACTCCGGTCATTGTTAAAAAATGTTCACTTTATCCTTCCACAGGTCTGTCAATCAAAATAATCACTGTGTTATTAATAATAAATCTGGTACTTTGCGAACAATGATTAACCCTCTAATCCTTCCAGATCAAAAATAAAAGATTTCTAATGCTGAAGGTAATATTGTGTGTAATAGTTTGAAACTAATTAGACTGGGAGCTATTGGCAGCACCCGGTCCAAGTACATGTAGGCTTGCACAATATTGCCCTAGACAGTATCGCGATGTGGTGAAAAAATTGCGATATTTCGGTATATGGTATGCTATTTTATGAATTCACAGGACGAATTGGTCTTGGGTTGAGTTGGACACTGCAGTTTGTCTTAAAGGTGAATCCTAAAATTTGACATCTCATGTCGTCTTTGTGAAAATATACAAATCATGTGATATTAGGAATGCACTAAGTTTCCATATTTAGACCGAGAGTTGGCCCATGGTTTGGACTCAGAACAATGTATACTATTACTGTAGTTTAGATCGATCCTCATTTACCGAGTACCGGTTTACTAATAATAGTTAGCCGTGAGAAACATTTCGGATAGTTTGCTTTGTTTGCTAAACAGTGTATACAGTCTCATTTGGCTATCACATTTTTAAGGCACCACTTATCGTCTCCAAAAATAGGATAGTGAGCAACATCACATGATTTATATAGACCTACATGTAGCCTTCAAAAACATCTTGGATAGTTTGCCTTGCTTGCTAAAGCATGTTTACCATCTCATTTAGCTATCACATGTGACCGCAACACTTATCACCTCCAATAATATGAGAGTGAGCAATGTCACGTGATTTATATATTTTCACGACGCCATTTAATGTCAAATTAAGATTCATTTTGATTTTGTAAACCATGTTTATTTAAAATTATGCAATATTTATACCGTCCCAGGCAATAATTTCACTCCCGCGATGGTGGTTTTGAGGTATACAGTAAGGCGACAACAAATCGTACTGGTAAATTGCGTTCAATTTTCGTGTTATTGTCTCTCTTTTTAAACAAGTTTAGAGAATGAGCTTCAACTTTTTCTTTACCTATTGATAATATAAGCCTACCCTTTTCTCAGAGATGTTGGCTCAGAAATAAATTGAACACCTTGCCATAATAGAAGCATTTGCTACCAAATAATGTAGGCAGAATACATTAAAATTTTGGTGATATTTCAATTTTTTTCACAATCACAGCGTAAAAAATTGTGGCTGAAAAAAATTCGCAATATTCGCTAATATCGGATAATCGTGCAAGCCTAGTAGGTATAAGTATTAGATTAGAAATATGCAACAACTTTCCTGCATAGAATGCATGTTAATGGGTTAAAACCTTACTGGCCTCATTTGCCATGGTTACAGAAAACATCTTAGTACATGCAAGAACAAATACATTTATGAGCAGCAAGAACAAAGGCATTTATGAGCAGCAAGAACAAATACATTTATGAGCAGCAAGAACAAAGGCATTTATGAGCAGCAAGAACAAATGCATTTATAAGCAAATGTATTTTTGATATGATTGATAAGGAATCTCAGCCACAACCTTTGTCTTACTTACATGTACAGATAGTCCGGTGCCCTGCCATAAGTCCAGTGACCATTTTTGGGGGAACTTGGTTTGAGGAGGGTTTTCAAGTCTCATACCATTGAACTGTCGAAACCAGACATGTGGTTGCTGTGCAACCATGAAGCTTGACTTTGCGATATAGCAACAAACTATGAAGCTTATCTTAATATAATTTTACTTGTGTTGAACTTATCAACTAACCATGACCTTTGATTTTTTGATACCAAGGTCATTATGTTATCCCATCTAATTACACGGAAGCATGTGTCCAAGATGAGATATAAAGTTGAGCTAAACGCAAAATGTTAATGATGAAAAGAAACAAGTTTTTTCAATGGCACAGTGACTGTGACATTTTGACCCAAAGGGTTTTCTCTCATGCCCTCTCATTATGGGGAGGCATGTGTCCAGGTTTAGGTGCAGTATGATTAACACAACATGAGATATGAATCTCTAAGCTGAGCTAACCACAAAATAAAGAAAATCTTGGCTTTATTTTTTTCACTAGAGTTGATACTTACCATCTCGAATACTCCTGACTGATATAATACTATATCCAGCTGGCTCACCTTTCCACTTTATCCATCCATCATATGACATCATAATTAACTACGGGACATGGAGGAGAACATCATAATCAATGATGTCATGAAAGACGTAGATAAGTACATCACGAACGCATAATTGAAGACAGACTATGCGTTGTTTTACAAATTGTACTTCTTTACTACTTAATAAACATTCTGTTGAACATTTTGAAACTAATTTGACTGGACACTGACAGCGCCCAGTCAAATTAGTTTAAAAATATTTAACAGCTTACCTGTAGTTTTCTGGAAATTGAAAGTCAGTTCAGGTATCGATCGATCCCAACACAGGCGAGGTGTGTTTGGAGCTTAGCTAGTGATGGGCAGGACATAGCCAAAACGGAAAAGGTCCATTATACACACAATTACCATAAATAGAATAAAACTGCCCCTAATAGGGAGTTTAATCAGAATTCTGTCAGACTGGCGCATCCGGAAGCATGACTGCACATGTGCAGCGCATGCACCGACTGACACGTCATTATGATAATAATTAACAAGATTACAATCATCAAATCTGCTTTGTCGAATACCTAGTCAGTAGACTTGCACAATTATTCAATTAATCGCGATTATTTTGTAAAATATGATCGTGGACGATCACAAAAACCAAACAAGAATCTTTGCAATACATGTCCTCTACCTGGTGTCTGGTGATATAAATCTTTAGAGATTGAGTCATAAACTCCATTAGAAATTGACAGAAGCAGCTGAAACTCGAACTTGATCCGTAACTGCTCATAACAAAGCAATAAACCAAATTTCAGTTATATATGGTGAAGGAGAATGAAAAAGTCTTGAAAGCTGATATGTTTGTATTTCATAAGTTGAAAGGGGATATAACTCCATCAAAAATTGGCACGAATGCCTGAAACTCGAACTTGCTCTGTAATTTCTCATAACAAAGCAATCTACCAATTCTCAGTTGAATATCTCGAAGGGCTGTGAAAAAAGTTGTGGAAAAATTAAATTTTTTGTAACTCATAAGTCGAAAGGGGGCATAACTCCATAACAAATTGATGCATATGCCTGAAACTAGACATTTGTCCACCTGTCGCAGTTGGTTTCCGCACTTTTTTTCGCAGTCCTTAGGGTATTCAACTGAGAATTGGTACATTGCTTTGGTATGAGAAGTTACAGACCAAGTTTGAGTTTCAGGTGCATGCGTTAATTTGTTATGGAGTTATGGCCCCTTTCGACTTAAGAAATACGAAAAATATCAGTTTTCCGCACTTTTTTTCGCACTCCAAGATATCTAAGGGAAAATTGGTACATCGCTTTAACATAAAGAGTTACAGAGCAAGTTCAAATTTCCGACATTTTCGTCAATTTTTCATGGAGTTATGCCTCCTTTCAACTTGTTTTGAAAATATTTAACAGACTGTATCAACATCAGAGGTTGAAAAAGACCTGGGAGTGCATATTGATAGAAACCTCTCTTTTGATATACATATATAGGTAATATTGTATCCAAGGCAAACAGCACAATAGGACTAATCAAAAAACCTTTACAACATAAACCCATCTCCGCTCACGCTCATGTACAAGTCTCTAGTGAGACCTATCCTCGAATACTGCAACTCGGCATAGTCACCAAGATTGAAAAGGCAATCACGGCTATTAGAAAGAGTTCAACAGAGCAACAAAACTCGTCCCACAAATCAGAGAGTATAGGCTACACGGAAAGACTTGAAGCCCTAAATCTAATGTCACTGAAATACAGATGGTTTTGAGATTTAATTGAAACATTCAAACTCATCAGAGATCTAGGCTTGTACGATTATCCGAGATTATCGAAAATCGTGATTGTTTTTTTCCAGCCAACAAATCGAAATATCACGAAAATTTTATTGTCACGCCGTATTCTGCTTATTTGTCATGTGTTTGTAGCATATCCTTCTATTACGGCAAGCTGTTAAATTTATTTCCAATAGGTCAAGAAAAATTTGAAGTTCATTCTTTAAAATTGTTTTAAAAGATGGACAATAATACGAAAATTGAATGCAATTTACCGGTACAATTTCTTGCCGCTGTACTGTATACCTCAAAACCATGATCGCGTGAGTGAAATTATTACCTGGGAGGGTATAAATATTGTATATTTCTTAATAAACATGGTTTAGAAAATCAAAATTAATCCCAAATTTGACAATAAATGGTATCGCGAAAATATATAAATCATATGATATTGCTTGCCCTCCTGTTTTTAGAGGTGAGAGGTGGTGCATTCACAAATGTGATAAATAAATGAGACGGTATACATGCTTTATCCAACAAGGTGAACTATCCGAGATGTTTCTGAAGGCTAACTATTATTAGTAAAATATATAAATCACGTTATATTGCTCGCTCTCCTGCTTTTAGAGGCGAGAGGTGGTACGTTCGCAAATGTGATAGCTAAATAAGATGGTACATGCTTTAGCCTGTAAGGTGAATTATTCAAGATGTTTCTGAAGGCTAACTATTATTAGTAAACGGGTACTCTGTAAATGCAGATCAGATCTAAACATTAGACATCTATGGATCTAAAGTGTATTCCTAATATCATGTGATTTGTACATTTTCACACAGACGACATGAAATGTCAAATTTTTGTGATTAATTTTGATGTAATAAACGATCATTATAACAGAGTATGCAATGTTTAGGTTGTCCAATGTAATAATTTCACTCCCGCAATGATGGACAGGGTATACATTAAGCCACGGTGTAAGGCATCACAAATTTATAACGGGAAATTGTGTCCTATTTTCGTGTTATTAATGATCAATCTTTATTGACTTTAAGCATCTTGGGCGACTGGATTTAAAGTTTTTGTTGAAATTTACCAATTAGAAGTCATATTCGGTTAAAACTGATATGAAAACTCATAGCGAAGCCGCTAGATGTCTACATAAGCCAAAGCGTGCAGTCCAACTCAATCCAAGACCAATTCACCCCATAAATTCACTTACCATAAAATAGGTTATACGATATATCGCAATTTTATCACCACGATACCTCCTAGGACAATATCATGCAAGCCTACAGAGATCTATATAATATTGATATGGCCTCCCTTTTCGAACCATCCAATATTACACAGACCCAGAGTTGGAAAAAATCCGATTTTTCCCGAGTTAATCAGATTTTTTTTTTAAGATTTTTTTTACTAGAACTATAACAAAATCATTGATTTTTTTACATGCACTCATGTTCGGAACTAAATAGAATATAATCACTCTAAACAATGTTGACCGTATTTATAATACTAAAATGTATTATAACAATAGCATCCCAGAAGTTGTTCTTGTTGTTCTTAAGACATTTTTTAACTTGGTGTCACATTTTGAAATAACTCACTGCAGTTCTACTGGACGGGTCATGACCATTGACCAAATTTCTAATAAACATGCCTACACTACCGTAACCATGTTTTGTCTACACTTGATGGGCAACATTTTATTCGTCTTAATATTTTGTGGATAAAATTTGTATAAGGCTGTATAACTCTGGACATGGTATAAAATATTTCGAATACAATTTAACTGAATATAGTTGGCAATAACTGCCGGTCAAATTTGTTTGAAAATATTCAGCTGGTCTAGTTATTATTGTCTAGTGGCTGACAGTAGTCAAAGTCAAGTCAGTTAAAAATAATATCCACAGAACTGTTATAAATAGTATTGGTCTGTGCTGTGTTTATGCATCAAATAACAACTAGGTAAGGAAAGTTTCCACTAACTGTACTGATAGAAATAAAGCTTCTTAGTTCTTATATTAGCATAATATTGTATAGCCAGGCCTATTAACTATTTGAAACAATAGCTACAATAACTTTTAACAAATCAAAAAAAATCTTTAGAAATTTTATAGTACAAATGAGATGAGCCGAGGAAAAAAAAATCGAAAGTTGATTTTTTTTCAGCATGATTTAATCATATGATTTAACCAATTTGATTAAAGCAAAATAACCCTGCACAGGCCAGAGATCATAGGTTCAAGCTCAACATAAAATGCAGCAAAAAAGATATTCACAAGCACTTTTTCACCAATAGAGTGCGCTTCTTATGGAAGGTAACTGGGTCAGAGCAATACTTCTGTAAGCTTTCATAGCGAGACAAATATATTTTTTCATGGTGGAGGCAAACTTCATCCTGGTCAGTAAAATATATTCCGCATCTCCATTGTAGTAATTGTCTATCTTCTTGTTTGAACTCAGACAGAGGAATAAGTCCTGTTTTTCTACAGTGTCAATTTGTGACAGTCTTCATTCAAGCACATTCCTATTTTACAGAGTGATAAACTAGTTGACGCCATTTTGCTGCTTTCAAAACAAATAATAATCTCTGAATGGCAGATATCACTGGCTTAACCAAGTTCACCGTCTAAATAAAGAAATTACGCAACACATCCGCTCCCTAAATAGTCATGATGCAATACTGCAAGATATTACACTGTGCACAGGTGCTGGTGCTATATGTGCTGAGAGTTGCAAAATCCAGTATTATTTCTGTAAATGATCGCATGCACTTTCATTCACTGTTCAAAGCAACTACAAAATTCATGAACTCAGAATATGAGACAATATATAGCTATGCAAAATATACATGCAATACATATATATTTATAAATTAAACTATTTTATGAGCAGCTGGCTCCTAACCTTTAAATCCTTTATTTATTGAATAAATTTCACCTAAGAGTCAAGATAAACAACTAATGCTTGTTCGGTAACCTTGTCGCAAACCCTGAAAATGGGGTTAAAACATGAAATTATTTAAGATTGAAGGAATTGAGCCACAAAGTTATAACTTGGTACATACACAGCTAATATATGTATGTTAATCATATTCAAAGCTCCTGATGATATGTAATTGCCCACATGGGTAAACCATCCCTAATATGAAGGCCAAATTTTTTGTTCTCATCTGTTATGTGGACACCTGCCACACTTTAATATTGTACCTGATTCACATAAGCTTTCTTCTACAGCAACACCTATATGTACATAGTTCAAAACAACTTACATTTAGTGTTTGTGATAAAGAGTCAGGTAGTACTGGTTCACTGAAATCTGATAAAAATTGTTTTTGAATGGATAACTTTAAGAGTCCTCCACCTCTGGAACTGGCAGAGATATCCAGGAAATGCATTCAGTTCCAGACTCCTCATGCACCAATTAGGTGGCACAGCAAATTTCACCGTAATATCTTCAATATTAAGAAAGTTATCAGCGTTTAAAAATCCTTCCAAACCACTCACTGGATTCGCAAGTGCAAAAAAAAAAGTGCCACACCCCCTAAAATCAATCAACCATAACTTCAAAACTAATTGGAATTTTGCAATGAAATTTTGCATGCAGGCATCATTTCCATATATGTGCATCTGGGTGAAATTTAATAAAAATCAGAGATGGTCACCCGGGAAGATTTTTATATTCTGGGTGATTTGGTATGGAATGACCCCACATGGAAGCATCTTAGGTCCAATTCTATTCATAATTTTCATCAACGATCTACCCGATTCAATTGATTGTGCTTGCAAGATTTTTGCAGATGATACAAAAATCTTAGGTAATCCCCTTACTACAAATATAAAACTAAACATCAATAAGGTCTGTAAATGGTCTCATACTTGGCAATTAACATTCAACTCTGAAAAAACCAAAGTAATTCACTTTGGCGCTAACAACCCTCAGTTCCAATACTACACATCTGATACTGATGGATTTCACAAGATTGTTTCTGCTCTCAAAGAAAAGGACCTTGGAATTTGGATCGATAACAAATTATCCTTTAACGAACATATCAACAAAACTGTATCTAAGGCAAATAATATACTAGCTGTCATTAAACGAACCTTTCCACATCTGGATCAGAATACAATCATTTTACTTTACAAAACGTTAGTAAAGCCAATATTGGAATATGGAAATTCAGTGTGGTCAACATACCTATTAAGACAGTCAAGAACCATCGAAAGAATACAACGTAGGTCAACAAAATTAGTTCCAAACTTTAACCATCTACCTTACATGGATAGATTGAAATCACTCAACTTAATGTCACTCAAATACAGACGATTTAGACTAGAGGGGATTTAATCGAAACACAAAATTTTACACATGAAATATAACTTAGATGCAGGTCAATTCTTTAAGGAAACATCCACTGCAACCATGACCACGCGTGGACATAATCTCAAAATTCAAACAAATTTCTGCAAGAAAAATCTCAGGAAAAACTTTTTCACAAAGAGTTATTCCTTTAAACCTTACTGGAACTCTTTACCTGATCACATTCCTGATTCCACTTGCCATCAACTAAGACCAATTTAAATCAAAGCTAGATGTACAATATAAAGACATGTTATTTAACCACGACTAATATTATCAAACCTACGTCTGGGACACACAAGTCATATCTGACTTATGTCCGTCACTAATGATGATGATCATGATGATGATGAATAACGAAAACTGGAAACTTTGGTTTATTTCTGTCATTTAGTTGTGCCGCTTTTTTGCCATGGTGAAAAAAGCAGTATATGTAAATAACATTACTCATTAATGTCCTGCAAACGTTGAACTATTATATTTAATTTTATATAGTGTTTTAAAAGGATTTTGTGGCAAACTTTTTTCGTGGCAAACTTACTATTCTTGTTGTTGTTGTTGTTGTGTTGAGTAAATCCCGTCTATCAGACCTCATGCCCTTGAGACTCCTTCTGGGGTGGAATTCATAAAGCTCTCTTCTACGCTAAGAAATTTGCTAACCTGACATTTGCTTAACCAAACTTCTCATTTGAGAAATTTTCTACAAATATAGTTAGCGGATTTCACAAAGCATATTTGCTCAGTCTAGAGATTTGCTCACTTGAGAAAATATTTTTCATTCAATCAATCAATCAATCAATCAATCAATCATATTCTATTTCTGTAAGAAGGCTAAAAGCCTGTAATGACAGATTCCTAATTTCCTTTTTCAATTTGGTAATAAAACATGGGATTTATATTGCCAGCTAGATAGTTATAGTATAGGGGTTGGTTATCCCATAGTTTATCTAATTTTGTTTCAAATGATATCATGGTTGTTGCTTCTATAACCTGGTTCGGAAGACTGTTCCATAAGTCCATCATTCTATGTTTAAAGAAGTATTTTTTATGTTTAAACGTGATCTGGATTTGTATAGTTTTAGCCTGGTTCTTGAGTCTGATCTAAATTCAAAAAGGTTGCACACTTCTGGATCATATTTTTTGTTATAATTTTGTAAGCTTCAATAATGTCTCCTCGTACTCTACGGTATGCAAGAGTTGGTATATTAAGGACCCTGAGCCTAGTCTCATAATTTAGTTTTGATAGTACTGAGACACTTTTTGTCACCCTTCGCTGAACATTTTCTAACAGCTCTATATGTTTCTTGAGATAGGGGCTCCAAACCTGATTAGCAAATTCCAGATGTGGCCGCACTAATGACGTATATAGGGGTCTAAATATGTTTGTATCAAGGGATACAAATGTGCGCCTTATTACACCCATAATGGAGTTGGCTTTATTAACTTTATCTATTATGTGCTTCGTGAAACATAGTTTATCATCAATAATAACACCTATATCCTTTTCATCCTTGGCTGGATTAATAGGGGACCCATCTTTACTAAGAATATGGCTATGATTTTGTAAATTAGTTTGCCAATTCGCATAGAGTTACACTTATCAGCATTAAATTGGAGTAACCATTTACTGGTCCATTCGGTTACCAAATACATATTTTATTGCATTTCGTTAGCATCATCATTGGATTTTATGCCATGAAAAAGTTTTGTGTCATCCGCATACAGGTATATTTCACTATTGTTAGCTATCACATTAGGTAAGTCATTTATATATAAAACAAACAACACTGGTCCTAAAACTGATCCCTGTGGTATCCCGCTAAATACTGATTTCCATTCTGAGGGTTCATCACTAATGATTACTCTCTGGCTATGCTGTGACAAGAAGCTTTCTATCCATTTAATAATCTGTGGGTTGATGTTATATAGATTCAGTTTATGTACAAGTCTACGATGGGGAGGCTTGTCAAATGTCTTTAAAAAATCAAAATAGGCAACGTCCACCACACCACCATGCTATAAGTGGCTTTTCGAATGTATGTCACATTTTGATTGGTCAAAAATTGACCACAGATCTATGAATCAGAGACTACCATCTCAATGGTATTTGTCTGACTGTTTTTCAAGGGAGGTAATTCAACTAAAATCAATGTTTGTTCATTTAAATTTTTTGCTTAATTTTATAGGTTTCTAGTGTTTAGAAACAGACCGTACATATTTAATGGAACACGGCACATCCTTTCTTCTCAAGGATAATATTCACCCGAAACTCCTAAAAGAGTGTGCCAGCAATTTAGTGGAATCATTACACATACTATTCAAGCTTCCAACAGCAACTGGAACTATCCCCAAAATATGGCAAACTGCATAATAACACCTATCCTCAAAAAAGGCAATAAAAAACTTGCAGAAAACTACCAGCCAATTTCACTTTACATGTGTGCTATGCAAGATATTAGAATCAATCATCAAAGACAAACTTGTACAACACTTCGAGTCCAACAACCTTTTAGCGATACACCAGCATGGATTCGTCCAAGGGCGAAACTGCTTGACAAACCTGCTAGAAACGCTAGAAAGCTGGACAGAGTCCCTTGACAGTAACAACAATGTAGACATAATTTACCTAGACTATCAAAAGGCACTCGACACTGTACCACACAAAAGATTACTTCACAAACTAGAGGCATACAGAGTCGCTCGCCCCATATTGACCTGGATACAAGGATTTATCCAAGATCCACAAATGATGGTTCACATCCGAGGAAACTACTCAGACTGGACAAGTGTTGACAGTGGAGTTCCACAGGGCTCCGTCCTGGGTCCACTGTTATTCCTGGTATATGTAAACAACATTCCAGACGACATTCAAAGAAACATCAAAATGTGTGCAGATGACACAAAACTCTGGACCCACATTAAAGACGTCAATTTCGGTATCTGCTGCATCAGTCAACAATGAACCTGTAATGCCAAAAGGTATATAGGACCTAAATGTCAGAATTGGGTCCATTGATATGACATTTATGTTTTTGTGTGATGGATATGGCTAACCCAGTGATATTATGGTGGGTTTTTTCTAGGCAGTCCGGCCTGAAAGTAGATAGTAAAAAAGGACAATTTGGAGAACGGGTAGGAAAAGATTCACATGCTCCCTAGTTGGAGAGCCTTTCCAAGAGTTTGCTCAGCATTACTGAAAAAGACACAGATAGTACCTGCCAGGACAGAGGTCACAGTGAGTGCAAAATTGGAGGCAGAAAAAACATATGAGTTGGTTCCTGATGGTCTTACATGAGTTTTAGAGCCAAACAAGGTTTATCGGCAAGACAAAGGCCTTTTAATTGCTAGAACTGCAGGCACTGTGCAGAGTGGACTCACACTTGTGCGTATTGTAAATGTTACAGAATCTCTGGTGGAATTACATGAGGATACACCCCTTGGATTTTTCTATGCTGCCGTTCCACATGGAGAGAAAGCTGCTAGAGTGGGTGTGTATGAATTATAGATGAGATAAGTGTGGATCATGAAACAGGAGATTGTGTACCGCCATGTGTTGACTTGGAATGTTCGGTGTTGGATTATTCACAGAAGTTGAAGGCCAGAAATTTACTCACAAGATTCAGTGATGTGTTTGCTCAAACATCATCAGATTTGGGTAGAACAACTCTCGCAAAACATGTGATAGAGACAGGCGATGCGCGGCCAGTTAAACAATAATATTATCGAGTGCCAGTTCATTTGCATGCCAAGGTAGATATGAAAACAAATGAAATGTTAGAGGATGGAATAATTGAGGAGAGTAAAAGTCATTGGAGTTCGCCAGTGGTATTAGTTTAAAAACAAGATGGAAGTGTGCGCTTCTGTGTCGATTTCCGAAAATTAAATTCTGTGACCCACAAGGATGCCTTCAGTCTTCCTAGGATCGATGTATGTTTAGATGCCCTCAGCGAAGGTAAAATTTTCAGTACTTTGGATTGTGCCTTCAGATACTGGCAGGTAGAAGTGGACGAGCGAGATCGTGAAAAAACAGCATTTTCCACATGTAGTAACCTGTACCATTTTAAAGTTATGCCTTTCGGCTTGACTAATGCTCCTGCTACGTTCCAAAGGTTGATGGATTTGGTGTTATCTGGTTTGCACTGGAGTGCGTGCCTCGTGTACATTGATGATATAATACTGTTTACATAAACTGTGGAGACTCACTTGAAATTACTAGAAGATGTATTCACACGACTGAGAAAAGCTGCTTTAAAACTTCAACCTAAAAAGTGCCAATTATTCCGTGATACAGTAACATTTCTCAGTCACAAAGTGTCAAAAGACGGGACAACACCAGATCCACGGAATATTGAGAAAATACAGAATTTTCAAAGGCCAACATCAACGAAGGAGATTAAGAGTTTTGTATTTCTAGCATCTTATTACCGTCACTCTGTTCCAGATTTTGCAAACGTTGCGGAACCATTGTTGGAGTTGACTCGGAAAGACACAGATTTTGCTTGGAATGACAAATGTGAGTTAGCTTTTACAACATTGCGACAAGCGTTAATATTGTAACCAACTTTAGCTTTCCCAGATTTAAAAAAAAATCATTTACATTAATCACTGATGCATCCACTGTTTCGATCAGTGCAATAGTATCTCAGGTCCAGAAAGGTGAAGAACACGTAATTGCTTATGCCAGTGCTACATTAAAGAAATCAGAGAGGAATTGGAGCACATATGACAAAGAGTTCTGGGCAGTTGTATGGGCTGTTAGAAATTTTCGACCATATTTCTATGGAAAGAAGGTCCAAATATTAACCGACCACAAGCCATTGTTGAATGTAAAAACTATCAGATCCGAGAAAGACCCTACTGGAGGATGTACCAGATGGTCTATAGAGTTAGGAGATTAGGATTTTGATATTGTCTACAGGAAGGGTGAAGAGAATGCGAATGCTGATTGCCTCTCCCGATTGCCAATACCTGTGTCTGAAGGAATAGAGCATAATATGTATGTTGCTGAGACAGATGTTGTGCTTTGTGATGATGAACAGGATGCAGATGAGATTTTGCGGTGTGTTAAAAATGTCATGAAGCTGAAATCAAAGAAAGAAAGAAAGAAAGTTGTGATCTTGAGAGGAGTAAAGGGGTAGTCATGCGATTGTGGCATCAGAAAGATAGTTTGATTGTTCAGGATGATATACTATATAGGAAGTTTGTAGCTAGAGATGGTAGAAGCTGCTTACAAAAAGTTGTTCCAAAGCGCTTAATCGCATTCGTCATCAAAGAAAGTTATTGTGGAATTGGTGGCGGACATTTTGGTACAGAGAAAACGTTGGTGAAACTACAATGGAAATACTATTGGTATGGGATGTCATCTGATGTGAAGCAATGGTGTCATGCGTGTGAGGAATGTGCAACAGGGAAATCATCTCCGTTAAAACCAAGAGCTCCGTTAGTGCAGGAACAAGCTAGCTATCCATTTGAAACATTAGCGATGGATGTGGTTGGACCTCTGACCACTACTAATAGTGGCTATCATTTTATTTTGGTTGTGTCCGATTATTTCACAAAATGGGCAGAGGCATTCGCACTAAAAGATCATAAAGCAGAGACAGTTGCCAGAGTTCTGGTGAATGAAGTATTTTGCCGGTATGGAGTTCCAGCTAGGTTGCATTCAGATCAAGGCCGAGACTTTGAGTCAGAATTAATTAGTGAATTGTGTAGATTATTGGACATAACCAAGACACGAACAATGCCTTATCATTCTCAGTCAGACAGATTGGTTGAAAGACTTAATCACACTTTAGTTGAGATGCTAAGGATAGTGGGTAGCGATAATCAGAAGGATTGGGATGAGCATCTCCCAAAGATGCTGCTGGCTTATCGATCAAGTGTTCATTCTTCAACCCAGTTTTCACCAAATTTGTTAATGTTTGGTCAGGAGGTACAGTTGCCAAGTGATATTGTGTTTGGTGGTGTAAAGGAACGGTTTCAGTCTACCAAGCAGTATGCCACTGAAACACAACAGATGCTTCAGCAAGCATATGAATCTGTATGTGAGAATACAAAGGCAGCTCAGAGAAGACAGATGGGTGGATATAATAAGAAGATTAGAGGTGAGTATATTAATAAAGTCAGAGTGTATAGTCCAGCTGTGAAACAAGGCCTATCAAGAAAACTTCATAAGTACTGGGATGGTGTCCATGGACAGTGATCAAGAAGATAACAGATGTTGTGTTTCGAGTGAAAAGAGACGGTGGGAGGAGAAAAAATGTAGTTCACTACAACAGGCTGCGTAAGTGCAGTAGTTTTCCATTAACTGATAAAGCTGGTGGGGTAGATGGGTACAGGAATACCGGTAGAACACCTGATGTCGAGTCATCAATTTTAGAGGAGCAGGTAGATCCACCAGTTCCAGATGTTCTTCCTTGTGCGCCCCCACAAGGTGGTATTGCTTGGAGATATGAGCTAGGTGAATCTTCAGGAGCAGACGGACATTCTGCTGATGAACCTTTGGATCATTCTAGTGATGAACCTTCAATGGGTGTTGATTCTGATGACACAGTGGCCCCGAATGACGTGGATGATGATTTACCGGTGAGTGACTTCATGGCTGGCAGCTGGAGAGCGCAGACTACTCAATCAGGCAGAGTGACAACGAGACCAGTACAGTTGCAGGATTTTGTGATCGAGTAGGTTAAGCAATGCATTAATCATGTATATTGGTGTAAATATCGATATACACTCTAGTGTCCATGCAAAAATGTTGTTTAGTAATTGTAATTGAACGTGTACATAAGTGTATAAAATATAAATAGTGTTTACTTGCAATTGCTCTATTTCCTGAAATAGCAAGGGTGGTTGTACATGTATGTATAGAAGATAAATGAATTTACTACATTTCTGTAAATAAAGACAAAATGTATATACCCTATGACTCTCTTCAGTGTAATATTCATATCGCTGTAGAATGGTTGCTATTAATATAATAGATCATAAGTGGTTTTTTTAAAAGGGGGAAGGAAATGTAAACTGCTGGATCTTGTCAATAAACTGACCAGTTGCAGGGGTGGTACCTCAGGAGGACGAAAACGACAACGATAGAAAAGTTGGACGTGTGAATGGAGCTGGCCAGCAACCAAGAATAATTGTATTTGGACCATAATCTGGTAAGTTTAAAGTTTACAAAATTATATTTTGTATATAGGCTTATGTATTTAAAAAAAACACCTTACAAGCTTGTGTCCCATAACGAATCACAGGTGTTTGTATATGGCTTTTATAAGGTAAGGCTAATTTTTATTATTTTGTATTTAAACTTTGACTGCCTTGTTGACACATTGTTGTTTGTTGTTGAATGGCCAGATAAAGAACATTCATATGGCTGTAGCATTCTCACGTAGTCCAGTAAAATTGACTAAGTGGCTATTTATGTCTTTAAAGACCATTTTCACGAATAAAACAATTCACTTTACATGTTTATTGATGAAAGTTGTGGTTTAATTCATGGCTAAGAAATTTGCTAACTTTTGTAAGCTACCTAATAGCTGGTTTAGAAAAGTTAGCAAATTTCTAGGAATTCTAAGCAATTTTCTTTCAATAATCCTAAGCAAATGTTTTGTGAAATCCGCTAAGGCTGGTTCTGAGCAAATCTCTAAGAAGTTAGCAAATTTCTTTTGCTTAAGCAAATTTCTAAGCTTTATGAAATCCACCCCTGGAGTTGATTCCTAATCCTATATTTATCAGTTTAACAGATTCCGAGATCTGTAGATCAGTATACACACTGTAGCAAAATATAGTTATTCTTACATGTAATAATTGTACCATAGCATGATTGTTGTTTACCGCACTTATATACTGTTGTTGTTGAGTAAGGATAATCCTCCAATAGTTTGGAGAACCCACAACAGGTGTAAAAATTTGTTTTGTTAAGACTAGTAAAACTACCAGTGGGGGAGAGGACTAAGAGACGATAGATAGATTAAAATAAATTACAATAACATACAGAATTAAATAATCAGGCAATTAAAACACTCAAACACATGATTAAGATGATTATAGACAGCACTTCGTCATCAGTTTTTCTCATCAAGGATAGTAGACTCATGGAATGCTCTACTTGATCACGACGTAACAGCTCGAACACTAAATAGCTTCAAATCAAGACTTGACAAGGAATGGGCACAGTTGTGGCGCGTTCCGAGCACGCCCACTGGGTAGGAAGATACGCGTGTGTAGAACCGATTATGAGAGGAACGTAAAATGACTAAGTCTGTAAGATCGCATAGCACGCATGCATGGGCATCAGAGATTGCTTAATGATGAGCGTTAGCGTTGGGCAGAAAAAGCATATCATACAGTACCGAGTTGGTACTCGTAATCACTTTAAATTGTATCTTCCTCGCCGTTCTTGGTCTCGATCATGACCAGAATGAAGCGAGGATTCCAAAACTCTACCATTTTAAAGTCGGTTAAGAATTGGCCGAGTTATGGCTAAATGAGCCAGCTTACTCTATTTTCAAAATATTGAACCCCATAGACTTGGTGCATGTATGCACTCAGTGCGTGCGTACTATAGTGTGTCACGTGACCTGCTTCCCTGCCTCTGAAGCATGCTCACTGCTTAGCTGTGGCCTTCCATCTGTGATGTCACAGGCAGTATATAAGGGGTCGAAAAATCAGATTCTCGAGCAGTCAGGTGGTGGTGAGGTGCGTGGTCTGAGAGGATGAAATGATATAGTACCTCTTGCTGCAGCAGATACTGACAACTGCTGCGGCACCATTCGGTTTTCAGAATTCGTTGTCGCTAGGGTACAAGCCACCACATCCGGAACCGCCGGTTTTTTTAGCTCTCGGAAGATATCATCCAGGAGCAATAATCAAATTAAAGTCAGGTAGCCCAAGCCACTACTTCCGCAAAGGGACCTTTCATGCGGATGGGCGTTTTGTCCCTGATGTAGCTCATCATCCAGTATGTGGGGCGAGTGACATGCTCTGTGACGACTTGCCACATCCGCCGTGCTACGCAACTAGTAGTGGAAATCTATCTGCACATCATGTGTTAGCCTTTTGACATTTTCGACCGAAGTTATGGGAACATTGCTTGATGCATCGTGTGAGCTATTCGGTGCATCTCATCTTGTGAACCGTCAGAATGCAATCACATTAAATAACATTCATCCATAGCCCTTCAAGAACTGTAGGGCACTAGACCACTCAGTTAAATTAATAACTTTTCATGTATACTTGACTATCTACTAGCCAGCTTCCTCCGCAAAGGTTCATCTTCACTTTTCCTGAGAATGAGCCGTATCTGTAGTGTGCCTGCAGTATTTTCCTAGCAGCTAACTTTGACATCGTGCCATCTCGCGTTCCAATTGAGTTACGCGTAAACTATTGTGAATATGGGATGCCTTCCGTACAATTGGATAATAGGTACTCTGTTTTATTATATTATTATTGTATTACTTTTATGTGACAGGACTAATAGGTATCTCCCGGTCATTTGAGACCGCTTTTTATAGTTTATTATTATATTATTATTATTATTATTATTATTATTATTATTATTATTATTATTATTATTATTATTATTATTATTATTTGTAACCTTCTATTTTACTGTATTTTACAAGCTTAGTGATATGGCAGCAGCCATCCGTGTTAAATTGTTTTGTTTATTATATTAAAATAAACCTCTTGGACCACGGTATCACCATGTTACACTATACAGCAACAACATCCGCACCACCTTGTTCCCCCCACAGCATCAATTTTTCACTGACGTCGCTGTTCATGTTATCATTATGGGAACATGACATGCGCAGACTAAATCTGGACTGTTCTAGCTCGATAGGATAGGTTTACAGTAGTAGGGATGATTACTCGGTAGATATTTTGTGTTAGTCTCTTTTCCGGAGTAGCGGATATGTAACACTGCACTCTGGGTAGATTGTATAAATTGGCCATTTACCGTAAGGCCTCCATTATGAGTAATTGTCTCTGTCTATGCGCCACCAGCTTTCGGGCTTATTAATTATCTGGATCTCATTCCATCACGTTATTAGAGTTAACTCTGGAACTATTGAGGTTCCAGAGTGGCTAGAAATAAAGTAAAGATGACCACATACACCCCCGTGTATCCTCGGATACTGGTTAGTTAGAAAACCCCGCCAAAGTAGGAAGCACTGCCAAACATATATAATTAATTACTAGCCTGCAGTGCATCGCTGCGCGATTCTACATAACCCTAATGACAGGTAAATGTTAGCTCCCTGGATACGGATGAGTAATAATCGTACTCGGCACACTGGTGACGGAAAGGATCCAACTCTCCATCTAACTTTACTAGTGACTGCATGTCGTCTTAGAACCCACCACGCCCTCCGGTGAAGGGCACTATAGTTGGATAGCTGCATCTTTGTCCCCACGCCAAAACTTAAATGTGCATTTCAAACGCTTATGTACTGTTAATAGTTTTTGTGATGTTATGTGTGGTCAAGACCTGCCAGTAACAGAATCGTTATATGATTCTGGAGCTTTCATCTCATGATGTGTAGCTCGCAGGGTAGTGTCGGGCCATTCCGGTGTCTGATGTCGACTCGCTGCACCGCAAGTGCACGACGAATGATGACGCTGGTTAGCTTCCGGTCTCGGTGTGACAGATCCCTACGATACTGCCCTACGGGTAACAAAGACTGGCTCCTAAGGCCGGTGGATCTCAATCGTTCTGGTAGGGCAATGCGACCATCATCGTGAACATTAAACACAACAGTCTCATCCCAAGAGTTTGTTTCACCAGTATGCCTGTCCATAGCAATTTCGTGATCTATGGACTTACAAGATTTGATTTGGTGACCTAATTAAACTAAGTCTATGCGATAATTTTACCTAAACAGACTGTCAAGTATGCTAGATAAAAATGATGAGCATACGAAAATGTAAGACATAGAGAGAGCCGAATGAACTTTTAAACATGGGGCTCCCGGAGATACCACACAGACTTGTAGGTCCGCAGAGGTATCCCCGCAAGGGAGGCTCCCATACACAAGACTTAACTAATTAACTTAATATAAGCTATTATACCTCTAAGCTGAAAGGAAAGAAAATTATCTTTGTAGTGACGAAAAATCATGTGCCTCACGCAGGCACTACTCCAAGTGCTAGTTTGTGTGAGAAGTATTATCCTCGCATGGACCATCATCGTTGAATCCTTGCCTCCGTCATGGGAAAATGTCACCACTGCTTAAAGCGGGAGAAGAGTAGTAGGCAAAAATGGGCCCACTCTAATATTTAACCAAAATGCTGAAAAGAAAAGACCATACCTATTGAGATTATGACTATAGGGTGCGTGCTGTTTTACGTGAAGACGGGATGAACGATTCCCGAAGGATTCCCACGTCACCGTCTTATGTAATTCTTAGTATGCTGAATTAGTAGTTGCCGCTTTATTTATGCGGGTCTTCTTCTATGCTTAGCTATCTTTTAGTTTTTAGAGACAAGAATTATTTTAGGCCGCAAATGGCTGCCATCTACCTAGCCTTTAGATACAGCTGTCATTGAGAACAGATGCCCTAAAACATCAAATTCTGAAGACAGCGTGTATACATGTTACCTAGTAAGACCTCCGAACTGGATAAGAATCCAGACATCCTGCTCCGTAACCACATAAAACGTCACAAGACAATACCAACCGTAAATGTCCTTCCCACGAGGGCATGGCAGATCTGAATATCATGCCCAGACACTGTTCGGAATTCGGTGGGGATGCGCATCTCGCCCGTCACCAGGTCCTATGGAACTAACTTTTTAACCTGTCGTTAGTTTTAAATACAAGTTGCCCAGCTTTGCACTGCGGTGCGGGAGGATTATTCAGCAGATAAAAGAAAATAATAATTAAGATATGTTTTCGCAGTGCTTTCCTACATTGGCAGAAGTGCTAACTACTAAGTATCCGAGGATACAGAGGGAATATATGTGATACCACACCTTGGCCATCACCGCTCGGAAACCCCAACAGTTTCCCATGGTCGGATCAGCCCATGGTGCGGATAGGGACATCCAAACAATTAAGAAGACAAAAGGCTTAGTGGAACATGAAGAGAGACAATATCTTAGCGATATGAGGCCCTTTGGGTATTTTGGCCACTTGTACACAATCTTGCTGGAGTGCGGGGCTAAATTATCGCAACTACCGGGAGAGAGGCGTACACTACAGATTTCCTAATGAAGAAACTGTCTCTAATCATATTAAACCTATCCTATCGAGCTGAATAGAAAAGGTTTTAGTCAGTAGCATGCCGGGATAAACAGAGTTATAGCACGGACAGCGGCCTCAGTGAAAAATTGTTGGTGGCGGGAGAAAGTGCTGCATATATAAGTGTCACTGCATAGTTTTTCCTACGTGCACTACAGTCCTATATTTTCTACAATTAAACAAAACATCTGAACTGATGGCCACTGGCCATATATAAACTAACCAGAACAATTAATACAGTGTGAAATGATCAGAATTATATATTTTTAGTACATGTTAAGGAACCTATTACGGTGCGGTTAGTGAAAACACCTTACAGAAAATGAGAATAACTATAAACATATACAGAAATCATAACTATCGGTCCTAAGACCATTACGGTACCTTTTAGTCATCGGGACCGTTTATACGGATACGATGTAATTAGGAAAAATACATTAAATGGAATAATTAAAATGTTAAGTATAGTTACTTGAATAATCGGTTGCCATTCTTAAGTCTGGGCTATCATGTTACTGAAATTGATACGTCACTCTTAGGTTGACATGAGTTGATGCATTCTCAGGAAGCTGGAAAGTTCCCACAGGCTGGTTCCCTCAAACAGGATTCCCGCAAGCGGCTCAAGACGGGAGCGGATCGAACTCAGGTTTGTAATCACAATATAGAATGTCTAACAAGTAGTCAGCAAGAGATACAATAACATTGCAGCTGTGAAGAAAGTTCCCATACACTGATGGTACGGATGGAAGTTGACAACAACCTGATCACAAATGTGGGCTGTTAGATGCAGATGAAGATACAAAACTAAGCTTAACGGTGTGGGGTATGTCAGCCAGCTCTGAGGACGTACAGGGCAAAGCTTACTTGCTGCGGTCGAAAGGTTTAGATAAACCTGCACGACATCAGTGTGGGGACGGTTAAATAACCACTTTTTGGCGTGGCCGGCAGATCCTGCGAGTCATCCACCAAAGAACATCGCTGCCTCTACATCTGTAGAATCACATTTTCAGGCTGGAAAGGCCTCACCGCAAGTTCGTGTTCCGAAGTAGCTCTTGATATATTCGTGAACAATATCTATAAAGTTTCAAAATTCTCCCGCAAGGACGGGAGTTACAAAATTGCTTTTAGTGCGGTGTGGGCTGGAGTATTGCTGGCTATGGGAGAGAAACCAACAGAAAGCGAAGTGATCTGCATAATGTCGTGCTGATCGTAGCTGGAACAGGTCCAACCTATTCGGCCCCTGGCCGAGGATGCTCTCGAGCTCTGGATCTCGTCTCCTTTTATACTACTCGTGACGTCACAGGCGCAGGCTCCAACCAATCATCGGTCGAGCAACAGCCAATCAGCGCGAAGCTAATAATAACACAGTCGAATGTTCTAGAACATTCTAGAGGTTCTGCGTCCACGTGGTTATGACGTCACGGCAATATTTTGAAGATCAAAATGGGTTTTCCGTGGATAACTCAGCCATTTCATAACCGACTTTGAAATGGGTTACAGATTTGGAAAGCCCGTTGAATTCTGGTCTTGATTAATGCCAGATTCGGCGGGAACAGGTAATTAATAAGGACTACATGGTGGCATCTCGGTACACTAAAAGCGTCATCCCATCTTGGTCGTAAACTACGTGCTCTGTCAAAAATAGCATTTAAGCATGCACATGCGCACTAGGCGATTTAACGAACTATGCCATTTTTATAATGCAATCTCTCTCATGGGCCCATATACGCTTATGGCTCTACCCAGGGGGGCGTGTTCAGGGGAATCCAGGACGGTCAGCGCGTACCCAGCCTGGCCTGTACGGCCAGTACCGGTCCGGTCGATCAGAACTACACCACCCCCTCCTAGTTTGACATCCATGGCAGACGATCGTGCATTGCAGATCGACGCACAGACGTATGCTAGGTGGGAATTAAAGACTTCCCGGGCAGGCGCGTGGCCGGAGAGGGATAGTGACGCAATAGACACGTATTCAAGAGACAGAGCACATAGAGGTTCCAAAGAGGAGAGGGGAGGCATACTTTTAGTTTTCAATTTTTGACCTGGAATTATTTTCCAAGCCTTTCTTCTTTTTAAAAATAATATTTTGGTGCGTGCTGCAACTTTATTTAGTCAATGATCCTAAACAATAGCTCGCATGGGTATTCTCTTTGGGTGCAAATAATTATTATCTCCACAGAGAACACCAAGGCTCCAATGTACCACAATTTAAGTTTAAATATATAATAATATAAAATATATATGTATATATAAAATATATGATTTCCACGTAACATACCCTTACGGGGTATTGAAAATATTACGTCCGAATTACTTGCGCACCCCAGGTAATTAAAGGGGTACGCAACATGTATCTTTGATTAAAAATATATTTGCGGCCTGTTATAGTGGGTCCACAACGGGAAATGCTCACTGACCCCATAGACGTCCTGACATCTAAGACAGGAAGAAAAATAAGAAAAATAGAACACAATAATAATAACTCAAAAGTTAGTTTATCAGGCAGCCCCAGCATAGCTGAGACTCCATGACAGGATTATGACATTATTGCACTGCAGGATGTTGTATTCTTTACGTCGCACATGACATTCTTGCAACACCGGAGTCCACAGTGCTCATTTTGTGTGGGACACAGCTGGGCACTGAAGTGCGTGGCTGTGTCGGATAACCATAGTCATCCTAGGGACGGGATTCAATTGATCTAACATATATAATAAAAAGAAAAGTATTTCCAAAAAATAAATTAATAATTAATACGCTTCCATGAATCGCACCACAGATGTTCTGCTGTATCACAAATGATTCCACCTCTGCTGCGAAATTTTCCCACTGAGTCTGGATCCCGCGACTGACGGTGGTTGGTCATGGTGGATGCACTATCAATGCTGAGATGTGTTCATTATCACTGGCACTGTCGGAAATGTCTGAAGGGATGGTGGCAGAAATATGAGCATCTATAATATCTCTCACAGTTACGGGTGCTAAAATATTTGTCCGTAAGGCAGCGGTGGTGCTAGTGGTTGTCAAGGTGGTCGATGCTGTTGTCGTTGTGGTCGTCGTGGTGGCTGCGGTGGCTGTCATCGTGATGGCGGTGAGCTGAATCGTAGGCTGAAGCACTGATGCGGGAGCAGATACGGCAGGAGATGACATCTTCCGAGACTTAGCATATTTCAACAGACAATTTGCGGTAACATTAGGCATGGGCTGAATGTCCTGTGTATGAGCGATACGTCACTTTCCCACGTATGGTCTGTCCGGTGTGGTTCCCTTCCTGATGGCTGGATCAGAAAGGCTAGGAGGCAGATGTGGGATAACACGAGTTGGAGTAATGCTAATCGACGCAGGCTGCGACGGTCCTGGTCCCTCGTCTGTGGTCAGGTTCGGAGGAGATAGTGACTGCGGGTAACTTGGAATTTCCATTCCCGCAGGTATCGTGATGACTACCGATATCGGCTGACTGCCTGAAATTGCTTCAGACACTATGGGTGCGGGTGCAGTGGCTGTAGTTTGATGGCTGATTAATGATGCGGTGCTGCCAGACTAGATTATGCGGAGGACTTATGCTTCTTGCTCCGCTTCAGGACCGGTGTAGAGGTGGTGACTGGTACTGGCATAGCGCTCCCCGACGTGACTGCGGATAAGATTTCACGTCTTGCTGCCGGTATGTTGCTCATGGTAGCCGCAGAAGGACGATGACTAATGGGATATCAATGTGTAGTATTTTTCGTGCGGGCCATCTTCTCGGTTTGGAGAACTTTGACTGGAAACCGAGATTCGAAATGCGTGGCTAAAATGGCACGATCTTCGTTTTCTTCCCCGGGAAGTAATGTCACTTCTGACACATGGTGATGATGACAGAGCGCATGGGTCACTCCGTAGCGAGTAGCGGTATAGTGATACTGACACGTCACGCAGAAGGCTGTCTGGAGGAGATGATCCTTGTTAACATGAAGTGTGCGTTCGGATTTTCTCGTAAAAGTTCTGGTACAGGGTTCTCCGCTAGCTAATGAAGTGGGTGGGAACGGGAAGAGATCGGAGGAACAGCTTCTCCATCTGGTCCCTTGGACAAAACAAACTCAAAGTTCTTCAGATAGGACTTCCCAGATCAAGTAGACCCATGCTGAGGAGGGAGACGGCGAGTACATATCTCGTCATCGTCGTCAGCGATAGCGGCTTGTTCACCCATGTTCTGGCTTGGTAGAAGTGGGGTTGAACTGTCACAGCGGTGCTCTGCGCTAACCGTGGGAATACTAGTTTCTGTAGAAATATCTGTCTGGGTACCGGTGTCACGAGAAACGCCCAGTCCGAGCGCTGGTCCTGGGTCGTCACTGACACACGGTTTAAGTCGATCGAAGTGGATGACTGAGGTCAGGCCAACTGAATCACGGATATGGTAGGTCACGTCCGACGTCTTACCTACTACCACATAGGGGCCTTTCCACTGGTAACTCAGTTTACTTGGCACATTTGCAGACCGTCGTGAATCGTGTACCCAAACCATGCTTCCTGCTTGATACGGATCTCCATGCACCCTCCAGTCATGCCATGTCTTTTGTCGCAGTGGATAATCTTTCTCTCACTAACTCATGGGTCTGCTCTATCCTCTGCCAGAAGAGTTCAACATAGAGAGATGGTGAATTTTTCTCTCCTGGTATCCGAGGCATGGCCAGATCCAGGGGTAAGGCTAATTCATGGCCTAACATTAACCGAGCAGGGGTATAACCCGTGCTGAAATGTACTGAAGTGCGGTAATCCATGAGTACATATGGGAGCCATAGGTCCCAATCTCTACAATTAAGGCGTGTTTCCTTTGTAAGCATCTGTGCGAGAGTTCTGCTGAATCTCTCTACCATCCCGTCACTCCGGGTGGTGGTATGGAGTCATCCTTGTTTTGACGATATGGAACAATTTGCAGAGCTCTGATATGAACCAGCTCTCAAAATTACTTCCTTGATCAGAGTGCAACTCATAAGGCATATAAAAACGGCAGAACACATTGCTTGCCAAGACCTCCGCTATGGTGGATGCCTCTTGGTCTGGCAAAGCAAATGCTTCTACCCACTTCGCAAAGTAATCTTGTAATACGACGATGTAATTATTTCCGTCATCCCTCGTATTCAAAGGTCCGAGCACATCGATAGCCACTCGCTCCCACGGTGCATCAACAATCTTAATTTGAGATGGTGCGATATGGTGTTGGCCAACAGTGCGTCTTTGGCATGGGATACATTTGGCAACCCATGCCGTGACACTATCGCGAATCCTGATCCAGTGGAATCTCAATTTGATATGGGCAACAGTCCTTTCCACAGCCAGATGCTCCGGCGCTATCATGCAGTTGTTTTAATATAAGATCACAATAACTTTCCGAGACTACCATACGGTCATTAATATACAGAACATTATTTATTAATCGACATTCTTCGAACCGTTGGTAATAATATTTTGCTGTGGTGGATAGTGGTGTTACCGATTCCTTGGGAGGATGTACCCCCTCCTGGATCCATGTGTATATATTTTGTGTCTGTACGTCTGTTGTTTGGTGGTGTGCGATATTCTCCGGATTCCACTCTGCCCACCTCAATTCGCGGAACTCCGGAGATGGCCGTGTTTACTGTGTCACGGTGGCGGTCTCTTCGTGTTCGGCCTCCGTGCCAATTCTACTGAGGGCGTCGGCATTCCCATGCAATTTGCCATGATGGTGAACAACGTTGAAGTTATAGGCCTGCAGGGATTCCTGCCATCTCGCTACCTGGCACTCCGGATTTTTCAGATTCCTGAGCCATCGTAGTGAGGCATGGTCTGTATGGAGTGTAAAAGGGCGTGCATACAGAAAGTGTTTATAGTACTTGATGAAGTGTACCGCCGCTAGCAGTTCTTGCTTGGTGGTTGCATGTCTTCTCTCCGTTTTATTCAGAGTACGTGAACAATAACCCAATACTTGCTCCGTTCCATCTTCTGTGACCTGAGATAGAACTGCACCTATAGTGTAAGCTGATGCATCAGTGTCTAAGAAGAAATCGAGCTTTGGATTAGGATGAGCAAGAATCGGGGCGGTCGTCAAGAGTTTCTTCAATGCCCTGAAGGAGCCTTCACACTCACTTGTGCACTCAAATGGTCGATCTTTTTCGGTGATCTTGTAGAGGGGTGACGCAATCTCGCTGAAATGTTGGATGTAACGGCGTTAGTACTGGCATCAGCCAAGAAAACTCTGTGTCTCTGTAACTGAAGAGGGCCGTGGCCATTCTGCTACTGCCTTAGTTTTTGACGGCTGGGTAGCCACTCCATCACCAGATATGACGTGTCCCAGGAACTCAACGCTCTGTCTAAAGTGATGACACTTCTTGGGTTTGAGTTTCAAATTGTCCGTGCGGAAACGGGAAAGCACGGTGTCCAAATTGATAAGGGTTTGCTCAAACGTGGGTCCGAAGACTATCACGTCATCGATGTAACAGAGACAGATTTCCCATTGCAGGGTGGTTAATACCTGCTCAATGAGTCATTCAAAAGTTCCAGGAGCATTGCACAACCCATAGGGCATCTTGCAGAATTGGAATAGGTCATCCCTACAAACGAATGCGATCTTTTCCATGTCAGCCTCATCCATGGCTACTTGCCAGTAACTGCTAGCTAAGTCATGGGTACAAAACCACTTGGCTCCGGACAAGGAATCCAAGGCCTGATCTTTCCGAGGTAACGGATAAGTGTCCTTGATGCTAAGATCATTAAGGCGGCGGTAGTCTATACAAAACCACAAGGTTCTGTCCTTTTTTCCTGCTAGTACTATTGGGCTAGCCCATGGAGATGCTGAGACATATGTGAAGCTGTGCGTTTTGGTGTAGGTGTAAAAGCTGAATTTGGTGGGTAATTGTTGGCCACAGAACGTTGTTGTACAAAGGCCGCAGTTGAGCCGGGAAGCGGATATGGGCACCGAGGTGGATCTGCTTTCGGTGCCCTTAAGAGTTTGATGGCTTCTCTGGTTGCGGTGTGCTGCGGTCAGGGGCATGCATTGCAGGAGGTCGGTTAGGACCCTCCAATGGCCTGGCTGACCGCATCTGAAACAGGTGTTTGGTGGAAGTGCAGTGTTGGTGGTGTTCGTTGTCCTGCAGTGGGCGGTGGCGAGGTTTGTGCTGACTGTTGTGACCAAATTAGTTAGTGTGGAGATCTGCTTATTGATCTCATCTATGCATTCTTTCATGTTGCCATTATTATTGTTGCGCTGGTTCCCACGGCCGGGGGCCCCATTATAGCTTCCTCTAAGGGCACGCCCCCTTCCTCCAGGCGCTTGATTCTGATTGGAATTTTGTACAGCTGATTGTGGTGATGTGCGTGCGGTTGGTGTTGATGAAATGGGGGGGGGAGCACTAGTGGGCGTGGCGATAGCTGCACCATCTATCTCGTTGATAGGGTGGAATTGGCATCGGCTACTCTTTTCCTGCTCCAGAAAGTTTTCTATACGGACTGCGCTTGCCATTAATTGGGCCAGCTACTGTGGTCACCAAGAAATAACTTTTCTTTCAGGGAGGGTTCACCGCTCAATGCATCGATGAAAGTGGCAAGATGCAGATGGATTACGCCTTCCGTGTTGGTTCTTGGATATGCGCGGGTGACTAGCCTTCTGAATCGGCTAGCTAATTCTGGGAGAGACTCACCCGCGCGTCGTCCGAGATTTTTGAGTTGAAGATGACTTGTTTCTCTGAGGTGTTGTCAAATCGCTCCGTCAAAACTCATTCCAATTGGGTGTAGGTTGGTGTGTAGTCAGTCCCGAGATCCACAAGAACTTGAAAGGCTTTTCTGGAAAGCTTTGCGGCGAGATATTCACCCATTTGATCGTTCCAGTGGTTAGTCCGACTTATTATCTCGAACTGTATTTTGTAGTTGGTCCAGTCATTTTCCCCACTAAATTCGGGATGGAGAATGACTCAGCCAAGACCACGGGAAGAATGAAGTGGTTGAAAGTGTTTCATGAGTTTGTCGGATCTGTTGTTCCTCTGCTATTGTATGGTTGCATTTATGTCCCCTCCCCAAATAACAGTATGGGTCGATTTGAATTTAGCAACCATAGTGCGCAGTACATCAAGACAGTTTTGGTATTCTTCAGCGGTATTCGAATAGCCGGAAGTTGGTATACAGCTGTTAACCAGGACAGGTTTTGGTGACTGGTTCAGCTCTATCGCAATTACACGATTGTTCCCCTCATCTAGAGGACTAATTATATTATTGAGTTCCTTTTTTGAGGCAATAAAGATCCATCCATGACTGCGAGTCCTTTGAAAAGTACAGCTAGGTAAATCAATGTCAACCGACCGACTTGAATAGCTAAAATCGGGCAAGTATTGTTCTATTTCAGCTTTTTCAAAGTCCCAGAGCCAGTGCTCCTGGCCACAGATAATATCTGAATACTGGGAGAATCGCTATAAGTAAGGAGCGTTACCTCGAATGCCTTCAACATTAAAGCTGGTAATGTTGAGAGATCCAGTGGTGTATTGGGGGGGGGGAGAAATATGACACCTCCACGCCGGTCTCGTCCGTAAGTACCAAGTTTGTTGGGAAACTAAGTCATCAAGGATTGCGGACTGACATCTGCATACAGAGGCAACTCTGACTATGTCTAACCTTCTAACAAGAAACTGTGCTCGACATCCTCGGACAACGCAATCTTCCCAGGAGCTTACCATAGCTACGTGGAATGTACGTGGTCTGACTGCAACATCAAAGAGGCAAACATTAGTTGCAGACTGTGAACACTATAAAATTGATATCACATGCATTCAAGAGACTAAAGTATCTAAACACTCTTCAGACAGGCCATAAGCTAGTACTCATCGAGCAAAACAGGCCACTTACCGTGGATTAGGCTTCGTAATTGGACCAAGGGTAATGGACAATGTCATTAGTTTTGGATGCATCAGTGATCGCGGTGCATTTATCGACCTGGCTATATCAACGCGAAAGCACACCACCACTAAGTGTCGCATAGTCAATGCATATGGGCCAACTACCGAAAGGGCCAAAGAGAATCCAGCTATATTAGATTCCTTCTATGCAGAACTGAGCTCCGCCATTACTATCCCAGCTAGATGGCAACTATTCATGTGTGAAGATTTCAACTCCAAGCTGGGTAAACTCTGTATTGCAGACAAAAGTTCAGGACTTGGCTCATGCATGGGATCGTATGGAGAGGGCACACGCAACAGCAATGGAGATGCACTGGTGGCGTTCCTTAGTTCCAATGGCCTATTTGCCACAAATACGGCTTTCAAAGACCCATGCTGCCACCGGACAACATTGACTGGACACATTGCTGATCGCAAAGCCCCAAAAGGTTCTAAGGCTACACAAGCTGTCCTCAACCAAATAGATTTCATACTTTGCAAGACAGCAGCAAAACCCCTACTTCGGGATGCTTGTTCCTATGGAGGCACAGGCCTCAATTCTGACCATAAGCCAGTCATTACATGCCTCCATATGAACCAGCTCTACCTAATGTATAAACGCCATAGCAGGCAAGAGGGTAGAGTCACCTACAACTTATCCAAGCTCATCAGCGACACTGACACTCAAATGTCATACAAAAGGCCCTCGGGGAGCAGATAGCTAACATTGACGTCAGCTCCGATCCAAACAAAGCCCTAACCAAAATAGTGAAATCTATGGAATCATCAGCTACTAGCACCATAGGTGTTCTAAAAAACCCAGAACTAGGTATACGGACGACCCTCTCATAGTAAAATTGTCAGCAGAACAGAAAGCGTTACGTCTGCGCATCTATCAAGGTGGCCAAAGTGAAGATCGCACCAAACTACACCAGGAACACAATAACATTCTGTGCCACATTAGTGAATGCTTAAAAGATCTTGCTATTCAACAAGCAGACACCCTAGCAGATGAAATCACTGCCATGGATGACTGGCACAAAATATTTCGGGCAGCCCGAGCCCTGAGAGTTGCTGACCACACACACCACCACTAACTGTACACAACTCTGAAGGGCACTTTATCGGGACTGACCAGGGAAAAGCCGAGGCAATTCGAGAATGGTTCAAGGAACAGTTCACTGACCACGATGATGAGCCCTTGCACCCATTCTCATGAGACCCCAGGCCATTACTAGCACCAATTAATACAGCAGAGGTTGAGAAGGCACGTAAAGCCCGAAAAAATGGACGTGCATCTGGACCTGATGGCATGAGCAATGACCTATTCAAATATGCAAGTGAGATTATCTCAAAACCGATCACACACATAATCAGTTCAGCTTTTATGCACCCGCTTCCCATCGATGCTGTAGGCCAAGGCATCCTTATTGCGCTACCCAAGCCCATGAAGCCACCTGGCCTGCAGCCAATCTGCGGCCCATTGTGCTCCTTAACAGCATACAGAAAATCCTATCCAATGTTACTCTATGCCGCATCTGAGACAAGATCGACCACCTCACCAGATCATGTCAAAGTGGCTTCAAATGTGGACGCAGATGCGCAGACATTGTGTGGCTCACCACATGCTTGTGTCGGTAGTCATGTCCAAACATTGGGAATTCCACAAAATTGGCATTGTCACGAACCTTCGACACAATTAAACATCCACAGATCATAAATGTACTACGCTAGGCCAGTTGCAATGAAGATGAGCTACGACTAGTGAGACTACTGCTTGCAAACACCAAGCTGAGAGTACGAGTCAAGTCAGTGAAGTCTGTGGGGTTTTAGACATCAATCGGCTCCCCACAGGGAGATGGTCTATCGCCTGTGCTCTTCGCCTGTTATTTGGCTGCTGCATTGAAATCCGTGTGGGAAAACTCCACAAGACCAAAAAACCCGGTGTCAATACTGGGCATGCCACTAGAGATGGAATATGCAGACGATGTGGACTTTATAGATGAGGAAAAGAAACCCCTTGACGACCTTTTCCCAATAGCTGTAAGCAAACTAAAAATTGGGAATCTCTTTATGAATGAATCCAAAACAGAGTTCACCCACATATACCTACCTACAAAGCATGAAACTAAAGAAAATGACGATCCACTCCGCGGTGGCGAATCATGGAGGAAAAGTAAAATCCTGGGCTCACTGCTTTGCAGTACTGCTGACACTGTTGCACGCTGCATCATGGGGAACATAGCTTTCCAGTTCTTCTGGAAGCTATAGATTCGTGGATCAAAGATGCCCTTGGCAAAAAGACCACGTTTATACAATGCAACCTGCATATCCTTGATGATGTATAACTGTAACAGCCGGGCAGCTCCAAAGGCATCTCTAGACAAACCTTACGCCTGCCACCTCAAACACCTATGCACAATCATTGGACACTGATGGCAAGAAAGCATAATTTCCAACGATGCACTATACAAGATGTGTAATACGCTGTCGCTGTCTGTAAAAGTCGCCCAGCAAAGATGATCCATGTTGGCTATGTGCCAAGGATGTCGCACGACACACCAGCACAGAGAGCCTTGGAATTCGCCCTACTCGGAGCCAGCAAATACAGAGCCAGGAGAGAATGTCATTGCATAAAGCTGCTAAGCGTGCTATGAGGTGACCTCAAGAAAGCAGGATTAGGTACACTCAAGTCAAGAATGGACCTGAGGAGGCTAAGTATTTTGGCAGAGGACAAGACACAGTGAGCAAAAGCGAAGAAGGGCTGATTGCATCTATGGGATGTTTCTACTACTACAGCCGCAGAATACAGTAATCATACATCATACAGTGGTGTATTGCAGGGATCTAGCACTACTGGAGGAACCACCTTCAAGTCTGTAGGTGTTCAGTGCTAGAGAGGTGGCTTTTCCCCGGCAGCCTGGTGAGGAGGCCCGTTCACCTAAAAAAGGTGGATCTAGAGCAGGCGATGTGTTTTGCTTAATGCCACTGCATTGATTATGACTGTCAGCACACCCATTGTTCTGTGTGTTTTGGACAGATTGGTAAGCAAGGTCTACCTCATCACAGAGACAGCTAGCTTTGTGGGCATTCAATTGAGTAACTTGCTCTGGTCGACGATGTGCAGCAGTTAGTTCGTTCCTCTTAGGCGCATCAGTTAAGGTTTTGCAGTTAGAGGTCTTGATATTGATACTAACATGCTGTGCCCTAGTAGCAGTCTTATGCTCAACGCGAGGATGGTCAATTTGCCGGGACCCTACTCTTCTATAGACATTTGACAGTAAGTTGTTAGCATTGTTACTCGTGATGGGGTTGTTCTGGTGATAGTTGAAGCCAGGTCGGAGATATTTGCGTGGATTTACTTTTAGGATCCCACCACGACCTTGTTGCTGTACACAGATTCTGTTTCCAGGTTCACTATTAGTATGTTTGTATACTGTAGAGAGAATTTGCTGTTTTGGCTTGATTGACCATGAAATCAACAAGAGATGCGTTGCGAACGATAGAAATACACTACACTATAAGCTATTAATATATCTCCGATATCCGAGTAATCACTTCGATTCTTAAGCCAACTGTGGGTAACCAAATTAGTGGACTCGGGTAATAACCTTAATTACGCTAGCAACCACTAGAAAGCTAATTTATATGAAGTGATTACATTGAATTTGTGTAAACCATTACTGGGTGCATAAATCCAGATATCCATGGATACAAGTTAAAGTAATCCCACTTCAAAACGAGGCCTCATTCGGCATAAAGTTTCCTCAAAACTATCAACATTTTATATAAAAATGGTGCATTATTGAGTAAACATCAAGCTTAAGCGAGTCCAGACTCGCTAGGCCAAACTAAAGACTCAGTTCTGAGACTAGGATCAGGCACAGAACCGACGTTTTAGAGCATGCGCAACCAATTTCAACCAATGCACAAATAGATAAATCGCATACCGGAGACGCATGCGCAAGCTAAACCATGATGTCATCAGCTTTTTCTAAGGAGCTGCAGCCACTAAAATCATCAGTTCGTTAAACACAGCTCATCCAGTCAGTTCGTTCCAACAGCTGAGTTCGTTCATACAGCTCACACTGAGCACATGATTCACTACACGCTCTCCATACTGGTGGAATAGGCCAATAGTACACCAACAACGCCCTATAGGCCAAGTGCCGGGTTGTACTACTTAGTACTGTCTTGTGTAATTACCGCTCGGACTCTGACTTTATCTGTGGCATCAGGCACTACCGACGCCAGCTATCAGACTTAGTTTGTGTCCTATAGCATATTCTACCAGTTCCTTACACATTCGTATGGACATTTTCCGTGGTGTACTGCTACTCCTTGCCCGAGCTAACGGAGTTAGTATATTTTCTAAAAACGTCTGTGGGTGAGCATAGATAATAATAGCAGCGCTCTTAGACGAAGTTTTTACACTACGCCAGCAATGCCAACGTAGTGATTTGTCTAAGTTCGCACTTGTGTTTTTGCCATAAAAACACAAGGCTAATTTCGATACCAAAACAGCTAAAAATTCTTTGAATTAGAAGTTATAGCATGATTGCGCCATCATCATGCGTTGTGCCTTTCCAACAATGCAGTGATCAAATATCTTATCTTTCCATACACAGTACGTGCATCTTATGCGACGCACGTCAAGACACTGACAAATAATCAGATATTCTGATCTAAATAACTAAGTCCACAATTGCTTTATGCCTTGATAATTGACTCTGTTAAAATCCGCACTCGTCAGCCCAGTAGTGCAAATATACAAACCTTAATTTATTTCTTGATTTCTGTATGTTTAGTTGTTTGAAATTCTATTAGTTACTTAGACAATTTCAGACTATTTTATATCATTCTCAGTCCTATGGCGGTGCCAGTATCACGCCCGTCAAAACTTAGAAAACTTACATACAAAAACCTGTTAGTACACTCAGTCAAAAATACTCCTGCAAGTCCTAGAACTATGCCACAAATAATGCTTGACACTTAGAAGTTTCAGCAGTCATACAGTTTCTAGTAATTCTAAATCCTTCGATCACGTTCAAAACATGGCCAACGCAAACATGGCATTGACACCAATCATTCCAACCATGTCACCAAGTGACATAACTCAGCCTGCATCTACACTTGACGCACGCCTAACACCAACATAATTCATGGATAGGGACATAGAAGATCTTGTCCAGGGCATGAATGATGGCGCCAGGACCGTAAGGTTCACGGGCACCACTTGGCATGGAAAGCACAGATGAATCTGAGAGTGACACCAATAGTTTTACTCTCAACGTCTTGCGCTCTGGTGCTCACAGTAATTTGCCAAGCATTTACAGCCATAGTTTTGATATCAGCAAACGCATATGCGCTGGTTCCTTACGCCAACAGTTGGATAGAACTCATGCAGAGTCGTCATAGTCTCGCCTGGGGCTTCTGGCCCATAGGGTACCCCAGACACAAAACAATCAAATGGACATACACACGGCCACTGCATCAACAGCGGACATAGCCGATTTGGAAGCAAGATTTCCAACACTTTCAATCTTGCACTTTACACATAGCCGTGATGTACCTCATGTAACTGGCGAGGACAGTCTCGTGTTCGAATTACAAAAGCAAATGACAGAGCAAGTGCAGAGACAAGAAGAGCAGGCGCTAAGACATAGAGACTTTGCACAAGAGCAGAGAGAATTTGCACAAGAGCAGAGAGAATTTGCATAAAGGCAAGAAGAACAGGCGCAAGCCAAGTAGACCGAATATCATGAATGGAAACACTCATAGTACAAATGGGTGAACACCTCCTTAGTCAATGACAAACTGCGGGCACTAACTAACAACCGATTGATCTGTCCATGCTGCCTGCTACAATATTTATCCATGTGCATCGAAAAATAGAAACAAATTATTTGTGTACAAATTTATCAGAGCACCATTAAATAGTTTCATTAATAGGTTCTTGTTTGTGTACAAGTTCATTACCGCATTGTTAATGTTCATATTGTTAGTACAGCGCGGTTACTTTAGCTCAATGGCTTGTTTGCACGAATCCTGGTTGTTTCATCCCGATTCCCGTTCCCACGGCGAGTCATTTTGCATCATTTGCCCTGGGATTTTTCTCCCATAATTCCAATCGCCATGGGTTGTTTCACACCGCTGGAACTCATCAGTATTTTTGCAGCTCGTCTTTGGTGCAGTACATAACATAATTCTCTGGACAGTCGTTCAAGCTTAAATACCTTCCAAGAAAGCACCAACTTCATTAAATTGAAGACTTTGGTTCTGAATTGTGGTGTGCATGCACTTCAGGACACATGATGTTGAAATATAGTAGGAAGTAGTTAAAACGATAAAATAAGCTCACTGTTTCTGGCTCCTCAAGGAAGGGGCGCGCCTCCCTGACACTGGATTACCTGGATATTCCTCCTGGATATTCCTCCTGTCGTGGAGGAAACTTGTTTCTTGTAGTGTAGATAATAAATTGGAAAAAGAAATAAATGATTTAAAGTCACATATCCGGAGTATGGGCATCAAAGTGATCTATCAGCAATGCTGAATGCCCTTTCAAGCTAGCTCATCATCATCTTGTAACTTGTAACCTATCTTATCTACTGTACTGTACTGTACTGTACTGTAATGAATGTTAACCCCCTACATAGGAGAACCGCATCAGCTGCGTAAGCCTATGTATCAACGACTAGATGACCTAACCTAACCAGAAACTACTAGATCTATGCCTATATAATTTGGCCACATTAACCATATTTCTACACACTACTGTGTACATTTATATACATTTATAAGGCCACCAACACCGGAAAGATATATATTCCTTTCTAGTATATATAGACAGCACTGACGTGGCTCAGTTGACATTAAACATGGCATAGATGATGGATTCATACAAACAAAAATGTGTGTTCATCTGTATTAGATATAAAATATATATGAATAAAAAGAATTTAAGAACTTTTCCTTGTTTTTTTTAAATATTTTAATTAATGTTTGAAAAGCTGTAACATATGTGACACCATTCCATCAAATACATCTGCCCGTTTGAATTTCTACCCATACTACTTTGAAATAATATTTTTCGCGAGTTATTAGACTCATTTGCAGTGCCAATATATCTATTTTACTTTAAAATAAAACATATTGAAAGATTTGCCGTTTTATTTTATTGATGACATTTTACATTCCTCTATAAAAATTTCCGTCAAAAATCTTGAGTCACGTCCGTTCTCTTGTGCACCGTTTTCCGTCTATAATATGATTCAGGGCTATAAATAAATGAGTGAACAAATGAGAGTAACTCCGGTTCTCCGTTGTGGTGCAAGACTTTCCAAAAAAACAAGAAAGATGGCAGGCATAGCAATGCTTGTAAAATTTCCGTCAATCATATTTGCCTAAATCACAAATGTTCAAATCGTCACGTGTGTTGCAATTTGTGTGCTTCACAAGTGAATACGCTTTACCTATAGCATATTTATCTATGTAGCAGCTAAACACTATAAATCCTGATAAAGTGAACGCAGAAGATAGCATTTTCATAACCAGATAATGTGCACACGAACTGACCATACCTGACTTGACATTTTGACCTATAAACGTATGTTATTTTGGACCAAAGCAATCTGTGTCAAAGATCATGAATGTTATGATCATTACCACAATGCCACTAAATGACAAAAATATGGCAAGATACGTCAAAAAACTAATTTTTATTGAGATAGAAATATCTTATTTGCAGCTTGTCAAAATTGCTTGATTACAGTCAATGTGCTCATACATTTAGATTTCGGACAAAACATAACATATGTCATGGATTGACTTGTCCCATCCACGAACATACGTGATATTGACTAAGTCAACAAATCACATCTGTTACTTAATCTTGTGTGGGTGGGGAATAGCAGTTTGACATTAAAATATACAGACTATTTTCTGGAGTTACAACCATAGAATCAATAGATAATATTTTAAAAGGTTTTATATCCACTTGGAGATAGAACATGGATGTAAGTAACCATCAGTAGCAAATGTAACATATGTAATTCTGGACATTTGCTCACAAGACAAACGATCACATATGTTACTGCTTTCTTGCTTTAACAGTTTAACATTAAAATTTGTTGATTTAATTTGAATTATACAGTTAAAGTACACATTGATGACAAACAGATTTGTTCATTGTTGCCAGAGTTTTCTCTATTTTCTAGTAACAGCTTTATTTTGTAGTGTGTGAGTGCGTGCGTGTGTACGTGTGTGTCTGCGTGCGTGCGTGCGTTCGTTCGTGCGTGCGTGCGTGCGTGCGTGCGTGCGTTCGTGCGTGCGTGCGTGCGTGCGTGCGTGCGTGCGTGCGTGTGTCTATTGACAAATCAATCCATCACATATGTTATGGCGTACTCTGATTTACCGAAAATGGTGGTGTCCTTCACTGTACAAGTAGAAACATTCTCTAATTTCTTTGGCAATATTAAACTCTCAGCTACATTGTGTGTGTGTGTGTGCGCGTGCGTGCGTGCGTGCGTGCGTGCGTGCGTGCGTGCGAGCGTGCGTGTGATCTGAGGCATGCGTGCGTGCGTGCGTGCATGTGTGTGGTGATGTAGCTAAGATGTTTGAGTCTATAGCATACGCATATTAGAAAATATATTTACTGCATAGGCTGCTTCAGTTTTCATATATTAAGTATTTTGGTTTGACATGTTTAACATCATCACACACATTACAATTTGGATGTCGGCAGAAAATATGCAGCTTTTAAAAGAAGAAAAACTATCTTCCCCCAGTATTTTTCCAATAATTTAATGTTGCTTCTATCTAAATCAGGCATATTTACTAATGTGAAATGCTATCTAAAATTTGAACCAATTGTCCCATTTGCTGTCTGATTACCATGATAATATATATATATATATATATATATATATATATATATATATATATATATATATATATATATATATATATATATATATATATATATATATATATATATATATATATATATATATATATATATATATGCTTTAATCAACAATATTAATAGTTCCTAAGACACATATAGTTGCAAGACCGGCAAGATAGTCTCGCACATTGTCCCATTTGCTGTCTGATTACCGTTAACGCACCCATATATATATATATATATATATATATATATATATATATATATATATATATATATATATATATAAGCTTTAATCAACAATATTAATAGTTCACAAGACAGCAGGAGGAGTTCATCAGTTAGCGATGCAGCTCACCGACCGTATGAGCCCCCCCCCCACCCATATATATTTAATTTTTAAATCAGAAACAATAGTGGAAAAGACTGATTTAATTGCGAGACAGGTAAGATAGCCTCGCACATGATTGACATAGATCTTTGGTTTTGGCTGTTTTAATTATTTTCTACTTCCGACAGTAAGCAGAATCTAATTGTATGTAGAATATACAGGAGTTGTCTGCTATGGAACTCTAGATCCTTTAGAATTTTGTACTTTGTATTGTGCAAGTGTAGGAATTGTGTGCAGTCAGGTATGAGCCAGTAGAATAGGTTCGAAGGTTGAACTAACAGTGTTTGTGCAGGGCTTCATCTACATACTGGAGGGTGGAGGCTGTACTAGCCTCTAAGGCTGGACACTCAATAGCAAAGTGCTCTATAGACTCTACAGCCCCTTTGCATAGCTGGTATAGTCCATGCCTGCCATCTTTTATAAAGCGACTTCTATTAGAGTGTAGGATGTATGATCCAGTTAACATTTTTAGCTTGACTGGAAAGTGGGTGAAGTCTCTGACTGAACAGCTTACCGGCAGCACAGGATGTGGATTTCAAGTGTCAAAGATAGAGGCATTCACGTACTTAAGAGACTTATACACTGAGGCAAGGATAGATATTTCTTCCCTCCAGTACAAATTTATAGCTCTCATAATAAGGGCTTCCATTTCTCCTTTTTAATTGGTACATCCAGATAGAGATCCATATCTTTTAAGTCATATTTCCCAGCTATTCTCATCATTTCAATGAACCAGCTATGGCTCTCAGTAGGTTGTATTGCCATCTGTCTTCTAGCTAACTCTTTCTATGGAAGATTCTGGTTGATTGCATATGTTGTTAAAACGCATCAAGACCGTCTGATGGATTTGCGCCTCTATAGGTAGAATTCCAGAAAGTATATAAACGGCTGGGTCAGCTGTATTACTGGGGAGCGAGGGAATCTGCTTTATGAGTTTCCTTTGATACGTTTCCAGTTTTGCAAGCTGTTCAGTTTTAGGAATTATCAGTTCCAGACCATATGTCAGTACTGGACTGATGTATACCGTAAACAAGTGTAACATGGTTTGCGGATCGAGACCATTATGCCCATGAAATCCTGCCGAGAATAAGTTATATGCAGTGTGGCATGCCTTGTTAATATTATCCACAACGTTCTGGGTGCAATTATCTCTTAGTGTGCTTGTTAGCTTTACTCCAAGATGCAGACTAGATGTTTCTGTGGGAATATTAGTATCACCGAGAAGAAAGTCAGGAAATATTGTGTTAATTGAGCGCCTGGTGTTAGGCTGGATACACAGCGAGATGCTTTTAGTGGGTTGGAGCTGGTACCTTTCCAATTGGGAAAAGTCAGTTGCAATGTTAATCAGTTTTTGTACATCAGACATAGTGGTACACATTAATGAGACATCATCAGCACATGTACTGTTGTTACATAGACCATTCCCAAACCGCATTCGAAAGCTGGTAGATTCCAATCTGTGTAGCAGTGGATCGATGTGCAGCTTGTAGAGATCTGTGCTCAGAACTCCTCTTGCCTAACACCTTGAAGTACATCAAAGATATCGGAGTGGGTTCTATTCCATTTCACCCTGGATGTGGCGCCGAGATGCATATTCTGAATTACGGCCCAATGTTTGTCATTGATCCCTGTATAATAAAGTATATGTAGTATATGCGCATGGCCGACCACATCAAATGCAGATTCAGCATCTAGCAGGACTAGACGTCCAAATACCTTGCTGTCCATGCCTTAGTTGCAGCATGTAGTTGTTTTTGTGTCTGCGTGATGTCAGGATTCCAAACCTTTAATTTCACTTTGCAGTCAAATGGTTTCTTTTGCAGCATTGAGTCATTAGCCTTCGCTACCATTAAGTTACAGAGATCGGATGCAATGGAGTTCCCATGTGTACCCATGTTCGTTTTACAATGGATCTTGATGCTATTGACTCCAGCAGTGACAAGGGAAGCATACATTGATTTATTAGTTTTTCCCCAATTAATCCTGCTGTTCGGGGTGTTGAAGTACTGTATTCTCCTTACCGTCTGCAAATTCGAACTTTACACCCAGTCTCATGGGTAGATGGCCAGATGTGTTATAGATAATATCTGCCAATACTATTTTATCTGAGTGTATATAAGAGTCCGGTAGATTATGACAGTTGTAATCTATTTCCGAACACTCAATGCCCTTTTGGTTTAGGAATGTTTTTGCTGAAGTTCAGTATCTTAACTGACATTCATCAATGAAGTTTAAAAGATGTTGCCTACGGGCATTATGGTCAAGAGTCTTTGACAAATCTTCATTTAAATCACCACCGATCACAATGTGATGTTAAGAGTTAAATCTTTGGATGATTTCAAACATCTGATCAAGGACTTCGCATACTTTGGCAGGCACAACCCTGAAATTAAATACTACATGACAAACAGCACTGCCAAGTCGCTAATAATGACATCCATATGTGAGGAAGACGTAAGCGTTCATATAGATAATAAGCTCTCATTCGATAAGCATATTAATACCAGGCCACATCTAGAATACGGAAATGAGGTAGGGTCCCCCTGCACAAAAAGACATTGGCTCATCGAGAATGTCCGGCTTCATGCTACAAAACTGATAGCTGGCCTGAAAGATAGCCCATATGAAGACCGCTTGAAGGCACTAAATCTGCCCAGTTCGATATACCAGCGTTTGCGTTGTGACCTAATAGAGACTTACAAGTATGTTCGCGGGATCTATAATGTAAATTGTGAGGAGCTGCTGCCATCGGGCGATGGACATCGTACGAGAGGTCACAGCTTCAAACTGCTAAAGCAACATTTTAAATCTAACACACGGACGAGATTTTTCAGCATTCGGGTGACAAACTATTGGAATGGTCTGCCTGAGTCAGTTATCACAGCTCCTATGCTCAACACCCCCAAGGGAAGACGCGACAAGTTTTACAAAAATCAGATGTTCAAAAATGAACTCATTGACACCCCACACACATGTACAACAGGCACAAGAGGAATTGACTGAAGTTATCGAAGATGAATATGAAGATCTGCTACATGCTGTTTAGCCTAATCAGCAGAAAAGGACTATGTAGCTATGTAATACCATCGTTTCAAAAGCAAACAGTAACGTCGGTATAATAAATAGGACTTTTTCATCTACTGATTCAAACACCATCGTCTTATTAGATAAATCACTTGTGAGGCCTATCTAAGAATACTGCAACTGCATAAGGTCACTACGGTATAAAAACAATCACAAATGCTCACAAATGATCAACGCAGAGCTACAAAACTAGTACCACATTTAAGAAATCATAGCTATACTGAAAGGCTGAGGAAACTCAACCGTATATCATTGAAACACCAGCGACTCAGAGGTGATCTTATTGAAGCATACACAATCCTTCAAGAACAATGTAATATAAACCAGGTTTTTTTCGACCCTTCTAAAAATAAACAAACAAGAGGCTACAGTAACAACTTCAGTATCAAACGCCGCAACAAGAAAATAAGAACACTTTTTCTCAAACAGGAATTCACTCCCCCTAGTGTGTAGTTGAGCCACCCACCCTGCGTGACATATGTGAGTGGGCGTGTTCAGGCTCAGCACAGGCCGGCTTAAATAAGCTGACTCTGATGATGATTCTGTGGCCGTGCTAGGCATCGCTACAATGTCTTGGTATTGTGCACTGCCACCAGCCAGATCACGAGGATCCAGCAATTTGTCTAGTGTGTCTGGTAGTGTATGTCGGACCGTTCGTTTGCTACAAGTTGCGTTGGTCGGTGCATCTTTAACACCTTTTCAACCCTGTTACCCTCTGTCCCGCTTGTCGAATCTTCGAGATAAGTGGAGAGTCTTGGCACCTCATCAATGGACAGGTCATCTGAGTTGTCTGTGTCTGTTTGAGAATCAATATGCCTATTTATTTCTACTGCCATATTATAATTTGTAACCCCTACCTATAAGGTCTCGCCTTACAAGAATAAGCTGCGTACCTATAGATGGCAATAGTACCGCACTAACTCACCAATATTGAGGTGGGTTGACTAGTAGGACTAGTGGATCGCTATGTCCATGGGTTTGGTTTAACGCCATCGAGCAGGGGTAATCTAAATAATACAACAAGAAATATGCAAAGAAGAGATAAGATTGATATTCTAACAAATGTCTCTATTGATTAAAATCACACAAGTAATTGATTCGATATAACTATTAACTAGGTATATGATTTTAAATACTTATATCTATATAAATATTAAGCAAGCCCGTGCTGTGATCGGTATCACCCTTAGTTGGATATACGTCTAGCAGTTTCTGTCTGGATGGCACTAAGTCTGCTTGCTTCAAGTCTGGTCCACACCAGGTTTGGTTGCTTTTACTCTGTTTGGCACTAAGTCCAGTTTCTTCCAGTTTGATTGAAGTGGCTTGATCTTTATGGGCCGAGTAAAGTTGACTTAAGTTGATCTTGCTGAAAGAAGCTGACTTAAAATTTATCCGACTTAATAAGTGGACTTAAGACGATCTTGTTGAAGAAGTTGACTTAAGCTAATCATGTTGAAAGAAGTGGACTTAAATTCATCTTGCTGAGTAAAGTTGATTTACATTGATCCTGCTGAATGCAGTTGACTTAAGTTGTTATCTTGCTGATTAGTGTTGACTAAAGCCATCTGGCTGATCGGTCTAACTGGTTAAGTTGACTTAAGTTGATGTTGCTGAAAGAAGTCAACTAAAGTCTATTTTGTTAGAAGAAGTTGACTTAAATTTATCTTGCCGAGTAATGTTGATTTAAGCTATCTGGCTGATCAGTCTAACTGGTTAAGTTTACTAAAGTTCATCTTGCTGAAAGAAGTCGACTTAAGTCTATATTAAAGCAAATGTCCTCTGCCCGTCACATATTAGATAGCGGTAATTGTTGGTTAGTTGCTTTTAACTATGACAACCACTGCTTATCTGAAGCCAGATAAGTGATTGTCAGAGGTGACAGTGTAACAACTGGACCAAGCGAAGTTGTTTGGTTGCCGTAAAACGATTGTCTCCCTGCGCCTCAGGTACTCAAAGCGTAATGGCTTGCCTGAGATGGCGATAATTGTAGGTTAGTTTCTGTTAACTATGACAGCTACTTCTTATCTGAAGACAGATTAAGCAATTGCCAGAGGTGATGGGGTAACAACTGGACCAAGTGAAGTTGATTGGTTGCTGTAAACTGGTTGTCTCCCTGCGCCTCATGTACTCGAAGTGTAATGGCTCGCCTGAGATGGCGATAATTGTTGGTTAGTTTCTTTTAACTATGATAGCTACTGCTTATCTGAAGACAGATTAAGCAATTGCCAGAGGTGACAGGGTAACAACTGGACCAAGTGAAGTTGCTTGTTTGCCGTAAAACGATTGTCTCCCTGCATCTCAAACACGGGTAAAGTGGACTTGATGAACGTGGCCTCGGTAGTTTAAGAAGGCAGCATAGCTCCCAGGCAAACGATTTCTACATTTTTCCAAAGGACCCGACAATCTATGTTCTGGCCGGATTTTGGGGTTGTCTGTACATTACCCGAATTTGTATGTTTCGGATACAGGTAGATTGGACTGACTGTGCCAGGCTTTGGTAGTATAACAAGGCAGAGACAGCTCCCAGTCAAATAGTTTCTAAATCTTTCCCGAGGACCCGAGCCAAGCAATAATACACGCCACGCAACAAGAACATTAGATGGTTATCAGATTTTTTGGGCTATTGTAGTGAATTGTACCACACTGTGTTGCTACTCACTAGTACGGTTATGACAGAGCCATAGTGAGAGGAACTTCTGTGGGCTTTGGCACAACATTCCCGTATCCATGCACCTTCTGTTCTGCTAGAGCCAGACACAGATTAGATGCTAGCCATGGACTGTGCGAGTCCACATGTCCTAACAGAGACCAAAATATTAATCATGTTCCATGCTGTGTATTTAACTGAACATCAAATCCTGACACATTATCTTCAGGCATGGTTTGTTGCCATCTTGTTGAAGTTTTGGATGCCGATGGCACGTGGAGGGGTGGGGTGGGGTGGGGTGGGGGTGGGGGCGATGTTCATGGACATCTTCGTGACTTGTATAAACGTTATACCTTAGGTATCTACTACAAGAATACAAATTTAGTTATAAATTTATTAATTGATTATCAGTGTTCTCTCTCAAATGGCAATTTGGATCTTGGGAATTACATTTATTATATCTGTAAGTGCACATCCGGTACGAATCCCTGTAAGAAGACTATCCATCCACAAGGAGGCTGAAGCTCAAGCGAATATATGAAATGCTATCCAGCAGACTCATCGAGCGGTCTTTGGTGCCTTGTATAGTTCCATTGTCCTGGCGCCGAAATGGGGTAGGTCAGTGCGATTCTGCATGATTATAGACAATTGAATGGGCCTCTGCATCAAGGACGCCTATCATTTACCTGGAACAAACCAGGCCCTAGATTCGTTGCCTGGGCCAACACGTTCTGTACACTTGGTTTGGCTAGTGGCTACTGGCAGGTGGCCATGGAAGATGAAGATCATAAGAAAATGGTGTTTGTGTCGGGACAGATATTTTCATTCGGTTCCTGAAATACCCCTGGTAAGTTTGAGCGCTTAAAGGAGTAGGTACTCTGCCAACTGCAGTGCCACTTGTGCCTGTGTTGTCGGGACAAAGTCATTGTATTTGGCGCCTCTTTCGAAAATATGATAAACAACATTTACATAAAATTAGATCATTTTGCAACAGCTAACTTAGTTAAAACAAAAAACGTCCTATCTTTGCAAGAAAGTCGACTTCGTTGGTCATGTAGTCTCCATGGAGGAGATTCCATCGCAACCGGAGACGATCTGGGATATTGCATCATGGCGAACTTCCACCACTGTCACTGAAACTCGTAGCTTCCTAGGGTTATGCTAATATTACAGACGATATATTGAACACTAGCGATATTGCTGTTCCAATTTTTCTCCCAACCACCTCCCCCACCTCTAACTCCTCCTACAGTTTAGATACGATTTGTTTGAAACACGGGACGAGTTACCATTACCATGTGAAGATGTGCACGTGCTATCCATGTGGCTTTACGTCCATCCAAAGTTGGTAAATGTTACCAGTACCATCGAAAGATGTGCACGTGCCTTTTATGTATGGGAATGTGGATGTGCTTAGTGATCAATAGCCTCCCTCAGGAGTGGAAATTTTATCTGCCAATTCACCTTCCAATATACCAGCATTCTTGATTTTGATCAATGGGCACTCAATCATATCAAAGAGGAACAATTCGTGGACCCCATTTGAAAAATGTATGTGGTTGGCTCAGATAGGGAACCTATCCAACTCAGGAGGTTGTGTCCACTATATCAATGGCCATGAAGTATTATTATCAGCGTTACTCAACATGCGACCTCATAGATGGTGTATTATATCTGAGAAAACGTCTTGTTATTCCCAAATAGCTGCAGATTTCTATACTCTCGTGGTTAGACAATAATGCTGGCCACTGAGCCATGTCATAGCCGCACATTGGGGCCCAACACTAGAAGCGGAGCATTACAAACGAAAATCGTTGGCACTCCCTTTGAGTGCCATCGATGTACTTGACCAACTGGCAGTTAACGACGAGGGTAACAAGTACATATTCGTTACCAATACTTTACCACGTGGGTGGAAGCTTTTCGTTACTATATTGGCTACCAATAATTTACCAAGCGGGTGGAAGCTTTTCTACTCTCTGATCAAGAGGTAGCCACTGTAGCTGATGTCCTCTTTTCAAATCTATTATGCCATTTCGGGATGCCACATGAATTACATTCCGATCAAGCCTCTAATTTTGAGATCAAGTTATTTGCAGAATTGTGCATGCGGATTCTTATAGTTAAAACTCGAATGATACTCTTCCATACCCAAGGATGGAATGGTAGAGCATATTAATAGAACCCTAATAGTAATGCTCAGTAAGGAAACCCGGCTCGATTGCCGTGAATGGGATATAACACTCCCATATGTGTTATTAGCATACAGACCATAGTACTGTATTTACATGGCTCGACTCCGTCTCTGCCCCATTTCCATTTCGGTCCCTCTGTGGAGTCTCTGAAGCCCCAATTGCCCCCCCCTCCCCACCCCCACCCCGGCCTCAATCCGCCATGTTTTCAGAGGCCTTCGAAACTTCATCAGAAACCACCCCTTTCTTTCGATACACGTTGGAAATGCCTCCCAATCTGGTGTGTGGTGGGATCAGTGCTGAAACCTCCCCACTCCACACAGTCACCCCTTTTCCAGAAATTTATATCTTGTTGTCGCACGTTAAGATTGAATGGAGGAGACTGTGCTGACGTTTGTGACTTTCTGCTTCAACTGGCAAGGCTCCTAGGAGTAGATGGCATGACGCTGGCGAGAACTCTACCACTAGGCCAGAGGACAAAAATCCTTTCACCGGAGTAGCTTTCAACTGCCCATCTCACAACCACCCGAATTGACTGGAATTGATGGTATGCATTCCAGATACAGGTATTATACATGGCAGTTACTCATTAATCAACCAATCAGATGTCACACTTTCCTCTACGAATCAGAGGAAATGCCATCGTTCGCCGATCATTGCACTCACTGTGAATCTAGGTCACAACGAACCTCAAACAGCATCTCTTCACACAATGTGATCATAACATCATGCGCCATATATCGTATTAGCATATACTACTGAATTCATCAAAAAACTGTTGACGTTTTTCACATTTGGCCATACTTAACCCATTAATGGCTAAATTCGGTAAAAATATAAATATTTGATTCCAGTTGCTTCTAGAATGTCCTAACTATCACTTTACTTCACCTCTTGCTATGAGATGATTACCCTGTGACCGCTTAGTAAATTATTCGACTGCATGCTTAGTCTCGAGTATTGAACTTTGTAAAATTAAACTGACATTCCTTACCATACTGCTGTAGGGTGATCCCATCGAGGCTGGATTTCCATATACAGATACAGCTATTGCAGGCCAAGATAAGACAATTTCGTTGGAGATTTATCATTAGAATGACTGGCTCGGTTATCGAACCAATCATTCCAGTGTTAAATTTTCCAAAATTAGTCTTCTCTTGGCATGCAAATGGGCATTCCTTGTGACCACTGCAGACGCCGGTTTGGCCAGTTTCGTAAAAAAAGGGTTAAAGTAAAGTGCTTTGTGATGCCTTAACCTAAAATACGTGTCTCACCCGCTGGGTAAATAGTCGTTGTGTCATCATTCTAATACACTATCCACTTCAAAAACATAGAAAACATACTGCAGCCATAATTCTGTCCAATAGATATTTACAAAAGAAATTATGTCACATCTAATTTTGATCAATCAACAAATGAGGAACTGTGTCACATTTATTGACGAATGACAAATGACAAGTGGCAGATTACAGCTGGCGAACAAATTGCCATTGCACAAGTTTAATAAACATGTATCTGTATTGCATATGTTCTTAGAATGACTGGTCTTGGTTTAATAATCTAATAGCGACAAAAATACATAGGTCTAAGCATACAAAGGGGGGGGGGGGCCTGAAATCGCTCACCTGGAACATAGGCTTTTCAAACAGAAAGGTTTTCGCCTATAAGTAGACCAAATTTTTTAATTTCCCATTGCTTTAGTATGAGTTTTTGGCGGGAAAACGATCCAAGATGGCCGCTAAACCGTTTATCAGACAGTTTCGAAAATGTCAAATTTGAAATCAGAATACCAAAAAACCTATATAAAACCAATTTCGGCTTCAAAATACATCAAATAACAAAATCCAATATGGCCACCAAGCACGGTACATTTTGATTAGTCCAGGACGACCATGATTTTTGTACGTATCAACATTCCTTGATTAAACTTTAATGGCCCTTAGGCCCTAATGATAGCTCCCAAATAAGGGCCCAATCCCTTCTAGCTGTTCTGGAAAAGCCATTTTCGCGAAAAGTAGATCATCCAAGATGACCACCTAATGATTTGGCCAATCAAGTTCTCTTGAAAAAATTTGTTCAGCCCTTCCGCATGACCATATTTCATGAGTGTTGAATTGATCCCTTAAACGGTTTCGGAGAAGATTTTTAGTTATTTCGAAAAAATCATACCAAATCCAAGATGGCCACCAGTCAAATTGCCCGATCGGCTTCCTTTGAACAAAGTTGGATCCCTATGCCATAAGGATGATTCCTCCAAAATATACTTGAAATTGGTCAAGTTGTTCTTTTTAAATTTCGCATTGCTTTAGTATTGTAGTTTTTGGCTGGAAAACGATCCAAGATGGCCGCCAAACCGTTTTTCCGATAGTTTCGAAAGTGACAAATTCGAAATCAGCATACCAAAAAAACCTATATAAAACCAATTTCGGCTTAAAATCTGTCAAATAAAAAAAATCCAAAATGGAAACAAACGTGCAAAATTTTGATTGATCCATGAAGTACATGTTTTTGAACTATCAACTTCCCTTGAACAAATTTTAATGTCCCTTAGTCCCATATTATATCCCCCAAATTTCGGCCGGATCCCTTTTGAAAAAGGCATTTTCGCGAAAACTAGGTCATCCAAGATGGCCGACGAACCATTTGCTCAATCAAGTTGTCTTGAACAAACCTGGCTTAGCTCTTACCCTAGATGATGTTTCATGAGTTCTGCATCGATTCACCAAGTGATTTCGGAGAACAAGATTTTCAAAGACGTGTCTAAAAAAACAGCCAAAATCTAAGAGGGCCACCAGCCAAATTGGCCGATCAGGTTTTTTTTAGCAAACTTGAATCTGCATCCCCTAATGATGCTTTCTGCTAAATGTAATTTAATTTGGCCTAGTAGTTATTGAGAAGTCGTCTAAACAAAAAGTTGACGGACAGACAGATGGATGAACGATGGACGGTCGACATGACATAAGCTCACTTGGCTATTCTGGCCAGGTGAGCTAAAAATCTGGTTGTCTTATTTTCATAATTAGTCTCGGCATGAAGTTACAAGACTACTGCAATTTATGTGTGTGCGTGCATGCGTGCGTGTGTGTGTTTTGTGTGTGCGTGCGCGAGATAACCGAAGTTCTCAAGTTCATGTGACACAGCGACTACGAATTTTCCGGAATGCTTGTTGTAACTGTATCCACAGTTAGTTAATTGTATAACCGATATAAGAAACACTTCAGAAAACAGAATGTTAACCGCCATTAAACATACTGTCTTTCAATTATATCATCCCAACTGCGGCAATATAGTTGCTCATTATTGCATGATGCAATCAAACTGTGCTTCAGGTAGAATTTATCATAATCTGCCGACATAGAACTATGTGAGTTGATCTTCACTGTGGTGGCATTGCTGTCACATTCTGCTGGCCATACAATCTCAATTGCAGAGGTATGCTCCGTTACTGCTGACAATGGTGTATTTCTAATAATGCGTGAGATAAGACTGCAGGTTTCATCTAGAATAGTACCACTATCATGCAGAAGAACACGACCATCATCTTTAGTATCAATGTGCTCATATAATCCTGTAGTCAAGTTATAATGAACAGCTCGATCATAGCCCGGAGGTCGTAGCTCTTTAATCGGCATAGCAGCTGGTAGCTTCAAACATGATGAATCCATTGAACAAACAGATGTAGCTTGGATTGGTAATTTTAAGCATGCTGTAACATTATTACTTTGTTGTGAGCTTTCACTGGTAATGAAAATTGCATTGCTATCACGACTCGGCCAGATCATGGGCCAATAATTAGCTGATATGGCCAGTCGAATTCGATGTCCCTGGCTTACTTTGCAACATATCCCATTTAAGGACAGTGTGACATCTCGAACTTTATCAACCTTGAAAGATGTTGCTTGTTCAATAGAGTGATCATTGGAGTGGCATAGGTTTAAAACACCATATGATATCAACGTGGAGTTTCCATTCAAGCTGACATCGCACAAGCGCCCAACCAGAATTGGCCAGCTGTCCTTTTCAACAGAAACCCGTATACACACTTCAGGAACTCCAACAATTGGCAACGCTGTTTTCAATGGCTCACTCTCCCAGCATGTACTATTTGCATCATCTGAATTCTGATCAGTTGGTAAATCATACATACCATTGGCATACCATGTACCAACACATCGGCTACCGTCTACTGAAGAATTTATCCTAAACATTTCTTTTGAAATATCATTAACATCACTCAGTAATCTAAAATCTTTTGCAAGTGCAAACATCGTATACAAAGGTAACATTGGCGGGTATTCATCTACTGCTACCCATTCCCCAGGCATTTCTTTTATTAAATTGTCCCGCTGATATGAATGTTGCTGAAAGAGTTGCATCTTGGGCTCATTCATAACTCCATTGCTAACATCCTTCAAATGACAGTCCCACCATTTCTTGCATATCTCCATAAATTCAATTACTGGACCTGTAACAAATAAAACCGGGGTTTTCCAGAAATATGAAGTGATTATAAATGGAGTATGAGCTGCAGATTTATAGGGACATTTATGAAGATATGTAGAATAAGAGCATAACATTAGCTTGCCAAATTTAATAAAATAATGGCGAACGACAAAAATGTAGGATGGCTCAGACTAAACTTATATATATATATTCCCCTAGATGCTCTGCTTGACATTGCTACCATTTCAATCAACCTGATTTGCAGAGCAACAACGTATCGAGGCAGGTCAAGGTGAAGGACAAAATTCTTAAAGCATTACTTCCACTTATTATAAAAGAAATGTGCATACATTATATTAAAAAATTAAATTAGTACAGTTTCGTTGGAATTAGTGATATGCAGTAACATGGATTTGTTTTCAGTTACTAGTCAAAATCGTACCTATTATCGGAGTATTTGCCACAATAACAATATTTTAAAAAATGTCGGTGATTTTATGGGAAATGCCTAACTAAAGCTGCCGCATGAACCACTCGACAGTTTCTAAGAATTATTTACTAACCATTAGATCAATTACAAAACCATGTAAGTAAATTTATGTCTGAATGGAACTCATCCCCAAGTCAAGTATGATGATCGTCCTCGACTGAAAACTAGACCAACTAGTATGCTTGTTGCTCCTTCAGCTAAGGCTATCCTCAGAAAAGAGAATACAATCTTCAGTTTCGATTTGTTCACGCATGAATTCTCTAGCCCATCTGTTATTAAATATATGTTAACATTTTCATTGATGAATCAGTTACATTTGAAAGCAGTATCGGCTGAAACTATTTCTGCCCATCATGCATGCAACAATTTGCCATGCTGTATCATTTTCACAATGTATACCAGTCTTCCATGTATGGGTTCCCACAGAGTCATAACATTCATGTGTAGTGCCCTAGCTACTGCTGATTTATCAACTGTTATCGTTCAGTATGTGTGCTGGTGGGTTCTGGATATTTTGCAAACAGTATTGTTGTAAGCTGTTGTCTAAGATAAAATGTGATTGAATGTGACCATTCTAAAAATTCAAAAAGCATCGACTAGTTTCAAGCAACTGCCACTAGTACAGGATACGGTTTTTGTGGCCAATAGCCTAACTTAGTGACCGTATGTCCGCTATTTCTCCAGTTGACCATATCACATTAAGCTCACAAACTTACATGTACGTACATATAGTACATAAACCATGAGATTTAAGATGCATATCATATAAGAAAGGTAAATCAAGGGATTCCAAAGGGCATAACACATGATATGTTATGGATTAATAGCTGTAATCTCGCCATAGAGTTATGGGGGACTAGATGTCCCCATCTTTATCTACTAAGTTTTGACATTAGAATTTTTTAAACAGACTTTCTGACTTTTCAAATCTTTTCGGTTGTATGTTGCAATTAGTTGTACAAAAAATAGTATTATTATAAAGTCGATGCCAACATTAGACCCGATGAGGAAATAACAACTATAAACTACATTATGTAATGTCTTTTGTCTATAAAGCTTAATGCCATCACGACTGGAGCATTGCCACCATTCCAGTCCACCACTGTTTAGTCATAGTGGCATATTCTAAAGTGCCATTAATGTATTTGGACACCCTAAAATTAAATCTTCACCATCACTATGCCACTTTAACTGAAGCAAAAAGCCTAACCTGAAGCTATAAAATAGTCTACGTTTAAGAAAAAAAGTACAGAGTTACAGAATTAAATTAGTAGCTAGTTTCCATACGGAGTACATAGACTGTTTTGAAGGGAATAGTTGAAAAGGTATGGTATGTATTAACTTTAATGTAGCAATAAATGATCCTCACCAGGAGAAGCAACATCTGGCCAGTCATGTGACCATGGTCCGATTATTCCGCGAGCTTCCGGCAGATGTTCAACCAGCCTGAAGACAGCATTGCTGTAGCCATCAGCCCAGCCACCTAATTAAAACAAGTACATGGATTGATATAAGGCATCAGAATGGACCTTTCCATTTTTAGCCATGCCTCGCGCATCTCTAGCTAAGCTCCACCCACACCTCGTGTCAACAACATGGTCCAATCAAATTAGCTTCAAAATACTCAACAGCATGTTTATTAAATAGTAGAGACATACACTTCTTACAACGTGTCAGACTATTAAGAGTTAAAGACGAGCCAAATAGATGATTTATGACGTAATGATTATGATGTGATAGCGATATGAATTGTTAGTTAGACCTGCGAGGTGCTATAGTTTTATTGCAATTTTATTCATATAATGAGACGTATAAACGCATTACAGTGGTATGTGTATGTACCTTGTATACCAGTAGTCACTAGCATTCCCAGTTTCAATATATATATATAATGGACCTGGCCAAGGGGATGTTAACGTTTAAGCCAAAATTTAACAATAAATTTGAAACATTCACATTTTTATATAGCTCCAGATGTATATTTTGCGAAATGATTCATGTTTAGGTTTTATCTCTAATATTTTGTAATAAAGATTCACGATTTTTGTCAAATTCCTCATAAACGCCATGTCATACAGAATCACTTAAAATAATTTAATGAAATTTGGCAGGTGACTTCTTTATGATGGGTAGAGGATCCTTCTGAAGGATTCACCTTTATAGGTCAAGAACCTGGTTGAACATAGTATTCGTTTAATAAAAGACTCTATCAGACAAACCCTTGTTTGATGAAATATGTTTATTTTCATATTTTTTGTCTACTGAACATTCTGTATTAAAAATAAGAGAAAATTATCTATAAAGCTGATCTCTGAATACTTTTATGTGTGTTATAACCATATTACAAAAATAATTTTGCCATAGAAATTTGGTACGTCTTACTTTCTTACATGAAAGTACAAGGATTTGAACCGAGCAACGTGTGAGTCCATTTTAAAAAACCACATATTTTTAAATTTTTATCTTCTTATTAATTAATTGGAAAGTTAAAACTAAACAAAAGCAAGGATATTAAGTGTCAAATTCAGATATATATTGACTCAGAGGTCCCCTCAATCACTGAAAATACATTTCTCTATGTAGTATGTAGCCATTTTATTCAAAGCCTTCATATTATTTTTTCAAAAACAACCAACCACCCCATCCCCCCACAAGCAAATTGACAAATATTTCAGTTTTTGCATTAAAAAGTTCATTTTCACCCAAAACTACTTTGGACCTACAAATGTGAATCCTCCAAAAGGCATCTCTACACATCACAAAGAAGCTATCTGCTAAGTTTCATTAAATTATTTTAAGCGATTCCGTATGATATGCCGCTTATGAAAATATATTTCCATTAAAACCCCATTTTCACCCAAAATCTTGGCCCTATCAATGGGAATCCTTCAAAAGGCACATCGACGTATCATAACTGAGGCATATACCAAGTATTATTAAATTACTTTAAGCGATGTTTAAGATTTTGTATGATATGGTGTTTATGAGGAAATTGACAAAAAAATCATGAGTTTTTGCATTAAAAGACTATGTTCAACCAGGTTCTTGACCTATAAAGGTGAATCCTTCAGAAGGATCCTCTACCCATCATAAAGAAGCCACCTGCCAAATTTCATTAAATTATTTTAAGTGATTCTGTATGACATGGCGTTTATGAGGAATTTGACAAAAATCGTGAGTCTTTGCATTAAAAAGCCCATTTTCATCCAAAATAGTGGACCTATCCAGGTGAATTCTGCAAAAGGCACATCTGGGTATCATAGCTGAGGAATATACCAAGTTTCATTAAAATTTCTGAAGCGGTTATGTATGATATGCGGTTTATGTGATATTATGGACAGACAAACAGACAGATGGATGGATAGACAGACGGATGGACAGATGGACACACGCAGTGATTAATATAGGGCATATGCACCTTCCGGTTCCGGGGCCCTAACTAGCTAGTTAACTATTTCAAGTTCAACTGAGATCTAACTAACTATAGCTTCGCCAGTCAAACTCACAATCAGAACTAACTAAATTTGAATTGTTCGCAAACCATATCTTTTGATAAAAGACGCCTTTGCATGCTAGACTGTACTTTCTGCATGCCACCGCTTAACATCATAATTGTATGGATATTCCGATGGCAAAACTTTTGGTGAAGTAAGAATTGCAGAATTATCAATTCTATTTTCTGCCGTGATAGAAATAAAATAATTTAACATATCACTGTTGCACATCTTTTAAGAATTTTCTAATTTAAAACGTTTGTGAAAATGTAAAAAATGCATAAACGTTCATTAAAAATTATTTTTAAAACATTACCAAAGAACTAATTTAATTTTTCTTATTTTTCAGAAAATCATTTTAATATTTCTTTGTAAATGTTTTGGTGAACTGGCTAATTTTAAATAATAGGCCTGTGAATTTATCGATTTTACATACACCAGCTTGTTAAGGATATTCCGCATCCCGCATGCTACCTCGAAACCATTCCTTAATTTGACCATGAGATGTCTAATCAGTGGAAGCAGTGGCAATCTCCTTCACTTCCTGATGCCAACGCATCATTCGTATGCCACGTACGTCCTTGCAGAGGGAGGGAACATAAAGCCATCATCAGGCAACCCTTCGGGGAAGCAGCTCAGAGATAGACATGGCTTAAATACACCTCGGTGGAAGCAGCCAATAAAGCCAACTCAACTACAACAACAACAACAACAACAACAACAACAAGTCTTCCTTTAGATACTGGCGTCATCATGGATATGGATGCCGATGTTCGCCTGTTCAAGCACTTTGGCCGAGTGTGAGAGACTGCTCTTCTTCCTCGCCTCTACTTCGACTGATGATGATATTGACTAGGCCCTTCAATCCATTAGGTCAACACTCAAACCAAACTTATTATTTTAAATGGCAGCACGTTATAATTCTAAGTTATACACCCAGGGTTTTATTTTTACAAGCACTATATTTTCAGTTTCTTTTCTCCATTTCTTGTTTATTTATCACATGACACTCTCTCAATTTGTTGTCCTTTAAGTTATTTAGTGTTTGGTTTCATTTCTTAATATTTTTATTTCTATTTTGCCGTATTTTCCGTTTTAAATCTTTTGTTTACAGACTGCCCTCCACCTCTCCCACATCGAAAAGAAATACAGTATACCGCCTCCCACACCTTTTTACACAGTTTCCACCATTTATAGCCGCAAATAACTCATTAGGCAGCAACAGGCAACACGTACACCACAGAAACATGATTCAATTTCGATTATTATCCTTATGCGATTTGAGAAAACAGAGATGATTTTGCATTCGTCCCCAACTGTTTGTCCATCTGTCTGCCGATCCGCCTGGCCATCTGGCTATCTCCTCCCAAATAGTTTGATGGAATTTAATCAAACTTGTTATGCCAGTTACCCATATGATTGCGGACTACATTTACATTAGGCTCCGCGCCAGGGTGGGGTGGCATAGGGTGCGGGTTTGGTGGGGGCAGAAAGTCAAAGTTGCCGAAAGTGTGGGGATTTGCGACGGCATGCCATCAACTGCGTATTCTAGTTTTAGTTTTGCTTTCATGTTCTGCAACCCTTCAGGGGAGCTGTCATACTGTCACGGATCAAATACACCCAGGTGTGAATGGCCACTAAAATCAACTGAACGAACTAAACACGCTAGAAACTGATCGATATTACAGTTTCATGAAGAATGTAAGCAAAGATTTTATTACAAGACAGACAGATTTCTAAGTCATTGCCAATATGAGCTTAATTGGCATTAATCTGTCTTATTGTCCCATGTTTCCGGTTGACTATGAAAAAATCTTTTAATACGCGAAAACTAATTATATACAAATGTGTCCAATAACCGCATCATTGATATATTTTTCAATCGGATTACTGTGAGGTCAAAAGGGTTTATTTTGAAAATAATGTTGCTGAAAGTTGTTGGATCTTAACTTTTGATCCAGCATTCGCATACATCTTCGAGACCTCCTGCACATGTTTCCACCCGTTTGGAGACTCCTCCAGTAGAACAAGCATTATTGAAAAAGTCCTATTTTGGAAACACTATTGTTGAAAGCTGTTGCGTTTTAGATTTTGACTCCTAAATTGGCATATGTTTTTGGGATCCCACAGGCAAGCTACCACCCAATTTGGAGAAATACAACCAGTAGAACAAGAAATATTCTGAAGAAGGAAGGGGAGGATGATGATGAGGAGGAGGGGAGGGTGTGAAGTAGGGAGGATGAGGGGGAGGAGGAGGAGGAGGACGATGACGACGACGACAACAACAAACCAGCAGCAGCCCATGCTTGCATTAACGGTTATGGTAGAAATATTGCAATCAAACGTATCAAAATAACCTTTCTAGATCTAGGCTGATTTTATTTCAGTATATTATGGATAACTTCTCCGGTTTTCACACTGGTATGCGAATACATTCATACCCCTAACAGTACTGGGCAGAGACGTAACTGGAAGGAAGGAGATTGCCCATGTTTCCAACGGTGTTAAGATAGACTCCCACTGTAGTATCGTTGTACATAAATTAATAAACAAACACGCTGTGTTGAAATGAAGAAACACACAGATGTTTTTATTAATTAGTCTTACCAGAATGTATTGTAATGGAAAGAGCGTGCATGATTTATTATATTGTTATATTGAGAGTGGGTTCATGGTGTATATAGTTTAGACACTACGTCTCTCCCTTTTTAAAAAAGAGATTAATAAACAACCGACTGATTTAGTGTTCAAGAATGTAACGAGTCTCTGTAGGATAAAATATTCAGATGTTCTAATATAATAATGTAAGTACTAAATTTGAAGCGACTATATATAACGTTCTTACATAATCATCTGAGTACTACAATTTGAAGCAACTATATTGTGTATGTTTGTGTATGTAAGATGCTTGTTAATTATTATTTATGTCAATATATAGTCATCATTTCTGACAATGATGACTAAATATGTAAATAAATAATTTGGAATCTTGAATCTTGTCTTTCAAATGTGCTGGCTCTCTCTCTCTCTCTCTCTCTCTCTCTCTCTCTCTCTCTCTCTCTCTCTCTCTCTCTCTCTCTCTCTCCGCTCTCCTCTCTCTCTCAACGTCTGTCTGCAGTTATTGTAAGGATTAATTTGTTCAAAGTAGCCATAAAACTTTCGTCTTCACTGTTGGCTTCTAGCCAAAGCGGAGTTATCGTATGATGCTTAAAGCTCAATTAGAGTGTATAGTCTTTGAACTCATTGCAAAAGAACAGAGGTCTGTTGTCTGTTTTAACAGTCTTTGGGGAAACTTGTCTGGAAAAGATAGCATCCAATCTAGAAATGACGATACATGCTGAAGTTGTAGAAATAATCTCGACTTCTGGGACTCTGTTGAAATCGTCTACCACAACTGGCAAATAGTCACCCGAAGAGAACGGAACTGCAAAGTCAACTGACACGTATTTCCATGGTGATGAGGCTAATGGTGTGGAAACAACTGGTTTATGCTTTTCAAAGTGATGTGTAGAAGTCTGACATCGTAAGCATTGTTTGGCCATCTGTTCGACGATTTGATCTATACCTGGACACTAGACTTTTCACGAATAAGACGGTTAGTTTTACGATCCCCGATGACCGATGTGAGCTAGATCTACCCCACCAGCTTTAAGCGTTTCAAGTATCACTAAACGAGTTATGTGAAGCACAGGTCCATTACATACATTACTGATAGTCCATCTCTGATAAGTTTGAACTTCTGAACTTGATCATAGTCCCAATTTCCAGTTTCGATTGCATGTATAGGGTTTTGTATGACAGTGCCATTTCGTGCGGATGACATCATTTCATCGAGCGTTATTGCGTTTGGTACCACATTTTCACAAATGTAATTCACGAAGTCCTTTGCAATATTACGCAAACTTGCTTCACAGGATGAAGGCTACGGTAATCAGCAAGGCTTTGACAATATTTACCCGGCTTGTAGATAAGATTAACATTTGTATGGCAAAAGTCGAAGTCGCCAGTGGTCGATATATGCCAATGTAGATTTCTGACTGAAATATACCACTAAGAGGCTTATGATTGAAAATTTTGATCCGTATATGTAAAAACGAAAATGTTCTGCACCCCATACGGCTGCCAGTATCTCACGCTCTGTTTGAGAATATCTCTGTTCAACGTTGAATAAGGTTTTGATACTGTAGCTTATGACTTTACTGTTTCGGCACAGAATTGCTTCGATTCCTACAGGGATCGTGTCTTCTATGATCTCTGTCGATTTCTCAGAATTGAAATAACTCATGACCTGTGTACAGATAAGTGCTTGTTTGAGATTTTCTAAGGATTGCTGTTCTGATGACTCCCAACACAAAGCGATGCCTTGGTGTGTTAATATGTGTAAAGGTTCTGTGACTGGAATAATTATGAATAAAATGTGACACATATTGTGAGATCCCCAGTAGTGACTTACTTCACTTACATTAGTCGGCGTATCTGTATTTACAATGGCTTTGATTTTGATGGATCAATTGAGAACCGTGAGGCAATAAATGTGTGACCATAGAAGTTCACTTCTTTACGAGAAAACTTACATTTGTCATAGTTCAAACGATCACCTTTAAGACGCAGATGCTGAAACACTGCTTTTTGGTTTGCATCAGCTTTATCTTGATTTCAGCCATCCACAATTGTGTCGTCTGACAGATTCAGACATCCAGTTATTCCAATCAGTTAATGCTTTCTAGAGGATTTCTGGTTCCATGTTTATACCGAATAATATGCTTTTCTAACGTCTCATAACCGACATGTGTGGTAGATGTAGTAATATTACGCTTCTCTGAGTCAAGATCTAGCTGGTGATAACCAAGGGTTAGGCCTATGTTGAGTTTGCTGAATATTTATGCACTATTTAGATCTGTGATTAAATCATCGATTGTCGGCATAGGTTTTTTTCATTCTTTATAGCTACATTAGCTTCTCTCATGGCGATACAGATTCTAATGCCACCAGACTTCTTAGGAACTACTATGATTGTTCTAACCCACTGGATAGGGCCATCTACCGTTTCGATAATGTCTAATCTTTCTTGTCTTTCTACCTACTTATCCACATCCTTGCGCACATGGAAATGTATACGACTGTGAGGCCGCTGCTTTTGGTTGGATGTCATCGTGAATATGTAGTTTTACTTGTTTGTCTAATTTTACCAATGCCTTGAAATAAGTCCCAGTACTCTCGAACAATAGTGTCATTATAATGCTTATTTTATTGTCCATGGGAGAATCAACTTTGTTTACAACATGGAGTAGTTTTAAATCACTCGCTGTATTCTGGCTAATTAAGTTACCAGTTCCATTTTTGATAATGTGAAAATCAGCTGTTGTTTGTGAATTTTGATATGCTACATTGCCACACCATGTACCGAAAGTGAAATAATTTTGTATATGATGACCGACGCATATTTTTCTCTTTTTTAGATGGACGTGTGCATGTAGTGCTGCCCAGTAAGTTTAAAGACCCAATACCTTGTAAATCTCAAAATTTAATATATGGAAGTATGTGGATAAAAACGGTTCTAGTATGGCAATACTCGCACTTGAACACCGTTTCTTATAAATACAACCACGTAATAATAAAAAAGATGCAAATTATGAATTTCACAAATATTAAAATTGCAAACATAAACAGAACTTTTTTTGCCAGAGTATTTAGCAGGCCTGGGCGCTGTTGTATTGTATACTCATAGCGATGTCGGCAACTGATTAATTCGTTTGATATCGGCTCTATAAATTATTGCTTTTCAGCGCTGTTAGGCTTTGTTCTTTGAGGCTGCACGGGGTTTCACAGCACACTGGCGCCACTATTTTCGGTGACTGTCTAGACATGTACGATGTTCTGAGTTCCCTCCAATCTGAGTGATCCGTAAACAAATGTAAGAAACCCGTGTGCGCGTATCTATTAATCCAGAACAATAATAACATAACAAATACGGGTGACATAGTCCGAAATTGTGTAAAATAATTGGTATGCATTACTAGTATACTAAGCTCGTTACATTGCAAAAAAAATATTAAAAATTTCCAAATTTATGTTAGCTTGCAGGTAAACCTGATGCACTTCGAAATGAGGGAAGATCAGTTAATTTGATGCTATGTTCACGAAAATAGAATAGAGCAACTTTTCAGTAGTATTTGTCGTTTTTCACGAATAAATATTGTTCAAATACTGTTACTCACGAAATGAGCTGATTTCTGATGTAACCGTAAAATGTGACTTCTGAATTAGATAGTAGTTTTCATACCACTAGAACAGTTATTTATGGCTTATCACAGTATTTCAATTTTCTGAGCAACATTTATTTGGATAAGTTCATTTTGAATCCTCGTCGCCAACTGTTGCACATAACTAAACAATCAGGAGACGTCTTGAACTGAAGAAACACACACATGTTTTTATTACTTAGCATTACCAGACTGTATTGTGGTGTATATAGGTTAGAGACTACAACTACTAAGGTGTGAACCCGGTTCGCTGGTTAATTACTCCAGCGCACCAACCATTACACCAATACACCTCCTGCAGGTAAGATGGCGATAGGGTAGGCTATTTTTTAATGGATTTTGCTCACTCTTTTACTCTATCCAATGTAATTACTCTTACTTTCCGAATTCAAGACTGTGAACATTATCATTCCTGTGTTTATCTACATGCATTATACATCAGGTGGCCATGATAAAATGAAACAAGACATTTATTAAGTAAAAATACAAAGTTGTATTGCCAACCTAAAAATAGAGACATGGCTTCGCGCCGAGAATACGCCTCTAATGTAGGCCCCTAATGACAGGCCATCTTGTTACGTCATCACAACGACTAGACTGTTACACATACTCTGCTTCTGAAATAAAACAGGCCTAAATCCACTCTATCTTCATAGCGGACTGGAAACACACCACTGTGGATCATGCTGATGTTGGTATCATCTTAACCACTGTATCACTTGCGTGATACAGAAATTAAAATCAACTCGATCCGTCCGTAGTTCGTGTGATATTAGCATCTACACGTCGCCAAATTATTGACCTCATTTTGTGGGTGATCGATTTGAATTTTACGATGAAGTAGTGTGTAGGAGATATAGGGTGGTTGTGATAGTGTGTTTGGCATGGCGTATGTATGTGTTCGTGGTGTGTGTGTGTGCGTGCGTGCGTGCGTGCGTGTGCGCGTCCGTGTATTTATATATGGGTGTACGTGGGGTGAGTGTTGGTGCGTGCAGCTGGGTGACTGGGTAGTTTATGTTGTATGTTGGAATGGATAGTATAAGGTTAATAGTGAGAGGTTTTAATTAGTTTTTCGATAACCTATGCTAAAGTAGGGAGACTGGGTGTGTTAGGGAATCAAATGAATAATTCAATAAAAGATGTATCTTATTGCATATGCAGATGGTCGTAAGACCTGGCTTTTAGGATAATGGTTTTAAAGGTGCATGATGCAATAGGGGAACTGGCCATGTAGTTAGCCATTATGTGTTTAAAATTGGCCATCCTTTTGGTCGCTAGTCTGGGGTTTTTCCAGGCACCACCTATATGGCTGCGGGTTTTGTCTCTGGTGCTTTTGCACCAGATTCATAAGGTACATACTGATTTCCTCGGAAAAAAGTGACTATTTTGCTGTTAACTATTCTTTATACAGAAGACGATGAACTTTATATGACCAAGTTTTGTATAAAATAATAGTGTCTGGTATGCATAGCATATTGTCTGGTATGTATCGTGTCCTCACTCAAGATTCAATTCTCTTTTAGTTTATCTGCAAATCTTGGGGAAAATTACTATGCTAATTGCCATTCATTACATGGGAGATTCTTTTCTCGATCTCGTATCGAAGTAGATCTCGTGAGACACGAATGTCGGACTCCTAGTTGGAGATTTTACTACAAAAATAGAACCACGTGGAGTAGATAGGCAATGCCACGTCCATAATTTCATCCAGTAGGATTTGATTATATAATTATTAATCCAACAGGACCACTCACCCATAATGTCATTCATGTTTTGCAAGATCTCAATCGATACGAGATCGATAAGAGTCTAGGGCTTATTATAAAGAGAATTGAATCTTGAAAGGAAATGATACATACCAGATAATATTATTTCTTCCAAAACCAGATGATATAAAGCTCATAGTCTTCTATGTGAAAAATTTTAACCGAAAAAAGCTACTCTTAATTCGTCACAAAATTCAAATCACTCGCACACAGAATGAGGACGAGTATTTGCTGACATTGCGTAGATGCTGATATCGCATGAACTACCGGACGGGTTGATTCTAATGTCTGTATCAAGCTAGTGATACCATGATAAAGGAGCTAAGATGATCTCAAAATCAATACTATCAACAACGGTGCATTAGAGTTCACTACTGAGATAGACAGGATCCTGACATGCATGGTCTCTGAATTGGATTCTGTATAACAGTCTAGTCATTATGATGGCGTGGCAAAATGGCCGGTCATTACGTTAGAGGCATTCTCAGCATGAAGCCACGGCTCTATCTTTATATTTCCATAACCTTAGGCAATAGGATCTACTTATATATGTATATAGTGTAGCATAACTTAAGGACGTTTTCCTCACTGGAACCAGATGACTTAGAGTTCGATTTGTTGTGTTGAGGTGTTTATTCGGTCTCCAGCCAACTTCCCACAATGCATTGCACTTACTACTGTTTAACGTTAACCGGGACCTGTACCAGGAACAGCATTCCGGTTAGCGTTAAACTGTAGTAAGCACGATGAATTGTGTGATGTTGGCTGAAGACCGAATAGTGGTTGTCAGTCTTTGATACTGACTGGGTGTTATGTTGAGCTGCTTTGTGACTGTGTAGAGATGCTTATTTGACATGCCTAGGCATTTAATTTCCACTTTTTTGCGTTGGATTTACCTTTTTAAATTACCTGACATGATAAGGCATGGAAAACGTGTTTTTGTTTTAGCCAAAATTACAGTACTATTTTGATGTTTTCTGACTGATGGAGAACATGTAAACGTTCTTACTCGACATCGAACACAGCATGAATCTATATTTTGATGGGAAGAGAGGGCGGGGGTGGGGGGTGGGGGGGAAGCATACGCGAATTGTGTTGTGGTTGATATGGCCTATTTACTTATATGAGGGCGTCAATATCGGCATGTCAGAGTAGGTGTCATTTACCCAAAGCTCACACGAATATGCATACATTAGCCACACTCCATATCTTGGTAAATAGTTAATTCACGCCACTCGACCAATCAATATGTGCATCCTTTATTGTGTAGATGCATTGCATGCTCATTTAGTTAGTAAATCGTCGAGTCTTGGTGTTAGCTAAATTCTGACAAGAATCAATAATTAAACCCACCGATGGCCAAAATAGGGCATGTGACTTTGCTATAGTCCTCGCATATAGAGCCATGTCTCCAATAGTCGTCTCTGAGCTGGTGTCGCAGCCATGTGCTTACCCATGGACGCAATGAACCTTGTAATCGTTCCAACCACATCGATTTCCAATCGGAACCATGCACCTGCGAATGAACCAATGCTGTGCTGTCATACTGAATAAAACGAATAATCAAATAAAGAATACCTTCATTTTCATGTCAGCCTACTAATTCTAAAATATACATTTCCTCCGCAGGAAGGGTCAATAGGTAGTCATTTCCCCACCTCTATTCAGCCTGCTAAGAAAATATATGCAGCACTGTCTGTGATACATTAAAATCCATGTACTCCGCTCATAGCTGTACTTATTACCTCTAGAAGTGCAGGAGACGGACTATGAGGGAATCTAGATTTCAAAATTGTCATGAACCCCATCAGATGGAACGGAACCACCCCCATCTCAGTTTGATGCTCACTCCTCTGGAATCAATCATGTAGACGCCAATGAAAACATAAATGCTTTGTATCAGCGTAACTAATGGATCTAAGTAAAACTTTGCTTTGCAAAGCCGTCAGAACTCACTCACGTGCACATGCATACATGCACGCACTCAAGTACGCACACATACAGAGTATCGAAGGATATGCATACTCACTTGTGGTGACGGTGGACGTGCATTCCATCCTAGCATATTGGATGACCATTCCAGCATGTCCCTACCGAGCACACACCCACCCATATAGTGAACATCATCGGAGTACCTGTCATCGGTAGAATACAGTGATATAACAGCTTTAAGACATGGTGGTTGACAAAATGCCAGTTGAAGTCCGTTAAATCCTGCCCAGCTCTTCCCATAAACACCTACTCTGCCATTACTCCAGGACTGTTGAGAAAGCCAATTAATGATAATACAGCCATCCTGCTGCTCCTGTGCTGTATACTCGTCATAGTAGAGACCTTCAGAGTCGCCAGTACCCCGCATGTCTACCCGTGCAGCTACATAGCCATGAGAACACATCCATGTGTGACGTTGATAATCACGCCGTGCTGTCCAGTCAGATTTTCTGTATGGTATGTACTCCAAAATGGCAGGAAATCTGTTCTCTTCGCCGTAGTCCACGTTTATCGTGAAGATTGAAAGCAGCTTAGAAGAAGGAAACATATTACTGGTTTCACTGCGTGAAAATGGCATCCAAAGTTTTGCTGACAATCTAACGCCATCATTCATGGGTATCCAAATGTGTTGCACAACCGTGACTGGAAACGTTCCCATTCCAGAACTCTGCCCTATTTCAGGTAGGATATGGCACATCTCTGTAAAAAAAATTAGATGGACTGTTAATATTACAATAAGTTTTATAACTATATGTAGGGTAACACCTTTCCAGAAAGATATTTCCTAGATACCTTCATTAATCAATAAACATCTTGAGAACGGCTCTCCAAGTGTGATACCAGCGATCGAAAAGAAGATCAATAAACAAGCTACACAGTGGGTAATTCTAAAACAATGCTATGCTAGGTTACATGGGTTTTCATTGTGCCATATTTACATCTATGTAGAGCAACGTTCAATAGCTTCTTTATTGTGTCTGAGCACTGAACAGGCGATATATGTGCTCATTTGAAGAAATATATTATCACGAACTGAGGACGCAGTTTTCGTCTTTACACCAGATGAGTAGTGTGAGGATGTAGCCTAAATCAGCATTGGGATCTAAATTCTGTTCTTCTTGTTCGTCCTCTCAGTAGCATTAGAGCATGATGCCAGTGGTGAATATGGAACCCAAAGTCATGTGTAGGTTGGCAAAACATAAAAATAGAATTCTGCAGGATGTGCTTGCCACACGCATGCGCGCGCACGCACGCACGCACAGAGAGAGAGAGAGAGAGAGAGAGAGAGAGAGAGAGAGAGAGAGAGAGAGAGAGAGAGAGAGAGAGAGAGAGAGAGAGAGAGAGAGAGAGAGAGAGAGCGAGCGAGAGAGAGAGAGAGAGCGAGCGAGAGAGAGAGAGAGAGAGACAGAGAGAGAGAGAGAGAGAGAGAGAGAGAGAGAGAGAGAGAGAGAGAGAGAGAGAGAGAGAGAGAGAGAGAGAGAGCGAGAGAGAGAGAGCGTGCGTGCGTGCGTGTGTGCGTGTGAAGACCTGTGACCACAACCGCTGCATCAAACTGGCCGTGCTATTGATCATTGTAAAGTTATGAAATCTGAAACATAGCAAATCTCTACATATTTTCCCGACATTTATTCAAGTTATGCATATAAATGGCCAATGCAATCGTGTTAATAACCCATTAATCATTAGGAACAGCAACAGGCGACTTTGATAGTATAGTATTACATTAATACGTGCTGTGCACGAACAGATTGGCATTGCTCGGAGCTGATGCAAAGTTATTAAAGCTGAAACATAGTTGATTTCTACATATTCCCCTAAATCTTGCGTGCATATGCGATCTGTAATCGTATAAATAATTAATCAACATGAGCGGGTGCTTATTGCTTTTGCCTGTTACATTAATTAATAATTGTTCAATTAGTTAATATGTCTATCTCTTTTCATTGTTATGATGGACTGGCTGACGTGTTGGACTGAATAGACTGGTCACTGGACAGAGACATCGATACTGATGGGCAGATAACTATGGCTAGTGGCTTATATACAGGCACCTTATAGCATTAATCAGTAACTGACTATTGAAGACATCTTGATAAATTATTCAAACTTTTACTTCTGTATCTCAATGTTTCTCCGTAATTATAATTTACAAAACTTTGAAATTACATCCGTTTTAAAGCACTTAAGTATTCAATATTTTCTCAATACCCTTAATGTAACTAAGTTCTCAACTAGTCATAGCCCGATCTAGCACTGTCTATTTACTACTTCTGGCTAACTGCCATCTACAAGAAACAGTTCATATCTTATTTAAAAAATGTTGGCATGACAGTAGAAAAACAGCTTTCAAAATGTGTTAGCACCAGCTCAAATAGTGACAGATGTGACGTAATTAGTCCATTTAACCAAAGATAAACTGTCAAACGTGTACACTCGACTTCACGTGCTTGTGACTCGACTTCACGTGGTTGACAGCTAAGGCTGGGCGGTATGGCATAATGTCAAATCGGTGACGCTGTCAATTTTCAAACCGGTTTGAACCGTATATCAGATTTATGGCGTGGTGGGGCCAAGGAGGAGTGGGTACAATTATTGTAGGCCTATGTAATATTGTTTCGACAATCGGATACTTGTTAGTTAGATAACCCCGCCAATGTAGGAAGCACTGCGAAAACAATAGTTAAATATGTGAGTTAGTTAGGTTTATACTGGCCCGCAGTGCAATTCTGGGCATTCTGGAACTTAACCCTAATGACAGGTCAAACAATAGATCTTGTAGGACGTGGTGACGGCCGAGATACGGATCGCCATCCAACTCGTTGGAGTGTCTGGGTGAGCTCTTGGAACCCGCCACGCCCTCACGGGAAGGCCACTCGCGGTGGATAACCGTCTCTCTATCCCCACCATAAATACATGGCAGTATTCAAACTTGTTTGTGTAAAACGTAACATTTGTCCTAGTGATGTAAAACTGATGTTATATGTGGTTGCGGGGCAAGGTAACCGGATTCTTATCAGATTCGGGAGCCTTGCTTCGTAATATGTACGCACGTTATCCTTCGGAGGTAGATGCTATGCAGGGCGACCTACGGGAAGCCGGGCATCTGTGCCTGTTGGATAAATGTATCTAAAGTTAGGTTGGAATCCCTGCCACTTGCGGTCAAAGCTTGTATTCGTTTCTAATAACTAACTGGGAGGTTAGAATGTAGCAAAATGCCGCATAAATAAAGGGGCAACTACTAATGCAGTAACTTTGGAACTACATAAGATGGTGACCTGGGAATTCTTCGGAAATCGTTCGTTCCATCTTCACGTAAACCAATGTGCATCACCTTAATTATGGCTTCACTAGGATTTTCAGCACGTAGCATTTTCTGTTGAACAAAAGAGTGGCCCCTTTTGCCAGTTTTTTCCTCTGTTTCGGCGTTGAAGGCATTTTCCTGTGACGTAGGCCCGCGCGAGGCACTTTCCTCTCGCAACAACAATATTTTCTTTGTGCGTGTGTTAAGGGTATATTAGTTTATATTAAACTACCCAGTGGCTTCATTGCGGTGCTCTATTTTGGGGGGATACCTCCGCGGATTTAAGGATCTGTGTGGTACCTTCGGCGGAACTACGTAGAAAGAACACCGGATGGCTCTATAGTCAAGCTGAATGTGGCTTTTCAGGCTGTGCACAAATTAAAAATAATAGTTTTCGGATGGACATATCTCCTAAACTCTCTTAGAGACGAATGCTGACACATTAAATCATGTTAATTGCTGAACCATTATTCGATTAAAACCAATTTTACTACAAACCATTTCTGCCTAAATTTCGTTAATAATATTCAGCAACTATGTGCGATTTGGAATCAGGCCATCACGGACACAGCAGCAAAATACACACAGTATTGGAGTGAATAACAGCCGTCCACGTTATAACGCAGAAATTCCGATCGTTGATACACTAAACCTCGGCCTATCTGTTGTACTCTTTAAAGCTTTAAACGTCATCGGTAATTCTATGTATGTATGTATGTATGTATTTTTATTTTATTGACGGACTGGCAACGTGCGGCTTCAATTTCCATGTGCTAACTTAGCCGACAGTCATGCACCCATTAGTTTAATTTGTTGATCACCATCTCCCGGTCGGAGGATCGAACCGCCATTCTGCAACTCCGCATAGCATCAGCAACCAGGCAACTTTCCACTGGACCACCGCACCATGACTAATAAGTCAAGGATTGCCCGACCAGCTTTCACATGTCTGATATACTGACACACTGACGATTCATATGGGACTATCTGTGGATGCACCTGCCACAATTCAATCCTAGGCTTTTACGCCTATTGTACTCTGACTCCAGCACGGCTCTGGCAGTATATGTATTTTTATTTTATTGACGCACTGGCAACGGGCGGCTTCAATTTCCATGTGCTAACTTAGCCGACAGTCATGCACCCATTAGTTTAATTTGTTGATCACCATCTCCCGGTCGGGGGATCTAACCGCCATTCTGCAACTCCGCATAGCATCAGTAACCAGACATCTTGCACAACCACACGAATTGACTCTAATTGATAGTGTGTGTACATTCTAGACTTGCCATACCGCTAGGCACTGGCGTGTATGCAGTTATTTTACTATTGTCAAGCATTAGTTCTAGGAACCCTGTCATTGACGACGCACTGGCACTAGGATATAGCGCAGTCGGTAGTGGAATGTAAATTTTACATTTTACAATTTTCGATTCACCTAGCGTTTGTGAGCCGAGTAGTCTACTCACTCGCCCACCGTCCAGAGGACAAAAATCCTCTTTCACCAGACCAGCTTTCAACTATCCGACTCACAACCACACGAATTGACTCTAATTGATAGTGTACATTCCAGACTTGCCATATCTCTAGGCACTGGCATGTATGTAGGTTTTTTATTATTATTATAAAGCATTAGTTCTAGGAATCCTGTCATTGACGACGCACTGGCACAGTCGATATTGAAATGTAATTTTTACATTTTTCAATTTTCAACCTGAACGAGGTTCGAACTCAGCCAATTCCATGGAACCGATTCGCTTAGTGTTTGGGAGCGATGCTCCGGACACAGATCCGGATCCAGATCCAGATCCGGATCAAATTATAAATGTATGCATTTCTCGAAAATTAATTGTCACATTTAGCTCAGACTTTAGGAAAAGAAGGTTACTGACAAGATAAGAGAATATTATAGTTTTGTAATGATCCAAATTCAAATCCGGACCCGGATTCGTATCAAATCCGTTTAAATTCAAGATCTATGGATATCTCGGGAGATTTATTTTTAGGTCTATCCGACAGTTTCTAAAGTGGCAAATTTGAAATCAGCATACTCAACAACATATATAACACCAATTTCGGCTTCAAAATCCATCAAATAAAAAAATACAAAATGGCTGCCAAATGCGATACATTTTGATTGGTCCAGGGCGGCCATGTTCTTTGACGTATCAACTTCTCTTGAACAAACTTTAATGGCCCTTACTCCCTAAATATATCTCCCAAATTTCGGCCCGATCCCTTCAGCGGTTCTGGAGAAGAATTCGGTTTCGGGATATCTAGGTCATCCAAGATGGCCGCCAAACTATTTGGCCAATCAGGTTCCCTTGAACAAACTTGGTTCAGCTCTTACCCTAGATGATATTTCATGAGTTTTGAATCGATCCCTCTAGCAGTTTCTGAGAAGATTTTTAAAGACGTTTCCTAAAATCGACCAAAATCCAAGATGGCCGCCGGCCAAATTGGCCGATCGGCTCCGTTTGAATAAACATGGCTCCATATGGCCTACAGAGGTTTCCTGCCCAATATAATTGAAATCTGTCCAGTGATTCTTGAGAAGTCGTTTAAAGGAAAAGTTGACGGACGACGGATGACAGACGCGGATGGACAATGGTTGGTCGCCATGGCATAAACTTACTTGGCCTTTCAGGCCAGGTGCTAAACATATATAAGACCAATTTCACCCTCAAAATCCATCAAAAAAAAATCCAATATCGCCGCCAAAACACACTACGTTTTGATTGACCGACGGCGGCCATCTTTTTTTTTTACGGTTCAACTTCCCTTGAACAAACTTTAATGGCCCTTAGTCTCTAATAATATATCACAAATTTCGACCTGATCACTTCAGCGGTTCTGGGGAAGAAGTCGTTTTTGCAAAAACTATGTCATCCAAGATGGCTGCTGAGCCATTTGGTCAATTAAGTTCCCTTGAACAAACTTGGTTCAGCTCTTGCCCTAGATCATATGGAGAAAATTTCTAAAGACATTTCTAAAAATCAGCCGAAACCAAGATGACCACTGGCCAAATAGACTGATCGACTTCGTTTGAACAAACTTGAATCTCTATGCCCTAAAGTTGCTTCCTGCCTAATAAAATTGAAATCGTTCCAGTAGTTCTCGAGAAGACATTTACAATTTCCCATTGCTTCAGTCTGGGAGCTCTTGGCGAGAAAATTATCCAAGATGGCTGCCAAACCGTTTATCCGCCAGTTTAAAAAATTCCAAATTTGAGATCAGTATACCCAAAAACATATTAAAACCAATTTAAGCCTCCATCAAATGAAAAAAAAAGCCAATATGGCCGCCAAACACGCTATATGTTAATGGGCCCACGGCGGACATGTTTCTTGACGGATCAACTTGTCTTGAACAAAATTTAATGGCCCTTAGTCCCTAATCATATCTGCTCAATTTCGGCCTGATCCCTTCAGCGGTTCTGGAGAAGTAATTTTCGCTAAAACTAGGACAACCAAGATGGCCGCTGAACCATTTAACCAATCAAGTTCCCTTGAACAAACTTGGTTCAGCTCTTGCCCTAGATCATATTTCATGAGGTTTGCTTCAATCCCTCAATTGGTTCCGGAGATTTTTTAAAGACGTTTCTAAAAATCGGCCAAAATCCAGGGGCCGTATTCACAAAGGGTACTTACGCCAAAAAATGTGCGTAAACTATACATAAGTCCAAACATGTACGTAAATCCGTATTCACGAAAGGTGCATAACTTAGGCGGGTGCCTAAATATTGTCGCAACTTACGCCACCTAACACCCACGCCTAAGTCAGGCGAAAGGGTGTAAGTCCCGAAATTCTCGTTCAAAGTCACGTTTACAGTAGCGAGCACTTGCGAGATTCTGCGAGATTAATGAAAGCATGTTATTTTCAAGTCTCTATATTTTTCTCTAATAATTTCGTCTGAGGATTTTACACGTTTTGGACAACTGTGCAACTAACACTAACAAAGAGCTTTCAGAAAAGTGCAGAAAGGTGTGTATATAATAAATGACGGCCAATATTCAAGCTACATCACCTGGTTTCGTACTTTGCTATTGCCTGTCAGCTGTTGCGGAGGCTTGCCCTTTTTTATGAAGCGAACTGTTCAGAAATGAACTGAAAATTAATCGATCATAGAAAAATAATGTTTGCTATGGTGTTTGACCATGTGAGCATTCAATAATATCTTTTCATTTCGCAGAAAGCATATTGATTGCTTCTCATTTATGATTCAGACTAATCAGGATGTAGGAACTTAGGAAGGTACTTGGACCCGGGTGTGTGTGCTGAAATATGGGTGGGGTGAAAAAACCCTGGGTGGTCGCTATAGGGATACACTATGGGAGATGCAAAACATGGGTGGGCTATTCCCCCTGCCCCCACCCAACATCACGAAAAGTCATGAAAATCACAAAAACATTACTGTGAAAGATTATGCCATTGAGCTATAACAATTTAATTTCTATGACAAAGAATGTGAAAGATAAAATGCATGAGATGCTATCTGAGCGCATCTAGATTTCGAAGGTTTCTCGTTTACAGATATCATCTATGTCACTCTGTGAAATTCCATGACTTTTACATGACGTTCCATGACTTATAAAAGCATATAATATATGCACTTATCAGCCTATGCATAACCCTTTAATGCTTAAATTACTTTCATTTCATTTTTATGAAAAGAAAATATGTCTGTTTGCAGATGAGATTACTCTTTGAAAATTTGCGATTGGAATGACTGGGTTGAGCCAGTCACTCCAGTGGCAAATATTCAAAAATAGTTTTCGCTTGCTCTGCATATGGATTATTATTTCACAAGACCACTGTAGATAGTAGATAGCATAGTGGGTATTAAATGGTTAATAATTTAATACCATAGAAAATGGCTTATGAGACAGTCATTTTAATTAACAGTGAGGTTCCGAAACAGGCTGTCTTGCCTCTAGTAAGCCTTAGATGTAGCAGGTTCAAATAGGCCTATATGCTGTAGGCATACACATTTGTTCCACAACAGTTCTAACTCAGTCTGCTCAATCTGTCAATGACCCCTACTTGGAATCAAGTCAGTTGAATGCAATTCAAACTGTCAGCCAAATAATGAGTGAAATTGAAATATAGACAATTGAAAACAAAATTGCCTAATTCTGTGATTCATAATTAGGTGCTCCTGACCCTCCTGTGTATCCTGTGGAATATCTTTTATTTAGGTGTTGATAATTTGCAATTTGTTGCTTCAATGTTTCAACAATAAAGGCATGTCAAACAGTTTTCTAATTTCTAATATTGTTTCAAGAGATTTATGATAAATTTAATGACAGCTGAAAACAGGGTTGGGTTTTGGACAGTCCAAAACTAACTTTGAGCAGACATTGTCCAAAACCTGTCTAAAACCTGTCTTAAATGGTTTAAACCAGTCCAAAACTGTCCAAAATTGTCCAAAACTGTCCAAAACTATGTTGGACATATCACCATACTCTTATGCATCATAATCCTATTAAAAAATAACAAGAAATCAGAGATTGCATCAAAAGCACTATATTAAACAAATCCATTTATTATATGAGTTATTATTACATTTTTATCAAATACATACAATTAAAACTTAAAAGGCTTAATTAGGTTTAATTAGTAGTCCAAATCAGACAGCCCTCTCAACATCCTGTAGCAAAACACTAGCTTTGATGCTTTCCCTACTCCAAGCCTATTACGGATTTTAGTGTGGATATAGCTAAAATTGCTAAAAATTCTCTCAATCGATGCTGATGATGCTGGTGCTTCAAGCAGCTGAATAGCCATATCAATAAAATCACCTGGCACACCTAGTGTTTTCAAGGCCTTCCACCATGTCACTGAAGGCACTTGAACTGCAGCATCACAGAAATATGATGCAGGAAATGGGCTGCTTTTAGCCTGGTATGCAATAAATGTTGCTATAAAGCTAGGGTACTTAGCTATTATCCAATTGTTCACTTCTTCAAACTGTTTTGCTACCAGCATCTCGCCCTGAAACTTTGGATGTAATGTGTATGCGACAAGATGCTCTGGCAGGATTGCCTTGCTGAAACGTGCTAACATAGTTTTCTTGTGTGGTTCTAGCAGAGTGTTGTTTAGTAATTCAAGCCAAACATGGCATGCATCGGCTAGTGTTGATATGTCACTCTGACATGTGTCAATTGCTATTGAAATTGGCCGAAGTTGTTCGGCTAAGTCTCTTGCATTTCTAAACAGGTTAAAGTCCATTATCTTCTTGACAATAGAATTATCTATTTCTCCTTCATGGTCTTGTACAATTTTCATGAAATGTGGACGGTTGTGAATGAAGGAGTCAATACACACGAGTTGACTCTTCCATCTAGTGTCACAAGGAAGCTGTGGCTTAACACTACCAATACATTCCGAGAGCCAGGATAGTGGCTTGTGGTGATTCCTGAAATATTTTTGAATCTCAACTACATGCTTAATTAGCGTATCCGGTGTTATGTCTTGCACTAGTAAGTTTAGCCAGTGTGCAGAACAGCCATAGACAATAAGATCATTGTCATCAGCCTTCAAACCATCACGCATTTTTTCCATGTTCTCTGCATTATCTGTGACAATGCTCTTAACTGTACAGTTGTATTTTGTCTTAGCATATTGTATTGTCTCTTGACACTTCACCTTACAGTTTTCAGCACTTTTAGTCATAGAACCAGTGTTAAAGCTGTTTAGGAAGAAGCTCTTTCCTTCTACTTGCAAGCAGGATGCTATGATAGGTTCATTGTGAATGTTACTCCACCCATCCTCCACTAATGTTGCTGTCTTGCCATCAAGAATCACCTTCATATCCTCTGTCACCTGATCATGCACAGCATCTAGAAGCTTTCCACCAATCAGTTTACGTGAAGGGGGTTTATATCCTGGGCGTAGCATACTAACAACTTTTATGAACTGCGGATGTTCACCCATTGAAAATGGAAGGTTACAAGCATAAAACAACCTCGCAACTTCTATATCTATTGCTGACTTCATCGCTGAGGTGGAAGTGATACAATGTCGGCTCAGATCAGGTTGAATTGAGAATTGAACTGGACAGGTTGGTGAGGGTGGTGCTGATTGTGATGGCAATTCTTCTCTTAGTCGCTTTGTGCATGGTGCAGCTGATGGTTTGTCCAGCTGAAACAAAGAAAAGGGATATTACATGTGCTATATAAGCCAAATGTAGATATACACCCTACCTGGTCCAAGCCATTTGGGGACAAGATATGATAATCTTTTTAAAAATTTACATTGAAATGACTGGCATTGCAACAAAATCAGTCATTCCTATGTTGAATTTTCAAAAGTAATTAATTTTATGTCATAATTCAATACATTTAAAATTTGGAATGGATAGAGTTAAAGATAGACCACCCTTCTGTCAAATAAATGCACGTTTTTATTTATTTTCAAAACTTTGGGACTTGCTGAATATTAGTTTGACTGTTTGGATCAGTCTATCTGAAGGGTGTTAGTGTGCTATGCCAAATTGTTTTCATAATATTACTGTAGTAAAGTATTCAGGCAAGAGTATTTCTGAAAACCCTGGGTTGCAGAAAGTATAGGGTTAAGCAGATCATTGTGTGTTATTTATAATCTTAAGCCAGCGCCCTCACAGGCCAATTATCACACCTATACCATTGAATTGTAAAGAGGCTCAGCATGTGATTGTGGTTATCAGAGATTATCAGACCTGGCTCTATTACTAGCATGGCAAAGAGAATAATTAACTCAGGTATCTGAACTAAAGGTGAGACATTCTGTTGATAACCCCTATGCCGCCAAGACAATTACAGTGAATAGTAACCTTACCTACATTGTACATTATGACTTTTAAACACAACTTAGCACAAATTTTTGAAAAATTTTCACTGAAATGACTGGCTTAGTAAAAGCGGCAGTCATTTCACGAGTAAATTTGTTTTCCAGTCAAATTAGTTTCAAAATATTCTGCAGTTTTCCCGCATAGGGTCCTTGAAAATGATAGCTGAGGAATTCATCGGTGAAAGGGTTAAGGCATGTATTAGATATATTGGACTCCTAGCACTCCAATGTCAACAAAAAACATTTTTCAAATAAAATTAAAAGATAAACTGTTTTTTTATTTTCAACAAATTTGTCATCGCCCAACAAAATTGTTGAAAAATGAAAACCAGTTTCCTTGGTATGGTCACAATAAAATATAGAATTTTTAATTATTGACATTAGAGGGCAAGGGGTTAAGCATTAATTTTATTTACCTTCAAAATATTGATGTCTTTGCTGATATGTGTGTCTGCACTGTCTGTATCAGCCTCTTCAACAGGACTTTCAGTAGACTTCTCATGCTTCTCATAGTGTATTTTCATCCTTGCTACCTTGTTGACAACTGTGTACTCACACTCTCTACACTTAGCCATTTGTTTGCCATTAATCTTAACTTCCAAAAAGTGCTTCCAAATTGGATCCTTAGGCCTACCACCTTTGAAATACATATTAACTATTTCAAATACCATCAACACATAAATATTCAGGACAACAGAAGAATTCAAAGATTAATGCACTAAATGCATTAAATTACAAGGATATCTTTTTACTAATTGTCTAATTGATATCTAGCATTAACTGAGGATAGATGAAAACATGAAGAATCTAATTTATATTCTATCAGCTTAATGCCTTAATCCCAAATTTGCATAAGATCTTATGTAAACATAGCTAATGTGTGTACTGAGTAGTGCATTCTAAAATAGCCTTAGAGAGCAAGGGTCATCAGTTAACTGTTGAAACAACATCTTAGCAGACTATATTTTCTCTATGAGTTTTAGATTCTTCCATAGGCCATGAACATTTTGCAAGAAATAGATTTAGACACAGAGACAGTTCTCAATAATATAAACATCTAGCTGTACATAGTTAGTCTAATATGTTTACATCATTGATTAAATAGGGTTTCTGTGGGCTTAACACAACTGGTAGAAATATACAGAGTTAAAACATTTAAGACAAACAAAAGTTGAAAAGAATTAACACATGGATTATAGAAAGAAGCAAATAAGACTCCTAATTTATTGAAATCATATGTGTCCTTTTAGATTATTATTATTATTATTATTATTATTATTATTATTATTATTATTATTATTATTATTATATAGCAATAAAGTATCCAAAAATACATGTAGATAACCATCCATCAATATGTACATGTACCTGTATGTGTCTAAATGCTATATAGTTGTTTTAAGAAAATTACATTTCAGAAAAATATTTTTTATACCAATATTTTAGGTTTTGGACAGTTTTGGACAATTTAAGGTGTCCAAAACTTGCCAACCCTGGCTGAAAAACATAAGATGAATGAATGAATGAATGATAGTGCATTTATATTGCGCTGAACTCCATGCGATTGCATGCTCTAAGCGCTGTACATCTGATCCCCTGTTCATTTGACAGTGGCCCGGCAGCCACATACGGCGCACAGAGAGCTATGCCATCACAGGTACCTATTTAAAACTAGGTTGACTGGAGCAATGCAGAGTTAAGTGACTTGCTCAAGGACACAACGTAACAGAACGGCCAGGAAGCGAACTTGCGAACCTGGAGTTACGAGCTCAAGTTCCTACCCACTCAGCCACCACACATGATTTTATATGGAATGATTTACCTTACTGACATGAATGGTATTATCTGGCTAAATTTGTCATTGCCTCATCACTGTTTCTAAATTTTAAAGTAATTAGTATACATGTAGGTAAATTGTGGAATGTTCTGAAGCCAGGCTGGGAGCTTTTGGTCACATAAGAAACCTTTCTTGGACAAGTTTTCCTTAGAAAGCAACAGTTTCCAGGTGCATTTAGCCTCAAAATATTCAACATAGTCTTTTATTAATTTAAATATGTTGATACAAATTATATCACTCAGGTTTCCAGCAGAATTAAATTATTCAACAGCTTAACTCTTTAACACACATATCAGCCCAAAATGGTGTTTACAGTTGTCTTGAGAAATGCCCATTTGCAGACCAAGTGAAGGCAATTTTTGAAAATTTACAAGTGAAATGACTGGCTCAATAACCGAGTCAGTCATTCCGGTGGTAAACCTTCAAAATATTCACTAGGTCAGCAAATTGACATTTTCTTTGAGAGAATTTAACTTGACATTTTTTTTACTTTTCTTGAAGAAATTTAAGTCTTAAAGGGTTAGTCATTAATGGTCAAGAATGGGTTAGAAAATCAGAGTTTGATTATTGAATGCCAATTTGCACATTGCAGACCAAGATTAACCTTTACACCTCTGATGTCAAAATTTACAGTTTTCAAATTAAATTAAAAAATGGTGGTTAATTTTTCAACAAATTTGATGGAATATGTTGCTGTGGTTGAAAATTGTAGCCTACAGCAGTTTCTTTGCTAGTGACATGGCAAATGATAGAATATTGACATCTGAGTGGTAAAGGTTATTTTAAAGAGAATAGTATTTTAGAAAAATAGTACACTGGACTGACTGGCTCTGTTATCGAGCCAGCCACTCCAGTGGTAAATTTTCTAAAATATCCTCTTGACATGCATAGGAATTTTTCAGGACCACTACAAAAGCAGTTTCTGATTGACTTGATCATTCAAAACAACTGTCTTATTTTGCAGGTGCCGTTGTGAGCCAAAGCCTACTGAAGAAGAGTCACTGTTACAATGAGCATGATGAGATGCAAGATGGACTGAACAATTGTTCATGGTTTAGAAAGAGCAGCACTTTTAAAAGACTGTGTCGATTAAAATGAATACATGTGCCTTCTCAAATTACCAAATTTCCAAGAAGCATTCTCAATGTAGAAATCTGCAGACTATGTCAAATCAGTGTGTGTTCTATGACAAAATGAACAGATAGATACTCCATGTGTAGACAGATAGAGCCACATACATATTGATATGGATGATAATGTACAAGACACTTATCAGATCACACCATTAACACAGCCATGACAGCCTAATCAATTTACATTCAGCACAGATGATAAAAACCTGTTTGTACTGCATTCTATGTGTTTTAAACATAAATGCTACTGTAAATGTGAATCTTATTAAATGAAAGTAATAAAGTAAGTATATTTAGCCATGATAGTTGATTATTTATCAGTTTTAGCATTTAGTGTTAGATTTAGGTTATGATTTCAAGGATTTAAGCAAGTTAACCCTTTAATGGCTAAATTAGGTAAAAAATATAAACTAATTTGCTTATTTAATGACAATTTGCAGGCCAAGATATATTTTTGAAAATTTACCACTGGAATGGCTGGCTTGCTTATCGAACTAGTCATTCCAGTGGTGAATTAATAAAAAACAGTCTTGCTTTGCTAATTTATGAACATTCAAGCATACTGTAGAGGCTGGTTTGGCTGACTTCTCCATTAGTCCAGGAGCTAAAGCTAGGTCAGAATCGTGACGTAGCACACCCAGTATTCGGAAGGTCTGACACTTGCTGTGGCTTGGGAGACATGTCCCACACATTTTAAGCCCTGTTGTACAAACAAATTGTGGTAGCACTAATTAGTTATCCTGATTTCTTTGCATAGGGGGGTCTAGGCTTTGGCTGTATCCACAGTGCACAACGATATAAGCATGATCGTGTCATAACTCAAAGTAATATCGTATTAGATTCACCATATATGATATTTAGACGGATATCGACCTAACATATATCCAACATACATTTAGCATGCATATACCAAAGGCGAGGGTGAAATGTGAAGGTTATATTTTATGTATGTATACTAACTCCATCATAGAATCTGTATATCCAGCTGTACCACTGTTGACAAAGCACCCAGGTAATGGTGGTTGGAATGAGACAGATGGATGTGCCGAAGCAGCATTGACGACTTAGACGCACTGCAAGAAAATTTCAAAGAGGTGTGTATGTACGTGAATAAATTGCAATAGCTGTTCAAATCCTTTAAAGTTGAGTCAAGCTCGAAATCACACCTGTTCGCATTTTGGAACTCATATATTCATATGGTAGAGCTGCTGCTTGGATTCATAAGAGCTGAGAGAACTGGAGATTGGCAGGCACACCTATCTGCTACTGCTGCTATGGTGCCATATTTCTACAGCATGGACAGAACCGATTATGCAAGATGGCTGCCAATATATCTTGCGGACATGAAGATGCTTCCAAGTACACATCCCCATGTACATGAACAATTCTTGAATGGAAATCATTCCATAAGTCGCTCACACCATCCATTCAATCAAGTGTGGACAGATATGGCCTTGGAGCAATCTATTAATTTGGATTCCAAAAAGCGAGGTGGTATTATTGGAATAACACAAAAGCCAGGAGCTCTGGAGAGGTGGTTTTTAACTAGCCACGAGAGGGCAGCCATAACAACGGTCACAAAGCAAATGTGTGGGTTACAAGATAGTCACATGTTTGGAGTACATAAGGAAATGGGGACTAATCGAATGAACAGGGATGAAACCGATGTGCAGAAGATACTTTCGATGTTCTCATCAGATATAATGACCAATCACTTTAATATTGCGGAAAACGACGACAGCGAGTGTCTTCCGATTGTAAACATTGCAACTGGCGTGGTATTGCCTAGTGAAATCGCCAAGAGACTTGTTTCCGCCTGTGACATTGGTAAGGAGATTATGGAAAATTTTGTTCAGGAGCGGCTGGACACTAACACGAGAAGCTTTTGGGACACGTTGCCACACTTAAAACCTAAAACATTTGCCAGCCTAGCACAGAAGAAAAAACTCAAAACAAATGATGAAAAAATTCACAATGTGAGATCTGACCGCGAACTATTTGGTCGATTAATTATTGCCGCAAGGTCCAGAGATGTTGATTTAAAACTAGTGATGACGTATGAACTGTCTGCTGTTCCACTATCATTGTCACATACGGATGGGACTCTAAGAAAGAATGTGAAAAGTGTTTTGTTAAGTGAACTAGAAAAGGAAGTAAATGTTGATGGATGGCTTCCACCTGTTGACAAGACAGGCGCAACAGCTTATGTAGTAGATGGCATGGCGATTGTGCAAATGGTTAAAACTGGAGGTACGTCTACATTTGGAGAATTGGCTGATAAATACTGGCACATCTTTACAGTTCCACTGAATCAAGAAGACTGCAACAGAGTAGATATAGTTTTTGACAGATATGATAGACTGAAATCTCTCAAAGCGGAAGAGCGGCTAAAACGTGGGTCATCAACAGCATTGGAAGTAAAGATTGCTGGAGAAAATACTCCCGTTCCAAAGCAATGGGCCAAGTACATCAGCATTCCAAGCAACAAAAGTAACCTGGTTGCATTTCTTAGCAAGCGGTGGCGTGATACTGGTCCAAATATGCTATCTGCCGCCAATTGCATCATTTTTGCTGGTGACTTTAACGATGGAATGGATGTTGTTGTCATTTCAGCGAACAATTCGTCGTATTTGGAAGAACTTCGATCAGATCACGAGGAAGCAGATACGTGTATGATGTTGCACGCGCTACACGCTTCAAAAGACCACATGCGTGTTGTTATACAGTCTCCTGATACAGACGTGGCAGTACTTAGTATATATACGTATCGTTCGCTTCACTGTTCTGAACTATGGTTCCGTACGGGCACAAAGGACAAATTGCGATACATACCAATACATACAGTTGCTCAAGTACTGGGCCCAGCTATCTGTATGTCTTTGCCTGGGTTTCATTCTCTTACAGGTTGTGATAGCACTAGTGCATTATTTGGAGTCGCTAAGAGAAAATCATTCAATCTCTTAAAGTCATCTGAATGTCATCAGCTTAGCTTAGCCCAACTCGGCGAACATGTTGACTTATCACCGAATACTGCAATTCTATGTGAGAAATTTGTCTGTGAGTTGTATACCACCAGGGATGTGGGAAAGACAGCTGATGAAACCCGTTATTGGCTCTTTTGTCAAAAGAGACAAAGAAATGAAAATCTTCCACCTACATCGAATAGTCTAAAGCATCACACCGAAAGGGCCAATTTTCAAGCTCTTGTTTGGAGACGTTCATTGCAAGCTGTTCAGAATCTTCCATCTCCAAATGGACATGGCTGGAGTATAGTGGATGGTCTACTCAAGCCTGTTCTAATGTGAAAGGATCCTGCTCCATTTGGATTAATTGAACTCACATCATGTAGATGTCAAAAGTCTGTCTGCAAAAGAACAGATCTCTGTCAATGCAAGGCTAACAATCTACTCTGCACTGAAGCATGCCTTTGTATGGGAGGTGAAATGTGTGACAATGTTCAGCATACAATTGTCGAAGATGACTCTGACACGGATGAGTAACATTCTCTCATTTGCTCACGTGATAAATATGTCCTGCCAGCTTGTGTAGACATGCACTGCATGTCAGTTAAAAGTTTAATTATGAAAAATGTAGAAAACATGGGCATTGTTGTAGCTAAGGTATTGCTAGTCACAAGAAGACCTAAGTGCCCCAATATGTACAAAGCAACATACGGGTGTCTTAAACGAGGTTGATTATGTATAAATCTGCGATATACGATCACTCCTTTCCATTTTGGTTAAGATTGTATTGATATAACATGCGCTTAAGTTTGTGAAAAATTTACCATTGTGAAAATTGTCTGAAAACTACATTCAACACCTATTGTAAATGGGCTTCTCACGGGTTAGTGATACCACAATTTTCTTGTACAACACGGCTCAGAATATACCCAAGACATCGGTCTAGCATAATATAGAGACAAACCTTCTGAATACTGGGTGTGCTGCGAAACCATTCTTCTAGACACCTTTTGAAAATTGGCTCCCGGACTACATGGAAAGTCTGCATTTGCAGGACAAGATCAATGCTATTTATCTTTTAAAGATTACCACTGGACTGGGTCACGGGGTCAACACATGAGACAGTCATTCCACTAGTAAATTATAAAAATAAAAATAGCCTTATTAGCCATGTTGGCAAATGGACATTCTTTAAGCAAAAATTAAATATTCTTGCCAAATGCTGACCATTAAAGTGTTACATACCTGGACGCTGTTGAATGCTCTGAAAATGATTTGAATAACAGCCAGTAATTTGTTAACTCTTTAATGTTCAACCCGGACAAAACCAGCCTGTGTAGTTGTCTTGGGAAATACCCATTTGCAGACCAAGAGAAAACTTGATATTTTTTAATTTTACCACTGGATTTACAAGCCTACTGCCAGTAATTGAGCCAGTCAGGTAAATTTGTACAGAATCTCTTGACCTGCCAATGGACAATGGCAATGGACTAAGCAAAGATTTAAATTTTCATGACAAATCTTAACCATTAAAATCTTAAAAATAATGAGTATTGCTTATTTTATTAGATCTCACCTTCAATGAAATTAACCAATTTTCAATTCTTCCATCTGATTCCTCCTTAAAAATAATGACAGATTTTACAATTTGCTGATGGTCTAAAAGGTTGTTTTAGCACATAAGAAATAAGAATTACGCTTTGCTTGTGTTCCCAGAGACCATCTCTGTGGATTAGTGTCAAATTTGTTATGTTAATATATCTACTTTGTGGCAAGCCTGATTACATGCCAATATATCTGACCACGAGAGTTATCTCTCTTTTTAGCATTATATACATTTTAAGTTAAGATTAGTAAAAATGGTCTGTTGTATAGATAACTTTAAAGTTCAAGATTCTATGAAAATAAATATAATTCTATTTATGCATGCATACATTCTCCTGTCTTCAGACAGAGTATTCTGTTGAACATTTCTTGGACATTGTCAGCTTCTATTGTAGACAGCAAAACCATATTTGGGATCAGACCGCAGTCTGGATTGTCTCAGTTACTTAAAATTAGTAAAAATATTGCTCTATGCTGGAATATCTGGATAGTTTTAGTATAATTCCTGTGTGAGATAGAATTTGATTCTCTTAAGCAAATTTATGGTCACCTGTTCAACTGTTTGAATATCTAGTAGTCGAGGTTCGTAAAAAATTTAATTTTATCTTAGTCCATGTCAATTTATCACTGGAATGCCTGGCTTGGTTATCAATTCATTCATTGCACTGGTAAATTATCTAAAATATTATCTTGTCTCAAGACCACTGTTGATGTCATTTTTGAATGAAATTTTCAATCCTCATACAATGTGCCCACGTATGCAGACCAGGAGATTATTTTTGAAAATTCATCACTGAAATGACTGTCTCTGCCCAGCTTGAGTGTTAACCCTGAAATTCCAGTCTCAAGGCGTGCAGAAAAGCTGCTATGTACCCGCATCTTATTATTAGCTCACCTGGTCTTAGCCCAAGTGACCTTATGCCATGGCGAATGTCTATCGTCTGTCTGTCTGGCAACATTCCTCATTAACCGATTGCTGGACAGATGAGCTGCTATGCGCATACATCTTATTATTAGCTCACCTGGCTTGAAAAGCCAAGTGAGCTTATGCCATGGCGCCCCTGTCTGTCTGTCGGATTGGCTTAGCGGATTTCAACCTAATTTGGCTACAAGGACCCTAGGGGTGTAGACTTAACAACTTGTATACAGAATTTTGATTGGTCAATTTTTTGGGTAAAATTTTTTGATTTTATGAAAAATGTACCGAAAATTGTCAAAACAATACTCATTTACCGCTCGGTGGATTCCAACCCTAGTTGGCTGGACGGACTATAGCAAAGTGGGTTCTATTTAAATATTATTCCGAATTTTGGTTGGTCAATTTTTTTGGTGAAAATCTTAGATTTTAAAAACGCTTCTCCTGAGCTGCTTGACAGATTTCAACAAAATTTGTCTAGAATGACCCTGTCATGGTAGGCTCCAGATCATCTATTCAGAATTTAGCTTGGCCAAGTTTTTGGGTAAATCATAGATTTTATGAAAATTTTACCAGCACTTGTCAATACGTATCTCCTTAACTGCTTAGTGGATTTTATGCAAATTTGGCTGGAAGGATTCTATAGATGTAGAATCTTGAACTAATTTTTAGTTGGTCAAATTTTGGCTGACATCTTAGCTTGTTTGAAGATGTTCCAAAGCCTGTTAACCCTTACCACTCTGATGTCAACATTTGGTGTCCATTTTTCACCAAAATTGGTGTAAGATGTCATAGACAGAAACATAATCCACCAAAATTATTGAAAAATGTACACCGGTATCATTGCTATTGATATAGTAAAAGATTGAATATTGACATCAGAGTGGTAATGGTTAAAATGTTACTCCTTAATTAATGGCCCAATTATAATGAAACTTGGGTCGAATGCTTCAACATATCAAACGATAATTTTGTTTGGTCAATTCCTTTTGTGACCATCTTTATTTTTTCGAAAATTATCCATCGTGCCTATTTAAATGCAAATACGGTAGTTAAAATGCTAATGGTTCAGGTGCGCATCAGACCTCTTGTTAATTTGATTGGATGCTGTTACTGTTTCCAATCAGTCAGAAGTGAGATAAACTGAGCTTTAAAAGCAATAGAGGGATCTAATTCTAGCTTTGATCCACACATCTTATAGCTAAGCTCTGCCCATGCTGTGTGCGTGTTTGGATCAATTAATATACTGTGAACCCTGAATTTTCAGAATCCCAGTTTCAAAGTTTCTGTACACTACAGGTAAACTGTTGAATATTTTGAAGCTAATTTCAGTTGACGCTGTTGATGCCTATTCAGCAGAATATTTATTAAATAGTAAATCCATCAAAGACAGTTCATACACTTACCGGACCATTCCGCATCATTCGCCCTCTACAAGCTTGTCCGGACCATAGTTTTAAGACCTATACATATGTGGATGCATCTTATGCAGTTGATGTGCAAAGTGTGAAAAGTAGGTCAGCATGACCTAATTTTAACCTACCTTTCACTGTTTACTGAACATTACAGAATTTTTTTGTCCGGGAAGTGGCTGTAGCTTCAAGAGTTTTTGATATACGGGAACTAAACTTGATATGTGGATGCATCTTAGAGAGGAGGTGCACGGTGTATAAAAAATAGGTCATCGTGACCAACCTTTGATTTACTTTTCATGGTTCATTAAACATTACAGAACATGTTATTCTGGGCTATAGTTTCAAGAGTTTTGACATACTGGAACTAAACCTGGTGTATGGATGTATTATACGCTGAAGGTGTGTTGCGTATGAAAGGTTGTGACCTACGTGTCATGCTTCACTGAACACGCTTTTGACCTACTTTCCGTGCTTCTTCTTCTTTTCGTTCGCTGATCATACCGCCAGTCCTGTAAGTGACTATCGACGTGATCATAAGCGTTAAGTGCGTGGATCCATGGTTTATTAGAGTGCGCCGTGCGGCCTGGAACCTCCGTCTTCAGCACTCGAGGTTTCTGTCAGGGTTACCTCACCCTTGCCTCCTTTAGTCGCCTCTTACGACACGCAGAGGATACGGAAGGTTTATTCTAAGCCCCACCTACAGGGCAAGGTATGTACTCAAACCATATCAGGCTAATCTCATCTTTCGATATTATGCCAAAACAGTGCTATTTTTGCAATGTCTAATAGTATTCATCATGGGAAATATTCAGAGTTAAGGTTTGGATTTTATATCATTCTACACATATGAAAGTACATGGTTCATAAGTGACATTAATTTGAAGTAAACAAAAATGGTATTTGGCTAATCTAGTCATTGGCTAGAACATTGCAAAAGCCGAACCTGTCCCTGATAGTAAGTATACAGGTATGCAGCACATGTAAGCTGTTGAATATTTTGAAACTAATTTGTCTGGGTGCTCATGACTTGGGTAAGTCATTAATTACATATTTTAATGTGACGTCAGCCTACATATGTGGCATCATATACTCGAGTGGCAGATTAAAATCATCCAATGTGACCGTACACCCCAACTTTCTTTAAGCAGACTTCATGTGTATGGGTGGGTGGGTGGGTGGGTGTGGTCCACAACTGTATCAGTGATACAAAAATTCAGTAATAATAATCTGGGGAAAAATGTCCATAATCTGACACTTCTCGTTATACAATATGACAAAAAAACTGGAGGACGAAGGTCTGTAATCCGTTCTTTTTTTTACAAAATTTACTTTGTTTCAAGCGTCATAAGTTCTGCTCGTGAACAGTGAAAATTGTTTGGATTGGATTATTATCGTACTTAGGCTTGGAATTTTCGCCACAGCCATACCAGGGTGTGTGGGGGATGGCGTGGGGGGGACGAGGCGTGTGGGTGGGCATGTAGGCCGAATTCGTGGCTGATGCATATCTAAGTGTGTGGGGGGGGGGGGGGGGGAGGATTTCACCTCTTGTTCATGGACTTGCTAATCCACATATCTATAGCGGAATATTTTTCGGAAATATATATTAGTAAAATGCATGCCAACCAGTATTTCCGTGAAATAATCTCCAATTTGCGCCGAGTCTTCTCCAACCAAGTAATTTGTACACTTGCTAAACCTATAATAACGTAGTCCTAATTAATTTCGTGCTTTCTTATTTTCAAATATTGCTTGCTAAATAGTCTCTGAAAGTTATATAAAAATATTCAATCGTTAATTTAGACGATAATGTTAAAATTTATACAGTTCTCGATATATGCCGTCAACGGGGATTGGGAAAACATGAAGTTACGTAATGTCGTGATACGTTTACACTTCTAGGCGGTCTACAGAAAGATTTGACAGCTGTGACCTCGTTCGCGTCATAAGCGGCGCTCGTGAACAGCTGATTCGAGCCTCAAAACCCTAGAGAGCTCCACCCTAACTTACGCTTTTTGACGTAAGTTAGGCACCCCTTCGTGAATACGGAATACATATGGGGCGTAAATAGGTGCGTAACTTAGGCATGTACGTAAGTTACGCACTCTTCGTGAATACGGCTCCAGGAGGGCCGCAGCCACATTGGATCCCTATGCCATAAGGATCCTACCAAATATAACTGAAATCGGCCCAGCGGTTCTTGAAAAGCTATATTTAAAGGAAAAGTTGACGGATGACGGACGGACGGATGACGGATGGACGGTCAACACGACATAAGCTCACTTGGCCTTTCAGGCCAGGCGAGCTAAAAATATCAAAATAGGCAACGGACGGTAACCAAGTGATATGGTTATTAGATATGAATACTATCGGCTTTTCAGATCTATGGTTGAAAGTATTTTTCTTATTAGTATTATATATGTAGCCAAATCAATACTGTACCTTCGTATTTAGTACGCGAGTGTGCCATTTTAACTAATGTTAGTGGCTCGGTGAAGGTTGGATACGTGTATAGAACTGCGTACCAATACAAGTACCTACGTATTAAATGACATGATTTTCGAGACCCTGCACGCGTTTGACCCACACACAATTAGTACAGCGTGGTGTTTACGACAGCGCATTGGTATAGTAGAAACTATCTCGGTCATCGACCTCTTATAAGTAAGACCGAAATTCGTAGTTCGAAATTGGACGGGAGCAGGCATTATAGGATAGGCCTTTGTCTGCAGCTGTCAGTACTGAGACGGCTTGGCAGTGCCTGGACGCAGCCTGAGCTTGTCAGTGCTGGGACGGCGAGCCGCGTTCTCGGGCCAGCTTCCATATGCGAAATTACCACCATTAATTTTCACTTGATACTGTAGCTACAGATAAGCGTGAAACACTAGGCGGGAATAACGGTATGTTGAACACAGACGATCATACTTAAATCGGCCTCTATGTATTATTCATGGACCAGATTGTACATGTATAATACATGGCCGTCGGTAAGAAAACATTGCCCCCTCTGCGTGTATAAACTATACCTAAAACATTGGGAAAATCTGAACAAATAATTAACAATAAATAATGAGAAGACCATGTCCAATTTCAAGTTCAAGTTCAAGATTATTTATTTTGATATAGAATATACATTTACAGTTTCACAACAGGTAGTCCACCAAAGGCAGAGCCTATGTGGCGGTGGACCCCTACATATAACATATAACAACAATATAGGACATGAGAATACTGAATACATAAGGTTAACATGTTATAGTCCTATATATACATATAGTTAACTGTCTCGCTGCCACGCCTCTGCAGTCTACATTTTCCATGGAGCCTAACTCAGGGTATGCTGAGTACCTCTAAAAAAAAAAGCCACAAGCAACTTTCAGTCAAATTTTTTTCTAAAATACTCAGCCAATCCAGAGTCATTGCCAATTGGAGTTATTGTCCGCTTCCAGCAGTCCAACAGTTAATAGACGTATGACAATTTACATTTTTACAGGGAAAGACATGACAGAGGGATGTGTGCTTATCTTGCTTAAGTTAATAATTCTATATTACATATTCTTATTATCAATGACAAAGTATTAATTTAAAATGAGATATATTGGGAGTTCATCGTTGAAAGTGTTGGGTAACGGTTAAGGCATATAAGCATTGTTGTTACTTCACCTACTTAGGTAATCGGTAGAACAGACAGATGTACATTTGGACTACATTTAGCACATACAATATAACAGTATGTACAACACCACTTACCAAAACAGACAGACAACAGATAACACATAGTGGTTTGTGTACTATATATTACCGTGTTGAGGATTTGCTTGGTGTCACAGCTTGACAACTATTCTATGTGGATTCAAGTGATATCATCAGCTGTAGAATAATATGAAAGATTAGAACATTATCTACATTTAACACTTTCACGGCAGGCCAGCCTCTGCAGTGGCCTTGAGGAACTTCCATTTTTTCCAGACTAAGAGAATGCCATTTTTGAAATTTTAACACTAGAATGACTGACTCGATAGCGGAGCCCTTCATTCAAGTGGTACACCCTGGAAAAAATAATCTCTTGGCTTGCAAAGGGCATTCAGGATATTTTTATTTTCTTGACCAGATTAGCCATTACAGGGTTAAATAAATACATATGCATCCATACATACCATTTATACACACTTGGAAACACATAGTCATACTATTGTCTAGCAGTAAGAGAAGATCTATTGTTGGAGTTTGATAGATCACAAGTAAAGCGAGGCGACATATATGGGTAGCAGTGAGCATTTATACAACCGTACATTATGTCAGTTACGTCATGGGCAGATATGACCGAAGGTAAGGCCAGGTGACATGTATCTTCGGAGTTTGACAAGTATTCAAATCACGAGTTAGACAAGCAGATAGGCATTGGGAATGTAAGTTCATTTATGGATATTCAGGTAACAATCAGTTGGGTCATTGAAGCTAGAACAGCTTAACCATTTCATTGAGAAGTTTCAGAAAAAGTAAAATCTTTGTGTTATCGAACGTATACTGTTGTGTCTTTTGAGATCAACCTGACTGGGAACCATTGCTGCCTAAGACTGCAACGGTTTCCAGACAGATTTAACTGATAATATTCAGCAATTTTCCGAAGTGGTGACGTTGAAACTGAGATATATGGGTAGTTCATTGGTGAAAGTATTGGGTAATGGTTTCAGGCATTTAAACATTATTGTTACTTCACGTACTTAGGTAATCGGTAGGACAGACAAATATACATTTGGACTACATTTAGCTCATACAGTTTAACAGTATGTACAACACCACTTACCAAAGCAGACAGACAACAGATAACACATAGTGGTTTGTGTACTATATATTACCGTGTTGAAGATTTGCCTGGTGTCACAATTTGCAAACTATTCTGTGTGGCTTCAAGTGTTATCATCATCTGTAAAATAATAATATGAAAAATTAGAATATTATATACATTTAACCCTTTCACGACAGGCCATCCTCTGCTGTGGCCTTGAGGAACTTCCATTTTTTCCAGACCACGAGAATGCCATTTTTGAAATTTTAACACTGGAATGACTGACTCGATAGCGGAGCCCTTCATTCAAGTGGTAAACCCTGGAAAAAATAATCTTCTCTTGGCTTGCAAAGGGCATTCAGGATATTTTGATTTTGTTGACCAGATTACAGGGTTAAATAGATATATGTACGTCTATGCATACTCTTTATACATATTTGGAAACACATAGTCTTGATACTGTCCAACAGTAAGAGAAAATCTGTTGTATATTAGTTACATTTAATCCTTACACGGCAGGCCGGCCTCTTCAGTAGCCTTGGGGAACCTACATTTTTCCCAGACCAAGAGAGTAGCATCTTTGAGATTTTAACACTGGAATGACTGGCTCAGTAGTCGAGCCTTTCATTCCAGTGGTAAACCCTGAAAAATAATCTTATCTTGGCTTGCCAAAGGGCATTTAGGATATTTTGATTTTATTGACCAGATATGGGTTAAATAGATATATGTGCATCTATACATACTATTTATACACATTTGAAAACACATAGTCTTGATATTGTCCAACAGTAAGAGAAAAACTATTGTTGGAGTTTGATAGATCACAAGTAAAGCGAGGCGACATATATGGGTACCGGTGAGCATTTATATAACCATATGACGAGTATTCAGATCATGGGTTAGACAAGCGTATAGGGATTGGGATCGTAATTACATTTATGGATATTCAGGCAACAATCATTTAAGTCATTGAAGCTAGAACAGCTTAACCCCTTCCTTGAGAAGTTCCAGAAAAAGTTGAATCTTTGTGATATCGAACGTATACTGTTGTCTTTTGAAATCAACCTGACTGGGAATCATTGCTGCCTAAGACAGCAACGGTTTCCAGACAAATTTAAACGTTGAAAATGAGATATATGAGGAGTTCATCGTTGAAAGTGTTGGGTATCGGTTTCAGGCATATAAACATTATTATTACTCCCCGTACTTAGGTAATCGGGAGGACTGACAATTAGACATTTGGACTACTTTTAGCACATACAATTTAATAGTATGTACAGCACCACTCACCAAAGCAGACAGACAACAGATAACACATAGTGGTTTGTGTACTATATATTACCGTGTTGACGATTTGCCTGGTGTCACAATTTTGCTAACTGTTCTAGATGGGTTCAGGTGCTTTCATCATCTGTAAAATAATAATATGAAAGATTAGAATATTATATACATATAATTTCACGGCAAGACGACCTATGCAATTTGGTTTGGGTGTGACTCTCCAATCATTCTATTCAATTTCATATGATATTTGGTATTCATTTTGGAAACAAATATGTTGCTGTCTAAGACAGCAACAGCTTTCAGCGCAATTGTTCACAAAATGAACACCAGGCTGAGTCTTTCTTCGGAATTCTTCTGTCCCTATAACAATTAACTTGAATTATAAACCATCAGTGCGTAAAGAGTTAAATATAGGCGATAGGTGCGGGTGGTATATATCCATATGGCAGAAGCGTAATATATACCGTAATAATTCAACACATTTATTCAACATGTATATGCCATGAAAGTTGTAGCACTCAGAGTGCGGGCACATCTGTGACATGGCCGTGTTAAAATTCTCGAATTTACGACAATGCAGTTATAGCCATGATATCGCAAAATTAGCTGTCTAATGGTTATTATCCCCATGCGTTTTGAAACATGGAGGAATAATTGCAATCGCCCCTGTCTGTCTGTCCGGCTATCTCCTCCAAAACATTTGGAGGAATTCAATCAAATTTGTTATGTAAGTTACGACGATATTATTGGGTACTGCAAAACACCATTTACATTAGCCCCCACCCCACCACCACCCTCCAGCTCCAGCCCCCACGCACCTCCCCACCCCACCCCACATACACCCACCACCCGCAGCGGGGTGGTGACAGGCTGGAGCTAGCGAGCTACCTGAAAGTCAAATTTGGCGGAATTCAACTAAATTTGCTATGTAAGCTACTTGAATGCAAGACAATATTTATATTATATTTGTAAACGGCCCAGGCCCATATGCAAACTGGTTATCAGCGCGTCCATTTTGAAACATCGCAGGCTCATATGCAAATTGATTATCTGCGCGCCCATTAGTAAGCAATTCATTCAGTTGTTCAGACACGTCTGTCCGTATTTATGCATGTGTTCATTCATGCCTGGTATTTTTAGCTTGTTCATGTTGTAGATATCGGATTGTCTTATGGGAAGTCATGACCCCGTTAGACGTCTTATATTTGCGTGTAAGACCTCAGTGAAATTCATATTTGAAAATACCAGGTGAGCTAACGAACTGAATAAATATAGTGTCGATTAGATACGTAGTAGGAAGATGCACTGGTTGACTTTGACCAGTGCTAGTGATACAGTTTCGCAGAAATAGAATAGAAACTATATTGAAACTGTAGCAGTAGATTCATACCAATAAGTTAGAAATTAGAATAGATTGAAATAGGACCAACGGTTCTGGGTTGGTGACATCTGTCAATAGTTGAAGATAAAAGTTGTTGCTGTGGGATCGGCACACACTTTTATAATGTTCAGCAGTCGGTTCGGTCGTTAGTTTAGTAAATATTCGAGTGATAAGAATCGATGGGAATCGAGAGAGATTATAGGAAATGATAGGTGACAGACGGATATGTAGTTGTTGACGGTCGGCATTCCGACTCCCTTAAGCAAGTACAACAACACCAGCTGGCAATGAGATCATACAGCCCATGTGCTTATTAACGTTCGTTTCCTACAGGCTTATCCAAGATAGGCAAGGGACAGGACAGATGCATTGTAGCGTCCTGTAGGAATTAATAACACAATCGAAATTTGTATATCAACTATATGTCAATCAAAGAAAGGCATGCTACAACAACACATTCCGTAATGTTGTTAGTTAGCTGACAGATCGCATCAAATCAGAACCAGCTAGAACCGCTTTGCTGGAGTTAGGGTGTAGATATATCGTGTGTATTAATGAATCCCTAGAAGAGAAGTCCAGAGTTTGATTGGCCGTGATGACGTCATAATCAATGAGCATCTAGTCAAACTATGTGGCAGAGAAACAAAAGGAACAAGGTTTCAAAGTAAAATCAAGAGATAGGCGAGCAGGGATTGGTCAGGAGGATCAACAAAAATAGGTACAGACTTCTAGGAAGAGATAAGCAGATGTTGATTGGAGGCAAGAATGATGTGGGCCAATCAAACGGTGGTTATATCTACCTAGAAGGATGAAAGGAACAGAAACTATATATTACGATATATATAGATCTATATATCGTAATATGTATAGAAGTGAGGAAAATATGAAGAGTATTTAATAGGCACTTTGTCTATTGAATCTTTAATCTTCACCATCTGTGATTCCAAAGCAGACGTTGCTTTGTCAGTAGTGAGTCTGAGTAAATCGAGTCGTTGTTACATTAGGCTAGCTAGATATCATATCGACCGTAGTGTCGAGAGTAATCGGTAGCCGTAAGTTAGTCAAAGTCAGAATTGAATAGTTTAGAGTAGGACCGTAATTATAGTAAGCAGTAGTGTTATAATAGAGTATAATCTATTTCGTGTGACAGTATAAGTCACCATTGATACTTAAAGTTATTGTACAGTTAGCTATAGAAATAAAATTATCCCCTTGTAAAATGCAAGGCACTAGTTCGGTTGTTCTTTAGAAAGCTCCTAAGAAGTATGGAGAAACACCGTGCCTTACTAAGAATCTTCAAGAAGTCAGATCAGGCCCAGTTACGTAAAATATCTTCATCCCATCTGTTGAAGAGGCGAGTTGTAACTATCCGACTGCAGCAACGAGAAGATGGATTGTTGCAGCAATCATCAAACATCATAAGTCTTCTCGAAGTTGTAGTCGCGAGCGTATAAATAATTAGGAAAGTGGTATCGAAAATCTTCAGTGGCTTCACCTGCCAGGATAATAGGAGTGGAAACATTGTGTGAACTGGGTAAGTACTAGACAATATGAATGGCCCCAGTAGACAGGCCAGCTAACATAGTATTACAAGACATAGCAGACAGAGTACAGGTATTCATCGATTTAGCTAAACAGTCTGACAGTGCAAAAGTGACGCAACACCGAGAATATAGAGACAATTCGTTAATCAAAATAACCACAGACATTAATTGTGAGGAGCAGCCTCGGTTAAAGCGAGTCATAGTCTGTTTATACTATCAGTAAATCAACCCTAAATAGACACAAGTACATAATGGCGACCCCAGGTCCAGCGGGTCCCGGCATTCCACCAATGGGGGAACCTGGAGGGCATCCTGAGCTACGAGCGGAAACGGTAGCAGCCATGCAGGTGATGGGCACCACAATGGCGGGTACCATCGTACAGAGCAGTGCTAGAAGGGAGGCGGACCGGGTCCATCATGAAGTAGTGCGGGAGCTGGTACAGCGGATACAACCATGCGACGGGCTCACCCCGGAGCAGGTGCGGCAGTTCCTAGACGAGGCTCATCGCGTATGGGTAGCGATGGAAGGGAAGCTGGATGGGATACCAGCGTACATAGTGACACATGCTTCTCGAGGGCAACTGTCGAGAGCGCTAGACTATTATTTGATGGGAAAGAGTAGGGACGACATTACCTTCGAAGAATTAAGAACGTACATCACAGAGAATTTCATCTCCGCCAATGAGGGCGAGAGAATAAAGTATGACCTCGAAGGGGTGCGCCAGAGAAGGAATGAGACTATCATCGCCTTCAACAGAAGGTATCGTGAGTTGGCCAGCCGGGCATATCCCGTCACCAATGCAGATAATCAGAGAACGATACTAGGGGTGTATATCAAGGCCCTTACTGATGTTGGACTGGGAAGAAGAATAGTCAGGAAGAAAGCCACCACTCTTCAACGAGCGATAGAGATCGCGGAAGAAGAGGCAAACTGCAATGATTTGCTGAAAGCGATGCGCATAGATGATCGGAAAGAAACCGATATGGAAGTGGGAGTGTTGGACATGGAAGAGGGGAAAGATGTGTGGTCCATTATAAATGGTATGAAGTGGCAGATTGCCCAGCAGACGAGATTAATCGAGCGGTTATGCAGCATGGTAGAGGCTTTACAGGCCAATGCCAAACCCCAACCGGCACCCAGAGAGCCAAGGCCACCTAAGAAACCAGCCATGCCACAAAAACGCCCGCAGGCGAAACCGCGTAGCAAACCACTGGCGGACTACCCCTGGCTAGACATCATTTGTTGCAATTGTGGACAGAAAGGCCACTATAAGGCGAATTGTAACCAGCCCAGGCAACCTCCAAGAAATGATATGCAGAGACGACCCACCCATGTAGCCCAACCAAGGGGCCAGAGACCGCCTATAATCTGCTTCACATGCGGAAAGCAAGGGCACATGGCACATGATTGCTATGATTATCAACGAAGCTTCGCGGGATATATGGATAGACAAACCGGGCCGGCCGCGACCATACATTGCTTTCGTTGTCTTAAAGACGGGCATCTCATAAATGACTGTCCACTGAGAGCACCGCAACCTAAACCGCAGCGAACAGTAGCAAAGAGACAATGTGTAGATAGCGATATGAGCATCGACGCGATATACCAAGGTGATAGACCGACGAACAATGAACCAAAAATCACTGCACAAAACTATTCTCGTAACGTGCGGAAAGACAATGCAAACCGACTTCGTAGTAACGAGGAGTATGAGGACCAGGACGGGTTCGTTCTAACCGGAGAGGGAACCGACGTGTACGGACAGTATGGAGGAGAGTTTTAGGGATGGAGAAATTCGTACGCTGAAGTGGTCAGCGGACGAAGGAGCCCTTCATTAAATGGCGACTGAGGAGACCGTTGGTAAGCGTACCGACCGAGCGGTTTCTGATCCGTTTACACTGGGACAACCACGGTCCAGAAGATCAGGGTAAGTGCTTGCATGCCTTAGTAGATACTGGTGCTAGCACGTCCTTGATTAGGAAGGATGTATGGCGTAGCAGCTTAGATGCTAGGCCATTAAAAAGAGCTAGGACGCTCTTAGCGGTAAATGGTTCCCCAATAGAGCTTTTGGGGGAAACACAAATCAAATTTAAGAATGCCCGGCCTATTCCTGGTACAGTAGTAGCGAATATGCGGCATGAATGTTTGATTGGTGCGGATGCTTTGCACTTGGGAAATGCAAAGATTGACTATCAGACCAAAGAAGTAGTATGGTTTGGTCAGGTATATCCCTTTAGGTATCCCTATAGGGAACAGGCGAGATATGTATATTCTAGTTGTAAGGAAACGACCGGATATAAAGATATCGACAAAGTACTTGAGGACTTTGCGGATAACTTTGATACGGCTCGTCCAAACACTTTAGGATTGGTCCCCAAAGTGAAGTGTACGGTACCAACAGGAGATCCGTTTCCTATAAGGCAGAAGGCCTACCGTCTACCGCTTGCCAAGCAATATGTAGTCAAAAACCAAGTGGCTGAGATGTTGGCAGCGGGTGTCATAAGACCATCGTCATCACCCTGGGCGTCACCCATTACTTTAGTTCCTAAGAAGGACGGTGACACTAGGTTTTGTATTGACTATAGGAAGTTGAATTCCATATGTCGCCAGGATAGCTATCCATTACCAAACATATCAGATATTTTTGATTCGATGCGCGGCGCAATGATCTTTTCTACTATGGACTTGAAGTCGGGCTATTGGCAGATACCAATGGACTCCCAAGACATAGAGAAGACAGCGTTCGTCTGCAGTGTGGGTTTGTTTGAATGGAATCGTATGCCGTTCGGTTTTTGCAACTCAGGTGCCATATTTCAACGGGCAATGAATGATATTTTCCGAGAATTCGTGGGAAAATATCTGCATGTTTTCGTCGATGACCTAGTCATATATTCGCGAAATCCAGCTGAACATGCACAGCACTTACGTAAGGTCATGCGTAAGATTCGAGAATATAATCTACAGGTTAAGAAGAAGAAATGCGATTTCACTAGTCCGTCAGTAGATTTGTTAGGTTATCGTATTTCCGCACAAGGAGTAGCTCCTCAGGCCCAGAAGGTCAAAGTCATTAGAGAAATGTCTCCACCCCGAGATGTGGGTGAAGTGAGAAGTTTTCTCGGAGCTACAGGTTACTACCGATCCTGTGTGCGAGGCTATGCCGAAATTGCGAAGCCTTTAATAGAGTTAACAAAGAAATATAAATGTTTTGAATGGGGTGCGGATGAACAGCAAGCGTTCAAGAAATTGCAGAACTTGCTGTGTAGTGAGACGGTTCTCACATATCCGAATTTAAACGCCCCGTATAAATTATATACTGATGCGTCCAGCTATGCGATCGGTGCAATATTGGTGCAGGAAGACGAGAAAGGTATAGAGCGGGTAATACAGTATGTAAGCTCTACCCTTAAAGATAGGCAGCTTAATTGGCCCGTAATAGAGAAGGAGGCTTAGGCTGTGATCTATGCGTTGAAGAAGCTCCGACCATATCTATTTGGCGCGCAGTTTACCGTGTACACAGACCACAAACCCCTAAAGAGTTTGTTTGTGGGAGAAGTGAAAAACATGAAGGTGCAGCGCTGGGCAGTGCTGATTGCGGAGTACGGATGTAAGATTGAGTACATCCAAGGCTCGAAGAACATTCGAGCGGACATGTTGTCCAGATTATGTCATCCAGTGGAGGTCGCTATGTTAGACACGGGCGATTATGTCATACCCGAGGTAGACGAAGGTGCGTTACCGCATGTCCCTCTAGAGGCTTATGACATACCCTACGACGAATTGCGTACCGAGCAGACCACGGAATACCCGGAGTTGTTCAAGAACACACCGGAGGAATATATGGTCAAAAACGGTATTTTGTATTCTTTAGTGACACCATCAGCATTGGACGCTGAGTACCCCAGAATCATGTTACCTACCCTGTTCCATGAGAAAGTGCTCCGGATGGCTCATGAACGAGCCGGTCACCAAGGTCTGCAGAAGACCATCGGTATGGTACGGGATTCTTTTGTGTGGACGTCTTTAAGGAAAGACGTGGTACGTATGCTGGAGATGTGTACGACGTGCCAGGTCAACCGACCTGTCACTACTCGACCGAAATATAGCGAGATGCCATGGCCAATTATCTGAGTCAGATAATTGGTATGGATTTGATTGGTCCGCTATTAGAGTCGAGTAAGGGTAATGGGTATATAATGACGATAATTGATCACTGCTCTGGCTGGGCAGAGGCATATCCAATTCCGGCTAAGATGGCTCAGAATGTTGAAGACAAGTTCTTCAATGAGTACGTCGCTCGTCATGGTGTCCCTGAGATCTTGATAACCGATCAGGGCAAAGAGTTTTGTTCCAATTCTCTGGAAGAACCATTTCGTGAACACGGTATCGATCATAGATGATCGAGTCCATACCATCCGCAAACGAATGGACGTACCGAGAGGTTCAATCGAACTCTTAAGGAGTTGATTCAGAAAGGGGTGAATAACGAGTCTCGTAGTCGGGAAGATGAGTTGGGTGCAGCATTGACAGCGTACCGCAGTACTCGTCATTCCACGACCGGGTATACGCCATTTTATTTGACGTATGGTCGACGAGCTAGAATTCCGTTTGCTATCCCATCGATGCTTCGCAGGATCTTGGTGAGAGACTTACGTGTCTCAATAATGCCTTGCTGCATGCTCGTGAAGAAACGGCTACGTCTAGAGAGATTCACCGGGAACAAATTAATAAGCGTGCGAATGCTGGGAAGTACAAGGTTGGCGATTCGGTGGTCGTGAAGGCTGAGGAGAGGATGAAGTTGACCTCTCGCAGTGACCCAGAGTACGAGATCTTTAAGATCAATGGGCCCGTGGCTCATATCCGACATCAAAGATCTGGGAAAGTACGCGTACTTAGTATCTCTAAGTTGCGTGTAGTCGACTCAGAAATGTGTTGGGACAACATACGAGCACGCCCTATTCGTAACCCTGCCAAAGGTACGAAAGCCAGCCATCACCCGCCACGACTCCGATGCGACATCTAATAAGAGGGCTCGTAGGAAGTGACCAGCTTCTGATGTGGAGCCAAGGGTGCGCAAGGGGGGTAAGGTGGTTGATGTAAATATAGATCAACCGAGTACGAGTAAGATTCGAAACCATGAGTCAACGAGCGAAACCATCGTAACTCCTCGTACTATGGTGATGGACACTTCGGAGGGTGTACCCGAAACCATCACTGAGCCAATGGAAATGCTTCCATCGCATCCCTACTTTCTGCGCAAGCGCAGAATAGCTCCTGATGTCTACTCAGATCCCAAAAGACTCAGGATTGGCGCGTTTGGCCGTGCTCGATACGATGACTTCATCGGTCGTATTGAAGCAGTTATAAGGCGACATAGCCAGAGAAAATTTTAATCTAGATCTAATCGCAGTACTGACACCCTCATCTTGTTAGATCGCATTAATATACCTCGCGATAACATAGCGTCAGTAATAAGTATCGATTGTACCGGATAACTACAGAACAGCAGTGACTATGAGCTTTGCGGTGCTTCGCGTGCATAAACTCACTGGGTTTGCGGTGGTCCCAACTCGAGGGTCGAGATTCGCCGCTGGGTGTGATTTGTATAGTGCTTACGACTATCAGATCCCAGCCGGAGGCCGAATGATTGTACGGACGGACCTGCGGATTGCTATCCCGGGGGGGGGGGGGGGGGGGGGTGTGTGTGTTATGGACGAATAGCCCCGCGATCGGGATTGGCCATTAATCATAGCATTGATGTGGGAGCCGGAGTGATTGACCCGGAGTACCGGGGCAATGTGGGTATTGTCCTGATTAACTTTGGTAATAGTAGCTTTCCCATAAGTAGGGGAGATCGTGTTGTGCAGCTGATTATGGAGAAGATGGTCATACCAAGGATACGCGAATGCGCGAGGTTGGAGTCAACTGAACGGGGTGGTTGCGGCTTCGGTTACAGGGGTGGTAACTAAGTCGATAAGACCCATGTGCCATGTATTGTCAGTCTCCTGACTAACTCCACGGATAGCAATTGCAATATTCAACTGTCCGAGTCCAATGACGCCACTAGTAAGTTATTTGCCAATAAGAAAATAGGCGTGGTTTTGCAAACCTTCGGTGAAACTATGGAGATACACTGTGACGGACAACTGACTGACCGGTGCACTGTGGAGAATGGTGTGTATGCTTTGATGTTGGGTGAGTGTGGATATAGTGGAATAGGGTGGCAATTCGAGCCAGTACTGTCTTATAGTCGGACATACACTCGAGTGAGTTTGGCCCTTGAAATGTCCCATTTGGATGTGGCCAGAGTTCTAAATGCATACAGAATTGTTAGTCAATTAAGGGTCCAGGATTGGAACCATTTGCATAAGACTAAGTACGTGCCGCTAGCACCATTATCTGCGGTCGACCCAGCGATGGTCGATGGCATGGGAGTGGCGTCATTTATTTCATACACGACAGGCTCCTTCATAGTGATTATAGTGATTTTTATTGTGTTGTTTAAGTGTGGAGTTATTTCACGCATGTGGTCGTGGATTAAGTGTAAGCCACACGCGGCCCACAGACCACGTGCGGTCCATATAAGTGCGCCACGGATTATTCAGGACCAGCAGTTCCGGAGAGCTGCAGCCCTACCGGAGCCGCTGCGTTTGTCAGCCGGGTCGTCGCCTAACGCTACTGACAGGACTGTGATCGACCCGACGGCTGATGACTGGATAGACGTGGAGATAACCAGGGACACTAACATCAGTGTACAGTATGAGGACATCAATTGTAGCACGAACTAATTAATAGTGCCATGTTTGCATATAATTTCCTCATTCCTAAACAATGGTATGGATTCTGAGGATATTTCTTAGCGGTGCACGGACTTTATTATTGTGCCACGTATTGATTGTGTATTGCATGTATTGTGGATGTCGCTATGACCATGTATATGACCTGTAATGATTTGACTGTAGGATTAGGATTTGTAGTTATTCGGTATATTGTTTTTGGTATTGTATTGATTGGTGTTTTATCTTCGTAATATCTTTCTTTTGTTGCTAGGTGTTAGCATACATGTGGTTGTATAGGACATCAGTTATGGGTAGCCCTGGTATAGTGTGGTTTGGTTGTTGATAGAGCACAACGAGTTAATTATCGCTCTCTTAAGGCCTTAAGAGATGGTTAATTAACTTCGGTTGAGGGGCATGTGTAGATATCGGATTGTCTTATGGGAAGTCATGACCCCGTTAGACGTCTTATATTTGCGAGTAAGACCTCAGTGAAATTCATATGTGAAAATACCAGGTGAGCTAACGAACTGAATAAATATAGTGTCGATTAGATACGTAGTAGGAAGATGCACTGGTTGACTTTGACCAGTGCTAGTGATACAGTTTCGCAGAAATAGAATAGAAACTATATTGAAACTGTAGCAGTAGATTCATACCAATAAGTTAGAAATTAGAATAGATTGAAATAGGACCAACGGTTCTGGGTTGGTGATATCTGTCAATAGTTGAAGATAAAAGTTGTTGCTGTGGGATCGGCACACACTTTTATAATGTTCAGCAGTCGGTTCAGTCGTTAGTTTAGTAAATATTCGAGTGATAAGAATCGATGGGAATCGAGAGAGATTATAGGAAATGATAGGTGACAGACGGACATGTAGTTGTTGACGGTCGGCATTCCGACTCCCTTAAGCAAGTACAACAACACCAGCTGGCAATGAGATCATACAGCTCATGTGCTTATTAACGTTCGTTTCCTACAGGCTTATCCAAGATAGGCAAGGGACAGGACAGAGGCATTGTAGCGTCCTGTAGGAATTAATAACACAATCGAAATTTGTATATCAACTATATGTCAATCAAAGAAAGGCATGCTACAACAACACATTCCGTAATGTTGTTAGTTAGCTGACAGATCGCATCAAATCAGAACCAGCTAGAACCGCTTTGCTGGAGTTAGGGTGTAGATATATCGTGTGTAGTAATGAATCCCTAGAAGAGAAGCCCAGAGTTTGATTGGCCGAGATGACGTCATAATCAATGAGCATCTAGTCAAACTCTGTGGCAGAGAAACAAAAGGAACAAGGTTTCAAAGTAAAATCAAGAGATAGGCGAGCAGGGATTGGTCAGGAGGATCAACAAGAATAGGTACAGACTTCTAGGAAGAGATAAGCAGATGTTGATTGGAGGCAAGAATGATGCGGGCCAATCAAACGGTGGTTATATCTACCTAGAAGGATGAAAGGAACAGAAACTATATATTACGATATATATAGATCTATATATCGTAATATGTATAGAAGTTAGGAAAATATGAAGAGTATTTAATAGGCACTTTGTCTATTGAATCTTTAATCTTCACCATCTGTGATTCCAAAGCAGACGTTGCTTTGTCAGTAGTGAGTCTGAGTAAATCGAGTCATTGTTACGTTAGGCTAGCTAGATATCATATCGACCGTAGTGTCGAGAGTAATCGGTAGCAGTAAGTTAGTCAAAGTCAGAATTGAATAGTTTAGAGTAGGACCGTAATTATAGTAAGCAGTAGTGTTATAATAGAGTATAATCTATTTCGTGTGACAGTATAAGTCAACATTGATACTTAAAGTTATTGTACAGTTAGCTATAGAAATAAAATTATCCCCTTGTAAAATGCAAGGCACTAGTTCGGTTGTTCTTTAGAAAGCTCCTAAGAAGTACGGAGAAACACCGTGCCTTACTAAGAATCTTCAAGAAGTCAGATCAGGCCCAGTTACGTAAAATATCTTCATCCCATCTGTTGAAGAGGCGAGTTGTAACTATCCGACTGCAGCAACGAGAAGATGGATTGTCGCAGCAATCATCAAACATCATAAGTCTTCTCGAGGTTGTAGTCGCGAGCGTATAAATAATTAGGAAAGTGGTATCGAAAATCTTCAATGTGTTCATCCGTTCATCCGTATGCCCGTTCATTCATTCATTCATTCATTCATTCCTTCAGTTGGTTAGTCAATAATTCTGCATTGGGCGCAAATATTCTTGTGTATATATCAACAAGTCCGTGACAATTGAATCGATTTAAGACGCTGATTAATCCATTGTTTTGTGATTACACATAATGTCTGTACTTAAGGATCAAAGTGATTAATGAGAATAATAACGCAAGGATCAAATGAAGTGACTAACATTGGGTATAATTTGCGTATTGGACTACATTAATAAGCACTTTAAATAATCCTCACACTTATGAAAGAAAATTTAAATCTGTCCTTACAAACTATCCAATTGCGGAGCGATAGATTAAAAAAGCACTTATTTATTCACACAATAAAACAGTACTTAATTGATTAAAACTATGTTTGGGTCACACCTCACCTAGTGATTAAGCTGGTAGCCTGGTAGGCTATGTCATAAAAAGAATCTTTGAACCCCCACCACCTTGTTTGATAGACATTGTTTCTTTGAGTAAGACGTGTCAATAAATCTAACCAAGTGACTGAAAATTAATCATTGATCTACGAATGTAGGGCTAGAAATCACAATTCATTTACTGATGTGTACTTTTCCTATTGGAACAAGTTTTGTATTGACACATGGGCCATTTACAAATGGGCGCGCCAATAAACAATTTGCATATGGACAGTGTGCCGTTTACAAACGGGCGCGCCGATAACAAACGGCCATATGGGTCTTCGCCGTTTACAAAAGGGTGCACCAATAACAAATTGGTATATGGACCTGCGCCGTTTAAAAACGGGCTAAATTGGTTATTGCCACATTACAGCAGTACTGAACGGCGAAGTTGAGGATTTTCGATGGCGCGCCATGGACTGCGCGTTCTAGTAGCGATTGTTAAGTATATATAATTTAAAATATCTTACTTATAATATTGCACAATTAATTGTAGGCTCTACATTTTCCTCGTTTTATCTTGTCTTCATTTTTCTTGAGAAAGGCAATATTGACATGAGCATCGTTCAGTATGTTGTGTGGATAATCACTGGCGGATTAAAATATAATATTATATATTATTGATCAAACTAACCTGATTTATAAGCTATTATTGAAGAACAACTCCTCCCCCACCCAACACCCCGGCCCCCACCTCCAACACGCACGCACGCACGCACACACACACACGTGCACGCGTGCGCATGCACACAGACGCGTACGTAGTACGTAATCGCGTGCGTAAGTATGCATGCACATGTACGCACACATGAACACATGCAGGCCCGCACCACGCTCACACGTACGTACGTACGTACGTACGCACGCACGCACGCCCCTCCATCCATTCAGATTTCGACTCGTATATCCCTACCTCCACTACATATACATCCATCTGATAGCTATCTATCGTTTATCCGTCTATCCAACTATCCATGCATCCATCCATCCAACCATCTCGCAACTCTTGCCTCTCTTCATCCATCCAGCTATCTATCCAGCTCTACATATCCATATCTCCGCCTCATATATACATCCATCGGCTATCTATCTATCGTCCATCCGCCCATCCAGTCACCCACCCACACATCTCGCAACTTTTGCCTATTTTTAGCCATCCAGCTATCTCTCCATCTCTCCATCAATCTTGATGTCCGTCAATCCATCCATCCACCAGACATCCATTCCCATCTTATTCATCCATCTATCCATCCATTCATTCAGCCTCTTCTCCCTCCAGCTAGTCATCAGCCTATCCATCTATCCATCCATCAATCCCACTCTCCCTTCCTCTCTAGCTCATTCTGTCCCTCACATTTATATGATATATTTATTAGTAATGCTAATTCACATATTCACAATTAATCTTCCCACCAATCCATATACCAATCCATTAAAAAAACACCTATCTATTAATCCACCCACCGCGCCAGGGGTGAATTAAATTATGCATTCAAATTGGTTATAAGTTTACTATGCTATTTGGTGATTGTCTCTTCAATCATCAAATTTCCAAAAATCAGTTTCTTTCCGCTTATTTATGTATTAATTTATTCAGGTACTATATCTGTGATTCTAACGCATCACTGGCGCTTTTAAAATGTAATAAATACAGCGTTAGTTCACTACTCCATTTTTACTCTATCAATATCAATTCATCTACTCCGTTTTCTATGTCATGAATGAATGATTAATGGGTTTTTTTAATGTTTTCATAGTTTCATTTACAGAATTTTCTCTACCTCATGCAGATTAACCATCAAATAGTATCATTATCAGATAGACGGATTTTCTGGTTCTGGTAAAGAAGTTTAAACAGCTCTTGTCTTTTGAAAGAGAGATTGGAACTGTTTAACCGTAACTGCTAGAATTTGAATCGATGTATATCTGGGTCAATCGGCCATAATTTTTCCCATTACGACTTCAACGTCATTAGATAGATCGATGATATTATTGTGGTCGGTTAATGAGTAGCTCTGGTGGTGACTGAGCAGCGTGCAACTTTGACCAACTCATACATATCTGAATTTTGATCATAACTATTGATCAAGTTTGGCCAAAAGGCAGAGACATGTGAGCTTTAAGTTCAATCCGGAGAGATCACCTCCATAGTTTGCCATTATCCAATCCCAATAATCTAATTTGAGTTGCAGCCATATCCATACCCTATCGCCCCAACTTTTTTCATTAAATCGTAATCTTTTACATTGATTCGAAATCCCTTCTATGTCATATAGATCTGTTGTCCTGATACCATAAAATCTACAGCGGCAATATTACTGTAATTCTTGATCTATTGATACTAAAGAATCGAGCCATTTAATTTATACCACTTTGGGCGATTTCCTGTTAACTTGAAACTTCTGATCCGACCATCAACACCTTTGGTACTTATCATTGACAGGTTTTTGAGTTCATAGTGGTCAAATTAACACCTGGGTTGACCTGCTCGTCCGAACATCACACACTGTTGAGCTGTATAACCCTTAGATTTGCTTCCATAGCATAACCATACTTTCTAGTTAATGACCATGAAACAACCTTAGGGTAAAATTTGACATATTTGACCCAGATAACTCGACATTCTTATGATATTCACATATTCACAATTAATCTCCCCACCAATCCATATACCAATCCATTAAAAAAACCCCATCTATTAATCCACCCACACACCAGCCAGTAACCTAGCAAAATAAACACCCATTACTCTATTACTCCAATAATAATAATAATAATAATAATAATAATAATAATAATAATAATAATAATAATAATAATAATAATAATAAACTCCGTTAATCTAGATAATCCTTTAATTAATCTGTCTTCGTTAATCCATTTACCTAATAGTCCATACATCTATTCAGTAACCTATATATCCATCCATTCCATAAATCCATCCACCCATCATTTACTTTATGCTTGAGCGTTACTAAATAAACATATTACTCTAACCTGGATTCAAAAGGTGTTAAGAAGATTCTATTCGGAGAACAGACCCATTTCTGAACATTTTATTCCATTGCGTTCCACCAGATCCGGAAACAGCAATACCAATCTGACTGAAGAAAATATTTTTAAACACCTAAACTGTGATAATCCACTAGTTAGCATGTGTAATAGATAGGGGTGGGTGACGGTTATTACCTATGTAGAACTATAAAAAGAATCACATAAGGTATATTTCTGTTCTGTTTAGTACAATTTATTTTCTGCAGAGCATGGAGTGTTACTTACAGAATATGTTTATATCAAGGGAATTTGCGACAATGGCCATCAGTAGAAAGGTGACGAGATGGATGGGTGATCTGATTGGTCCATAGAGTTATGGCGTCATCATATTTGCATATTAGGCCACGCACACATGCCTAATGTCCCGTGAATGTGTTATGGGTATGAAGATGGTTAGGGGGTGGGGTCAAGCGAAGGATCACATGACCCATCGCTGCCTATCAGCACATCCGGGTATACAGTCTGTGGAGTTAAGGCACTGTGCAAACACTTAGGGGTCTGGGTGTCGCGAGATCTATAGAGTTATGACGCATTCAAGCAGGCATGGGCCTACTACTACTGCTCCTACTAGTACTGCTAGTATTATTACTATTACCGTAGAGGAAATGGGTGAATACTTTAAAGGTTTCACATTCAGAAAATGGCTGTAGTGGTTCCTGGCCTAGAACAAACCAATATAGCAATGGCAATCCATGCATCTCCAACCCATGGGTCTCTTCTATCAAGAAGCCAAAGGCTTCAACATAAGCTGTGAGATCATGCAGAAATACCTCAAAACATGCTATCACTAACCCCTGCACAATTCCCCTAATTATAATAATAGTAATTAATAATATTAATAATATTAATAATATTAATATATTAATAATATTATAATAAAGAGGCCTGTGCTCGGGTGCTAGATTTACACCCATGAAAGCTGGCTGCTTGTTGTATGGATTTTGTGTAAATATGGAATTCAGTCAGTCAAAATATATTCAAAATATTTGTCAACTAGCTTATTAAATAACCTATTCTGTGTTATAAAACCATGTGTATGCACTACATCTGGATATGTGGACAGGAAATTATAAAGCATCAACCTCACACGGGCCTGCGTGAAGATGTGCTATGAGAGTGGATCACTCCTATGCTCTAAAACGGCTTAGCAACTTAACATTTCAGATGCTGGCCATCTTGAGGTGTCCTAAGCAAAGAAACCCCTAGACTTAACACACTCAACAAGCATATGTCTACCTGAAGAGAGCCTGAATGAGTAGATAGCGAGTATACTCCAAAATGATTAACATTTCAGCTGTTCAGATGTGGTGTTTTGACTGGTAGGGGCGTTGGAATGGTAATAATGCATGTAAGTGTTAGGGGCGGAGCCTAATTCAAATATTGATAATGTTATAACTCGCTGCTGTATTGTCGAGATGCCAGTCACCACTCACCCCTTACCTATATACAACGCAGGTCACTAGTTGCATACACCACCGGGTGCATGCTATAGCCTGTACCCATATTTGGTTAGAAACCTGGAATTGATAGGCTACACAGAGCACACATTATGAGTCATCAAGCATCCCTTGACATATAGTGAACAGTCAGTCCAGAGGCAGACAATCTGATCATTATACTTGCATGTACAAGCATCGTATATAGCCTGTAGAGCATAGCATACATTAAAAAGTCTATAATCTAGTACCATTGTTTCTATAACGATATTATAGCTGCCAATATGGGCAGTCACTTATATTGCCACCAATGTTTACTCTGTGGAGTTAATGACTCATGCAAACTCGTAGAGTTCTGGCTGTCAGGAGCTCTATAGAGTGGTAATGGGTTCAACTAGGCCTGTAGTCAACTACTACTAGTACTTCTAGTACTATGACTATAGAGGCAATGAGCATTTACTGTAAAGGTTTAACATTCAGTACATGCCTGTAGCATCTCCTGGCATAGAACAAGGCAATATAGCAATGGCAATCCATGTATGTCCAGCCCTGGGTCTCCCTTCTATCAAGAAGAGAAAGTCCTAACATAAGCATTGAGCTCTTTCAAAAATGCCTTAAAACATACTATCATTAACCCCTACACATTCATAATATTAATTAATTAATTAATTAATTAATTAATAATAATAATAATAATAATAATAATAATAATAATAATAATAATAATAATAATAATAACTAGAACACATTTACTAAAGTAACTGTAAATCTGCGATGACTGGGCATTAAGGAGTATTATAAGCACTCTTCTCATATGATCATTGAACATAGCTGGTGTTGATCTGATAAAAGGTCTAAGTGTTGCCACAGTTCAAAGAGCCATAGTTGAAATTACCATAGTTTTACACAGGGTATGGAAAAGCTGATTTCTTGAAAACCGATAGCCTTGACCCTAAAGTATAAAATAATGTGTCTTGATTTGCTGTAGTGGAATTTTTACCAAAATCAAGGAAAATGCCATTAAATGTCAAATAAAGGAGAAATTAATGAATGAAAAGTAAAGGGAGGCAATTCATGCAAAAAATTGACCAATTTTTGTTTTTGGCATGCATTACCTCCCTTGACCTGTTCAAGTTGATTGTGTCAGTTCAATATGATGAATTTCGATTCTCATGATGGTTTGAAAGTGGCCCGTCCACGGTCAAGGTCAATCAGTGGTCAAAGTGACCAATTTTAGGCTTTGGCATGAATTACCCCCCCCCCCCCCTTTACCTGTTGGAGCTGATTGAGGCAATTAAATCTGGTGAATTTCGATTGTTTCTGACTACCTGGGCCAAACAAAATTCATTAATTTCTCCTTTATTTAATTGTACTTTTTGGACAAGAAAACGTGGCATTGTCTGGAACCATACACCAGATCCAATTTCTGTAGATGATCTATACATGCCTAGTGTGTACTAGAAGTTTAAATATGATATTTCCGACATATTTGTCTACGATACAAAAACTTCAATATCTCATGAACCGTTCAGGATATCAGAGTTTGGTGGATGGTGTCCAAGAGGCAATTCCGCCCCGGATCAGGTGATCTAAATGCTGAAACAATTGGACCCTAATCCCGTCGTCTATCAGCAAATCATTGAAATATTGTTTAGTGTGCAGATTTGCAATAATAGAAATGTTAATATGTCCACTAACGATTTTATTTTAGTAAGCAATAGTAGCCTCTGGTATCTAGGGATGTCAAAAATGGCAACACTCTGACAGGGACAGAAGTAAGAATTCTCATGATGCCAATTAATTGTTTTTATTCAGCATTTTCTCAAAAACTGGACACTGAACCGAAAAGATTTTTTTTGGCCAACTTGCAGGTCAACAGATCCTTGAAATATGTTAGGTTTCAAGATGATCCGGAAAAAATCCTAGGAGCAGTCACTGGCCGAATATTTCTCCCATACATTCCCTATGAGACATGTTGGGAACGGAAATGCAGCGTTCTGAAAGGTTAACATGTTCGCTAATGATTTTATTTTATTAATCCATAGTAGTATAATGTATCTACGTATATGTCAAATATCAAGCATCTGACGAATCTAGAAATATGAATTATCTTGATTCCAAAAAATTGGGCTTATGCCAGATTTTCTCAAAAACGGGTTGCCGTACCCAAAAAATATTTTGGGTCACCATGTGTGTCAAAACATGCTAGACGTTTTTCCAGTTTCAAGATGATAGAGGCAAAACTCTAGGATCAGTCAGTATCCGACTATTACTCTCATGCATTTCCTATGGGGATATGGGGGCACGGAAATGCAGAGTTCTGAATGGTTAACATGTCCGTTAACGATTTTATTTCACTAATCCAGCGTAGTATAATACATCTATGTATATGTCAAATTTCAACCATCTGACCGCCCTAGAAATATGAAGTATCTTGATTCCAAAAAATTTGGCTTATGCTTATTTTCTCCAAATCTGTTCACCGTACCCAAAAAATATTTTGGGTGGAGATGCAGAAAAACACATGCTAGAAGTCTGTGAAGTTCCAAGGTGAGTGAGGAGAAACTCTAGTAGTCGCTGTCCGAATATTGCTCCCATACATTTCCTATAGGACTTTTTGCCTGCGGATATCTCGGAAACCATACACCCGATCGAGAAGAAAAGTAATAGCAAACTAGATCTCAATGGTTACTACAAGTTGACCACGGTTGAAGTTGATCAGTCAAAACTGTAGGAGATAGTTTGCGAAAATCCTTGAGAATAATAATAATAATAATAATAATAATAAGAATAATAATAAGAATAAAGATCCTGAGAAAAAACAATAATCTGCGATAGATCGCAGATTACTAAAAATAAAGATCCTGAGAATAAACAATAATCTGTGATCTAAAATAATAATAATAATAATAATAATAATAATAATAATAATTAACATTATAATAATAAGGCACGCGTTCGTGCACTAGATTTACACCCCTGAAAGCTGGCTGCTCATTCATTGTATGTGTTTGTGGAAATATGTTGGGGAACTCAGGCAGTCAAAATATTTTCAAAATATTCGCCAGCACGATTATTAGGCAGTACAACAGGCGATTTGCACATATACCCATCTATTCTTGGCATAGTTATAAAAACCTGCATATGCGCTATACCTGGATATGTGGCGCCACCTCACCCATAGCTAAAAAAAATTTGCAGGTATGACAAAATTTTAGTGTTTGAATACGCTCCTAGGTGAGCTTCCTGAAATTATTTTGAGGATTGTGATGTACACTGCAGATAACAACTGATACAGTTAAATTACTTTCAAAATATTCACCTGAACCGTTTATGAAATTGTAAAACAGTTAATTCGCACAACTCATTGAGCTGTTCATTATGCTATCTCCCCAATCAAATTAGTTTCAAAATATTCAACAGAATGTTTTATTAAATTGTAAAAAACTTACAATTTGTACAACTGGTGGACTATTCCAGTTTCATAACGAAGTATTTCTTTCTCATTTATGATTGTGACATCCATCTGCATGCGACATAGTTGATTATGACATCATAGCGGGCATGTAGACCTGGTGAATGGTCGGGTTCATAGGTGAAACGTCATTGGGAGACATATACGTGGCAGATTCTGCAGACAAAATATTTTCAAAATATTCAGCAGAGGGTGTTTGATTACAAAGGAGGAGTCGCATAGGATTTGGTTAATATTTCCAAAGATTATCTTCTGGGATAGCGTGCAAGTCCTAACACCTTCTCTCTTAAAATCTATTGGACTACCGCCTGCTAGACTTGAAATCAATAGAAGAGTGCGGGATGAGTGGCTGTTCTGATTGGTCATGAGTTTGTGACATTATCCTATTAATTTATCCTATCAACTTTTATTTAATATTCTCAATTATTTCGGGGGCAGTGTTGAAGGGATCCCAGCGCAGTGATGACTTGCTCAAGCGACTATAAGTTGAAATCTGTAATAATCATTTATTCTTGGCGTTAATGTTAAAAATCTCGTAACCTTAGTCCAGTTTTTCGATTATTCAGATGTCAGAATTACTAAACAAAATTATTGGGAAGTGAGAATGATTGGACCACATTCCTCATATGCGCTATAAGTTATAACACAGGTTAATGCTCTAATCTCAGGGGTGACTCGCATAGGGTTATCATAATGTAAGATTTGCGATATCCTTTCCTCGTGTGCTTCATACTCCCAGCAAGAAAATAGGGTATAGTACATAGTACATAGCAACAGATGCAGACTTTTTAAGATTTTTTAATATTATTGATCACATGTTTATAATAAAATTAACTTTGTAAAGATATACAATCGCATGGCGCCAGGGAGACAGCATGTCAGTGCCCAGACCCTGCCATTTTGGGTTGAGGTATGATTTTACAAATCCTCGTATATATAACCGAATGTAGCAATCCCCTGTTTAATGTTATTAACGAGTGAAACACGCCAGAGACTGTTAAGAAAATAACATTTTCTAAAGATATACCATTACATGACGTCAGGGAGACAGCATGTCAGTGCCCAGACCTTGCCATGTTGGGCCATGACATGTTTTTACAAATCCTCGTACGTATAGGTGATTGTAGCAACGTATATGCGAATATAGAAATCCCCTGTTTCATATTATAATTGAGTATAACACAACACACACTGTTAACAAAATCAAATCTCACAAAGATATATAATCACATGGCACCAGGGAGACAGCATTTCAGTGCCCAGACCATGTCCATTTTGGGCTGTGGTATGATATTACAAATCCTCGTACGTATATGTGAACATAGCAATCCCTGCCTTTTGTTAAAATAAAGTGCAACACAACACACACTGTTAAGAAAATCTACTTTTGTAACGATATAACATCAAACCGCGCCAGGGAGACAGCGTGTCAGTGACCAGACCATGTCATTTTGGGCTATGACATGTTTTTTTTACAAATCCTCGTATATATAGGTGAATATAGCAATCTCTTGTTTTAAGCTATAATCGAGTGCAACACAACAAACACAGTTAATGAAATCAAATTTTGCAGAGATATACAGTGACATGACGTAAGAGAGACGGCATGTCAGTGCCCAGACCCTGTTCATTTTGGGCACCGGTATGTTTTTGCAAATCCTCGTACGTATATGTGAATATAGAAATCCCCTGTTTCATATTATAATCGAGTATAACACAACACACACTGTTAAGAAAATCAAATCTCACAAAGATATATAATCAAAGATATAACATCACATGGCGCCAGGGAGACCGCGTGTCAGTGGCCAGACCATGTCATTTTGGGCTATGACATGTTTTTACAAATCCTTGTATGTATAGGTGATTGCAGCAATCCCTTGTTTTAAGCTATACTCGAGTGCAACACAACAACGCAGTTAATAAAATCAAATTTGCAAAGATGTACACTGACATGGCGTGAGAGAGACAGCATGTCAGTGCCCAGACCATGTCTATTTTGGGCAGTGGTGTGATTTTACAAATCCTCGTATGTATATGTGAACATAGCAATCCCCTGTTTCTTGTTAAAATAAAGTGCAACACAACACACACTGTTAATAAAATCAACTTTTGTAAAGATATAACATCACATGGCGCCAGGGAGACAGCATGTCAGTGCCCAGACCCTGTCTATTTTGGGCTGTGGTATGATTTTACAAATCCTCGTGTGTACATGTGAACATAGCAATCCCCGGTTTCGTGTTAAAATAAAGTGCAACACAGCACACACTGTTAATAAAATCAACTTTTGTAAAGATATAAGATCACATGGCGCCAGGGAGACAGTGTGTCAGTGCCCAGACCATGTCTATTTTGGGCTGTAGTATGATTTTACAAATCCTCGTATGTATATGTGAACATAGCAATCCCCTGTTTCTTGTTACAATAAAGTGCAACACAACACACACTGTTAATAAAATCATTGTTTGTAAAGATATAACATCACATGGTGCCAGGGAGACAGCGTGCCAGTGCCCAGACCATGTCATTTTGGGCTATGATATGTTTTTACAAATCCTTGTATGTGTAGGTGATTGTAGCAATCCCTTGTTTTAAGCTATACTCGAGTGCAACACAACAACGCAGTTAATAAAATCAAATTTTGCAAAGATATATACTGACATGGCGTCAGAGATACAGCATGTCAGTGCCCAGACCCAGTCCTTTTTGGGCTGTGGTATGATATTACAAATCCTCGTACGTATATGTGAACATAGCAATCCCCTATTTCTTGTTAAAATAAAGTGCAACACAGCACACACTGTTAATAATATCAACTTTTGTAAAGATATAACATCACATGGCACCAGGGAAACAGCATGTCAGTGCCCAGACCCTGTCATTTTGGGTTGAGGTATGATTTTACAAATCCTCGTATGTATATGTGAATATAGCAATCTAAAGTTTCATGTTATAATAAAGTGCAACACAACACACACTTAAACTACCAGCCAACAGCCTTCGATTAGAAGGCAGCAAGTTATTTTCAAAATATATATAAATATCCATAGATTATATCTATTTGAAAAGAAAATGGAAAATTCTAATCAGAAGTTGTTTGCCTGGTAATTTATAATCAATAGAATTTCATCACCTTGCCAGGTTGAAATTATTGTAAGTTACAATGACAATGTCAATAACCGTATACTGATATGGCCCCATAGAGCTATACGTTAATTATCTCTCAGAAATTCAGCAAATGGCGTCAGTAGTTATGGGTGGGGCTGCTCGTTATTGTTCTTCCCAGCAGGGGGTCTTCGAGAACAATGGGTTTTTCAGGAGAACAAAAGAAAAGCTTGCGGAATGAAATGTTGAGAACAATGACGCACATATGCACACGCATTCTAGAGAACAATGGCGTCCAGCGGCACACGTTTTTCTCGATAACAATGACGTACAGCCGCACACATATTTGAGAATCTGCAACACTGGAATGTTCTATTATTTCGAATGAGTTAACACTTAAAAGTATAAATGTTGTGTATTTTACGTTTGGACGTAGTGGCAGCGCTCCCCCCTCCGCGGTTATCTACCATTGTAAAAATAATAGAGTTTGATAATAGTAAAATAGTAGATGTAAAATAATAGAGTTTAAGAGGTGGTCCGATAATGGAGGTTGTATGAGGAGGAGGATGTAAGAGGAATTACGGTATTGATGTTTGAAAATAATTTGACTGTTTCGTCGCTAACGTCATTAGTAAACTGTAGAATATTTAGAGACTGTCTGTAAGCTGTTAGTAAGCAACAGCTACCAGATAGATTAGCAACAAAATATTAAAAATAATCTTGTATTAATGGTATGTACAGTTGGAATGGTAACCAAGACTTGGTGGTGGTGGATCGTATCATGGGTTAAAAAGAAGTTAACCCTAATAACGATGAATATATAGTTCATTTTCTATCGATACCATACACGTAAACTGCGTCTTTTTTATGTACCCGTTTGTGTGTGGGTGTATGTAACATAATTTTGGTTTATTGGTGGCCCCTTAAAAAAGAGGCCTATTTTTATAATTTTTTTATTTTGCTAACGTAAATATTTGTATCTCAATTAATGCAATTGATAACTTCTGTCTTGTTTGCACCACACACACACACATACAACAATCATTATGAAGTAGGTACTTCGTATGCAACAATTTGTTGTAATTGTGTTCGTTCGGATCCGCTAGATATTCTCTCCAGCGGTTACGGATTTCACGCAATGACATTGCAAATGGTTGCCGTACTGCGACCTCTTTATATTGGTTCCATCGGATGCAACCGCAATTGATAGGTGTAGAACCTATTGTTCTCCATCGATCGCATAATTGAGATTCCATTTTACATGTTTTGACAAATTCAAAAAGCTGTATGCCTTACTAGTCGCGCGCATTTCGCTTTTATAGCTAAAATATGAGCTGTCAGTAAAACTATCTTTCCAATCTGAACACGCCCTTATTTCGGTCACGTGTTTTTTCTCCACCGCTTAACATCATCGGTTTACAAAACATTACTATCGCACCGTGTTTGAATGACATTCCAGTTATAGAAAACTGGAATTGATACGCAGCGTTCAATTACAGTGCACGTCATATGGTTTCATCTGTATTCAAATATGTCCGTATTTTGTCATTGTCGCGATGTGAATACGATTAATTACGGATCTTTGGATCATTGTGGTACGCCTCGCGGGCCTAGTGTACCATTAAATATTTTTATCATAATAGCGGGGGATGGGTGAGGGTGAGAAGGGAACACGAAGAAATAATAACATATTTTTACAAAATGTATTTTTTATTGACACGTGCATTTTTCTTATGATAAATATTAGCGACATTTATTCACGATAATTAAAAAGTAAACGTAGTACATAAATAATTATACATTATGATCATTTTTTCTTCATAATCCTGCGCATCAGACATTTCACTACCGAGTCATTTCTGTCTCTGTTTCTTAGGGCCCATAATATGTGTTTCATTTGTACACCTCTCGAACGATGGTATAAGAAATATACGCAATAATATCCACAAGTTGTCATCACGCAGATTGAACACGTACATTGTTGTAATAATAAACACATGCGCGGTGTCCATTTTGTACATTTGATATCATTCTTCCATCAGAAGGGCGTCTTCCATATGGATCAAAGTATTCAGCATTTCCATTTCTACTGTCATAAACCGCCACCCAATGTTGTCCGGATTTATTACTGGGATGCGTGTTTATTACTAATGAGGCCGGGAGATATTTAATATGTGCGGGTACATTGTCAATTGGAAAAACACCGAGAAAGTGTTCATGCGTTTTATTGTCGCCGAATAATAGATCCTCTATTTCAAATGTATTCAACATATTTGTTAATAATCTGTTAATACGTTAAAGTCTGATCCAATTTCTATGGTATTATCAAATTCAGCATAGCAAATTACATTGGTTGTAGCGGCAAGTGCTTGAGCAAAATGGAATACCACTCTTAGCGAACCAGTGCGTGTAGGGTAGTGATGCTCTGAATCAGCTAGATCTGGCGTAAAATCCCATGTGAACAATGTGGTTCCATGTCTGAACTGAGTCTTATTTATCAGGTAGCCGCGGTCTTTGAATAACGCCCCAGTACCGCTGAATAGTGAGAAATATGCGTCCGAGTAAATAGCGTCGCTAAACGAAGGATGTATTGGCGATGTTGTAACCTCCTCTCCATTTATATAACATGTTGCATAGGTAGTGTTATTGTTATCAAACTTGAACGGATTTTTATGCACCACACCATTATAGGCATCATTAGGTACAAAAGCGAATAATACTCTAGTAGGTAGCTGACCAATAAATATATTATCTCTATCGATGCTCATAACACCGCTAGGTGCTGTAAAAGTCTTACCCCTACCCTGCGAATAGGATATTTCGCGCTTGTCTGTCTCAGAGTAACGGCGTGCGCCACTAGCAGATCTGATGATGGGATAACTTTGCGTACAAATAAGTTAGCCGACATTATTTCAATATAGGACTCACTCCTTTCACGGCCATAATGGCGGACGCGTCTTTACTCCTCTGTAGGCATACTCTTAAATCAACGGAACCGAGCAGGAATTGGTCCTGCAGAAACATATCGCTGTGTATGCAGCCTATTAATTGCACCGTTTTACTCTGCTCCATCATTCTTCTACGTGCTTGAAAACCTAAGTTAGTATCGGCGATATTATCAAATTCGTCGGCATCATCTATTTTCCATCCAGCAAGTTGTAGATGCGAGGATGCGGCATCGCTGCCATAATTCATTAACGTCTCGATGTACGAGCGGAAAGCATAATTTTCGTTCGAGTCGCTGACACGCTTTCCATTCAAAAAAACATCCACTTGTGAGAACATTGTATGCAAAAGATTATTCGCAGGAGCTATCAGGTCATTCGCCTCGAGTGTCTTTTCATCACCATTTCGATCTACATTTACTAGCTTAACTTTAATCGAAAGATAAGGTTGCGTAAGATCTAAATATCTATCAGCAAAACTCGATCGGTCCACTATCTGATAAACTAGATACAGGCTGAAACAGTTCCCATTTTGCAGACTCCAATGTCGTCACTATGGGACACGTCTGATAAATGTCTAATTCGTTCTTCGAGCACTCGCAGATCTGATTAAGTTCCATGTTGTTTGTTAATTAAAGATATCAGCTTGTTTTCTCTGACGTCTATTGTGACCCTTCCTCTTCGGTATCGCACGCATTGACTGAGCATTACGTGTATTATTCCTCTTTTTACGTTTAGGCTGAGGTGGTCTTAAACCGCCTCGCACCGCTGTTATAGCTTCCGGTATCAAAGACCTGGCAACACCACCTGCTCTCGATTTTAATGCCGTTTTAACATTTTTTCCAGCCATTACGTCCTCGGCTAGTCCGATTCCAGCACTAAGAGCTTGTTTACCTATAGATTTAGCCACATTTTTTGCGAAAGGTATTGCTGAACGTAATAGACCACCTAAGATATTACCGAGTCCATGTCCTGATTGGTATCGCGCGCCTACAAAAACTGGAATACGTCCATGACCCGCTTGACTCGCGTAGTAACGAGCCAGCTCAGGTGCGTTCGTTCTTCCTCTAATCGACCCTCTTAATGTCCCTCTCATTATCGTTGTCGTCGTCGTTGTCTGAAATGCAAACAGAGTACACTCGACGATGCTCCGTCCTTGAATGGTATATTGTCGCCAGTTCTATCCGTTATAAGTATTCCAATAGTATCGATGTAGTTCTTTGACACAGTACGGTATTGAATATCAGGAAACGTCCACTGACATATATCTTTTCCTCCATCTGTACTAGAAACGGGTATCACTCTGAGTAGCGGTGCAGAAGTATCGCCTACCACGCTGTGTGAGACTACGTAACAGTATATATACGCGGTCGTAGGACCACCCTCACGATTTGAACGAAATGATTCTTTAAAGTCTATAGGCCCCATATGTATTTTTCCTCCTTCGAATCCGATTAAATTTGCTACATCTCTACCTAAACGTATAGCGTAATTATCTTTAACCGTGAGAGAAACTAGATTCGCGCGATGCAAGTAAAAATTGGAAAATATTTTTTTTTGTGTCTAAATCTTGTCTTGCTCTCTATCTGGCAATTTAGATAGTCTACCATATTTTTTTTACGGCATAGTACCCTTTCGGTACATTGATAAATGGAGCTTCTGTTTGACATAATAATAATTTTCGCTTCTATGTAAACGTTTTTTCCCGTTATTATTTGTTTTATCCTTTCGCGCATCTTTTCCCTGAGCATTTCGTAACCGTTTCCCCGTTCGCAGTATATGTATTGCCGAAACCATCTTTTAAAACTAGTGGAAAAGCCGATGTCTTTTCTATTTCTGACGTACTGGCGCCATCTTTGCTAATTTCTTCTGACGCTATGCTATATTTTTTCTTCTTCTTTATCTTCTTCTTAGTAAATGCGTATGTTTGTACAAAACTTTCCTTCGCAATAGTAAGCCAACTCCTCGGATATAACACACTCGAGAGGCCCACTTCCCATTCGCCATCTAATGTTAATGGAGTTTGCAGACGTGTTCGTAACTCTGATATCTTATTGTCTGGAAAGAACTGGGTACTACTATTGCTCGGAAGCGTTATGTAAAACTGATCCTCGTTCATTCTGAGTCGTATGATGTATGGACATCTTTATGCATGGACTACGCAATATATACCCTAGACATCCGCTCAAAAGCGATATCCATATGCCTGATTGCCCATTTTGTATACTCAGATTCACGATACACATAATGATTACGATAAAAATTATTATAATTTGAGCTAGGAATACTATTTCTTCTTTCGGTACTCGCGAACCCAGCATTCGCCACATGCTCTGATCCGATCTTCTCTCCATATATTCATCCATTGTCAATGATGTATAGCGCTTAGTTCATTAACCCACGTGTTAAACTTAGCCGGGTAACCGAGCCACTTTACCAGATACTCGCGTTGTCCCTTTTTATTTTTTCTACTTTTAAGTATTTTTTCCACGGCATACACTTTATCATTTTCTTCTATCACTTGCTGTATCTCATCACGATAAAAAGTACCAATAATCAGGTCACCTCCATGGTCTTCTAATTTATATAAGTATGGATATTTGTCTGTAAGCACCTCACGCACCTTAAACAATTCGCGACTCCATTGCCCGCGATATGCTTTTTCAGATGGCATTTTTGCTTGGGATATTCTAACATGGTCGCCTTGAGTAGGGATGTTTTTAGATTTGGAACGTTTCTTCGTCTTCTTTCCATAAATATTTCTCCACGCGATTAACTCCGTACTACGGTCGACTTCGGTAGGAGCCATGCGCGTACTGGAATGTGTTGTGTTATTGTACGCCGCGACTAAACTGGGTAATACATCGATATACTTTCGTGTATTTTTATGCGTCATGTATCTGTATATTCGACCCTTCAGCGTGCGTTGAAAACGCTCTACCATTGCAGCTTTCGTTTCATTTTGAGAAGTGTAGAAATGTATTCCATTATCTTTCAAATATTTTTTCATTACACGGTTTACGAACTCGCCCCCTTTGTCTGTTTGAATAGTGTGTGGGCGACGCTCAGTATGCTCCAATATTGATTCTAATCCTTTCTTGACTGCCGACGACGTTTTACTAAACAGGCGTTCCACCCATGCATATTTTGAAAGCATAGCAAATATAACACATTATTGTTCTCTTTTGCCAGCATGCCCATCGAGCATAGATCTGCCTGCCATAGTTCATCAATGGCTGAAACTCTTATTTTTCGCCTGTCAAACTTTGTTCTCTGCGGTCTGTGTAGGGTATATACTTCTTGGTGTTTTAACCATTTGTCGATGTAGTTGCGAGGTATTTTACCTTTGAACGCATTATATAGCTTTTCTTTCCCACCAAAAGACGTGTAATGTTTCTGATCAAAATATACTTTAGCCAATTTAGCATCATTCATGACTTATCTAAATTTACCCACACCGGAATTGAATGGTGCTTTTTCTTCCTGATGTCCGCTAGAGAACTCTTTCTACGTATTCTTTTGCTCGCGGGCGTAGATGTGTACTCACTGGCGCTAACATCCTTTTCTGCACCATTATATATCTGTCTCATCGTTTTCTCTTGCCCTACAAATCTGCGGGGTATGTTTAGGTCACGTAGCAGATTAAGAAACTTTCCCTCGGCTTGATTACGCATACCATCCATAAGAGGTTTACGGCCATGCGCTACTACGTTTGTAAGCAGGTCGAGTACATTACCTTTTGGGAAAAACGTACCCTCTATTGTCACTTCGCCCAAATCATTAACGTGAAAACGTTCAGGAACCGAACATAAAACATCAATTACTCCACTGGCTTTTGTTTTGTACGTTTTTGGTATTCCCCTCATCATACGTTCAAGTATTTGTGCGGGCAGTGCATCGTAGTTAGTTATGGGTTGTAGAGGTAATGGTTGATATTGTTGTTGTTGTTGTCCTTGCGTTTGCTGATAGTAATGCCTATACTTATCCAATACTTGCGAATATGATTTTGCTTTTTCATTTTCAGTCAGATCGTGTCTGGTTAATATATTGGATATCTCGTTGTCGAGACTAATAGCTTTACGTATATCGATGGATCTGTCTGTAGCAATGATATTTTACTCTGTTCATTTAAATTACCTATCAATTCGTGAGGAACTAGTGCCATTTTACGTGAATGTTCCATCTTTTCACGCGAACAGTTTACCAATTAATGGCGCTAGCGTACAGATCACCGCTGGTAATAAGGCACCTAAAAATCCGCCTGTTTGTAGCAATTTTCTTTTACGTGCATATGGCACACCGCGACTAGTCAGCGTACGCATTTTCGCTTTGTATTTACTCAGCTGCTTGTATCGTATTTTAGTGAGATGAACATTCCCACGTAATACGTTTAGGCATGATTCGCATAGTACATCCACCAATTCGTTCGAACACTGTTTGATTACATCATTTCAGATTGAAGGCTTTACTTTAGCCAAATATTGCGGCATAGGCAAATGGCGTTCCGTTTTACGTGATGCCATTTTTCCTAGGTATGTAAACGTAGCACCCCTCCTTCGGATGAACAGATGAACAGAGTCTGATATTGTCAGGTGTCGTCCGTTTCAAATCTAGGAGTAGATATGAGTGAGGTTCGCGTGTAGCGTCCTTATATGATTCGATCAAATACTTTGTATTGCCTGGGTACATCTGATTAGATAAAGAACGAATGGATAATGCATCATGGCGATTCTTAAACAATACCATGTAGTGACAGTTAACCAATAAGTCGAGTTGATTGTGAGACTTGTGAAACAGATTTTGTGCGACAAATATTATGCTACAATTCTCATGGTGAGAACGTTTTGTAAATAGGTCGGCTACATTCTCGTCGCATTTATTCATCAAATCGTCGAGCACCACCAATGTTCTGCAACTTCTGTCTAGTTCAACATTCACACCCTCTTTAAATTCAACTTCTTTCGCCAAATCGTTATACCCATCTTGCCACGCACCGTAGCAGTACACAATCCTCTGTGGAGGGGGAGTAATGGCATAGGCATCTCTTATTAACGCTTTTATCATCTCAGTTTTACCGCACTGCGTTGGACCGTAGACAATCATAGTAAATGGGTGACGTAACGACGTATTGCAGTCAAGCGTTGATGCCATAGCATCATCACATGTACATCCACGTACGACTAAGAAGGTATACGCTCATGCGCATATATATATATATATATACCATAGACGTACGTGGACGCCTGTGAACCGTCACTACGATGTAATATGTAGTTACTCTTCTGTGAATACCTTATCAATGCTTGATGGTTAGCGAACATTACGAATTGTGACATCGGATACTCGTGATGTAAGAGAAATGCTATGTCCATTTAAGAATGTCACGTAAATTAGGGGAAATGCTACGACTGCAACGTCAGATACTCGTAGGTGAAACACTGTGTACATTTAAGAATTGTGACGTAAAATAAGGAGAAATACTACGATTGCGACCTCGGATACTCGAGACGCAGGAGGAATCATATGTACATTTATAAATTGTATCATAAAATTAGGAGAAATACTATGATTGTGACATCAGATACTGGTGACGTAGTAGAAATGCTATATACATATAAGAATTGTGTCGTCATATACACGCTATGGAGCAGAAATGCTATGAACATTTAAGCGTATGATTATGACATCAGATACTTGTGTGACGATTCCATTACATCTTTAAATAGATACAAAAATAAACACAATATTCAGTGAATTTTTGGTCATGAAATTGAACAAAAACCGTCTAACGGTGTTTTATTTAAGTATGCGCTATTCAGCTCACTCTATCATTCATTCACCTGGACCATTCTTCTCTAAAGAATAGCTATGGCACGTGCCGTCAAGTGCCTCCGTCAAGTGAAAAGCGGGCATACCAACACGTGCGGAGGAGGCGGGGGAGTGAATAGCGAGTCGCTAGCGACAGATAAAGAGATAGAGAGAGCTAGGTGCTAGTACTGCACAAACGAAATCCGATTTTAAAACGTTTTTATTAATACATACATCAATAATACATATCGTTACATAGATACGAAAAAACACACCAAATACATCATATTTACAAAGCTACGATTGACAAAATAAAACAATTAATTATGTTATTTAAAAAAAAAAATACGTATTTGATTTTATTAAAAATTATCCTTGTGTTTTAATGCTTAAAAACACGCGGTTAATTTTAAATAAAACTAAATAAATTAATATTAATTATAGTTATGGATCCAACATCTGTTTTTCATATATTACATCGGCAATGTACCTATACCATTCCGTCATACACATACGGTACAGATCAGTACAATGTTCGCATATAAAGTAATGGCTGGCTAGACGAGCGCAATATTCGTCTTCGTCCATTTCTAATAATGCCGCCTCATTATACAGTTCAAAATTGTCAATTAGATTAAGGTCAACATCAATCCCTAAACATGAATGTTCACGTTGACTCGGATGATTTACTAGACATCCGTAACAATCTCGCACAACCAACGAATGTATCTTTTCACACAGCAGGGATGCGATTAATGTCTGACTAATCATTTGCACATGATCCGTAGGGCAATAATGGTGTGGGTGCCCCATAGTTTTACAATAGTGACACAATTTGACGCTATCGTCATCGACAAGATTTAGTTCGTCATCGCTTAAAACCTCATCGAGGTATATAGCGTCCGCAGTAAGCGTATCGCGATTAACCATCTGCGGAATCACTAGTGGTTGGAATGTTATTCATGTTCTCGCTTTTTCACACCATAAAAGCACTGAGGTATCGTGTTAAACAACTCGTCACTGCTCACGTTGGGTGGCGCATACAAGTTAGGTAATGCTGCCAGCAAATTACTCGAGTTCTGTTTCAATAACTCCCACTCGTCGTCTTGCAGGTATAATCCGCAACGTGTGGCACGTGGTTCTGCGTCAGAGCAGAAAAAATAGCGTATGTCAATACACGGAAATTCGTCACAGATAGAAATACGAACAGAATTGTCCAAAGAATATGTGAATAGTACGCCTTCTTTTTTGCGCACACGTTTTACCGCGTCTTCAAGATCGGGTATGATCTGTAACAGCTGATTAAACGCTGCTACGCTAAGATATAAACCACGTTTAGTGGGATAACCGTCAGGATGAAACTGCCGTAGATCGATACACCACTTTTCGGCAAAACGTATTGTTCGTGCTTTACGCGAATTACCAAGATCACACCAAAACGCCGAGCGATTTAAATATTTAAAGCAAGGATCAGACGACATCGTGGAGAACGAATAATCATAGCGTGAAACTGTTGCATTTATATATCATTAGTAACAATAACGAACAGCTGCACACGGATTGAATGACATCTGGCGTAAATACCATGCATACAATGGCGTACAGAGGAGCACGTGCATTACAATGACGTACATAGACACGCTTAATTTGAATTTATGGAGCGCATTTGTTCGATCAATAACGTACATATTCACGCAGTACAAGACACCATCTTTTACCGTCTCACACTTTATGAGCAATAACGCTCACGACCAACTTTTAACCATTACATGGCTGAGAGACTCGATACACTAAAGTCGATGCGTATTATCGATGGATGCACAAAATATTTTGAAAACTATCTGACTGTAAGTTCATGGCGTATGCCAACAACTTTCAGTCATAATATTTTTGCGGTAATATAAGGCTAGTAATGCGTGCGATAACTAAGCATAAGTTTTGAATGAGAAAGACATCGATTAATGAAGCTTCGCAGCAATAATACGCGAACCCAATGCACTATGTCTATCCCATATTCGGTTAATAAACCTTTGCTAATTTCAGACATGAGTATAATTAATTTTGTCATCTCTTAAAGCGAACCGCATTCTCCTCATAATCTACGTACGCATCTTATCCTTATCAGCGTTACGCAGACTAGCAATATTTGTTATCATAGCGTGAGCAGCTAGTGCGGCTTCGGTGGACATGGATGACACCGACATTGTCTACGTACTGACTGAAAAAAGTGTGCTGTTGCTATTTATATTACACTAGTGTAACCGTATGGTACTGATGATAAATCTCCCAGTTTCAAAATACGTTTTTTAAAGACGGGTCTGAAAATATTACTGCTAATTACTGAAAGAATTCTAAAATGATTGGTGTGCGTGATCTTTGATGGATAGCTTAATAGTACGCTATTACTATCCGTAATTCCACCATCGTTTATAATTTGATCGATGGATTTTTTCATTGTATCAAAATTAACTTGTTTTGATTGTTGGGTACCGAGCGTTAAACCTTTAACCTTCGTCACCTGTTTAACGATCGATGGATCGCCTTGACGCTTCGTTTCATAACTATAGTTTTTTGGACCGAGTGCGCAAAAACTTGTTAATTCGTAATCGGAGGGGATTTCACTAGTCCAAGAACCTAGATACCCACTTCGATCTTGAATGGACGGCTCACCTTCACGTTGAAGATTTCTGATGTCTTCTGATTCTATTTAATTGTGATCACTTCGACTTCGGTAAGGCCTGTATGTGTGGTTGCTGCGACAACCGGTCTTACCGACGACGAAAGTGATGGATACAAGCTCGCCTCGTTTGTAGATGAAGGTAACGATATTTCTGTCTGTGTCCGGGCCTGATCTGACTATTCTAATCGAAGATAATGGTAAGCTACGGTGGTCTTCCGTGGATGCCAGAGTAACCGCTATAGAAAACACGAACTCGTGCCAAAAGGTAAAGTATCAAGGTGATGGATTTATTCTCTTAATTCACACGAACTCGTGCCTTGAGGTAAAGTATCAAGGTGATGGCTTTATTCTCTTAATTCTAACTATACAATAATATACTTTGAGCTAAAGTGACTTATACTGTCACAACAGAAGCTCCAATAAACTTATCTATTTGATTCAGTTTTCCTACTTACAACGATTTAAGAATTCACTTCAACGTTTTCCTAACTGACTAGCATTACTCTCAGTCGCTCTGATCTGCTATGCTATTCAATTAACTCTTGCCTACTGAAAATACATTCAGCAAGAATTTTGTACGAGGTGCGAGGCGGACCGGACTCTCGATTAAATGTTAAAGTCCCCCTTTTATACTACTTCAGTTCCTATACTCCCTCCATCTTGGTTTCGCACCGCTGGAGGCTGCTATGATTCTGATTGGATTATGACATCATTTTGATCAATCAAAACCCCGACCCTCCCTCCCCGGGCGGGTGCTTTCTTCCTAGCACTTGCGGTTTGGCTGGTTCTTGAGTAATGGGATCTGTCGTTCCCCTAACTTTATTTTAGAATTCCATCTGCTTCCCATGACAGAATGACGGATGCTTGTTTGATAGCAAGTTCCAATTTGTGTACCTTACGCTAGAATGACGGATGCTTGTTTGATAGCAAGTTTCGATTTGTGTATCTCCCATGTCAGAATGACGGATGATTGTTTGGTAGCAAGTTCCGATTTGTGTATCTTACGCCTCTACAATTAATACGTTTTTGATCGTAACTTTCGATTGCGTACCTACCGCCTACAGGACGCTACAATGTCCATGTCATGTGCATTACCTATTGGCCGACAACCTGTGGAATGCTAGAGTTAATTGGCACACGAGTTCTCATGCTTCTGTGAGAACACAGACCGCTATGTAACTAACTAAGTCCGTTTGTCATATCTAATCCCTTGGTCGATTCCAACCTGGTGCTAACCATCATGATTCAGACTCGATTCAGTTTCAAAGCTGTACCGCGCAGTGCTGATAATATATAATTTCCTAACATTACATAGACCCTATTTATTAAAGAGAACTGATGTTTGTGTGTGGAACGATAATAATCGTACACAGCAATGTTTATCTCAATACTTAAACAGCCGGATGGAATGCACTTAGCGAGATTAACCCATTCAAATTGAAGGACGAAACCAGTGAATCGATTAACCCTCAATAATTAGTTGTGGTAGTAAAACTTGATAATGACCTGAGTGAAAGTTGTTGCTGTCTTGGTGCTAAGTCGTTTATGAGCAATAATCTCTTTGCAGTAACATAAATGACTGCAGCAACAAACATCAATGAGATTGATCATGGCAGTATGCAAGTTGTACGAATATTGAATCGTTGTAGACGGGAAGAGAATGTTAAACCTACGTTAACCCTCGATGGCGTAACTTGTTGAGCATTGCTTTTACCGCTGTGAATGGTAATAGCATCCAGCCAGGAGAAGGGAAGATATGGATGATGATCAGTGCTAGTAACGTATCTAAACATAGCCGCTGATCGGTGTATCTTAATATACATGGTGACATAGTCTATTAGCTGACCTAGTATTCACATATGAAGTTCACTCGGGATTTACTCATACATACAAGATGTCCAGCGGGGTCATGACTTCCCACAAGACAATCCCATATCTACACATGCCCCTCAACCGAAGTTAATTAGCCATCTCTTAAGGCCTAAAGAGAGTGATAATTAACTCGTTGTGCATCATCAACAACCTAAACCACGCCCTACCAGAGTCCTCCAGACTATGTCATACATCCGACTACATCATATCTTAAATCCAACAATGTTAACTAAACATGTCCGGGTAACGGAATATCATGCGCAATTGACCGTCCCCGGAAACATAGGAAAACAGCATAATCCTATACAAAGTACGAACTTGTCCGGGTAATGGAATATCATGCGCAATTGACCATCCCCGGAAACACATTAATAGCATCATTAAGGCCCTTGTAATTCAAGGTGCAGCAATTAACAATATAACCCTATACACAGTAAATACAATGAAGTCAGTACATAATAACCTTAATCCTACAGTGCAAATAATCATTACTGGTCATACAATAGTTCCTATATCAAGTAATAAAATAATCACCAAATAGTGTTCCAGTAGCAGCATATAAAGTTCATACCAAAATGTCACGTTGATGATATCTCCATATAGTCCATGTTTGCGTTAGGATTGTCAATGTTAACGTATCCTGCCATCTCAATCCAGTCGGTAGCCGTCGGGTCGATCTCAGTCCGTGCAGTAGCATTAGGCGACGACCCGGCTACCATACTCAGTGGCTCCGGTAGTGCTGCAGGTCTCTGGGGCTGCTGGGTCTGAAATGGTGGCACACAGATACGAATATTGGCATGATTGTTATCACTGCTATGGGCCGCACGTGGCTTGCAACTTATCCAAGACCACATGCGTGACAATACGCCACATTTATATAATATAATCACTATAATAAGCACAACGACGAAGGAGCCAGCCGAATACGACACAAAAGAGCGTACCCCAATGCCATCGACCATCACTGGGTCGATCGCGGGTAATGGTGCTAGCAGCACATACTTAGATTTTAGTAAATGGTTCCATGGTTGCATTTTCAAATGATTCACAATCATGGACTGGTTAAGAACTCCGGTCACATCCAAATGGCCAGGCTAACCCGAGCGTACGTCCGACTGTAAGACGCAACAGGCTCGAATTGCCAGCCCTTCCCGCTATAACCACATTCGCCAGACATTAATGCATACACTCCATTACTCACCACACACCGGTCAGTCAGTCGTCCGTCGCAGTGTATATCCATTGTTTCACCAAACGTTTGCAACACTACGCCTATCTTCTTATCGGCAAACAATTTGCTAGATGTTTCATTTGATTCGGAGAGCTGAATATTACAAGCACTGTCGGTCGTATTGGTTAACAGGCTTACAATGCATGGAACGTGGGTCTTGTCGACCCGTAGTGGACCATGACACACCCGGGGCTCCTCCCCATGACATTCGGATGGCGCGAAGTACCATCCAGTTTTGGTGTCAAGACCGATGCTGGTCCGCGCGATCAGTACTTGTATGTAGTATCCCCTCGCAATTAGCGGTTCCGGCCATGCATGCAACCCGTATTCGATATATTCGCCCTCATCGATTAGCGGTAATGTCGCTACGTAATGGAGTCGTGAGTCGTCTTTCCATAACGGATACACGACCACATTGCGGTAGTAGCACTTATATGGACGTATCAGTCGATTTCCTATACTAACTTGTTTGGCCACGGAATTGAGGTCAGCAGGACTGAATAATTCTTCCGTCAATCTACCTAACTCTAGGGATGCCGTTTGTCTTTGAAACTGTGCTGCTGCCTTCTGGTAGCTATACACCACACTTTCGGCAGAGTCAACGATGTGTCCAAGCCGCACTAATGCGTATAAGTCGGCTTGTCGGGCGGCATGCACCTTAAACATATCGCTCACGTTTCTAGTTAATTCCACTAGGCCGGCGGTAATTTCGTTGATATGGTCAACGTTGGTGTTGATCCCTACGAATGCCAGTTTCACATGGGACGCCAGTTTGTTGGAGAAATGTACCAAACGATTCACGTTCTTCATAGCGACTTTGACTACCTCTTTAATTGCATCTATATCACTAGAGGTAGCGGTACCGAATGGAGACGAGGCTATGTCCCCGACAAGGTCAAATAAGCCACGTTTGCGTCGTATATTATCCCTGCTCACCATAGTTTGTTGTGTCCTAACCGAGATCTTCTTAATATTGTTAACACGATGTTGTAAACCGAAAATGTCTTGATAGCTCAACGCAGTCTTTCGACCGATGTTCGCACTAAGAACACGAAACTGCGCTAACCGTTTAAGAAATTTGGCAGGTAAATAAGGGTGGTCAATAGACTACAGTCCATTCAGCTCGGATAACGGAGATATCCTCAGGTTTAGTTATCATTACCCCGTTCGGTAATCTATGTACACTAGACGTTTTACATAATCCATTTACTAAACTCACTATAGCTATCACTACACCTAATGGTAAAATATACATGATTCCACATGCAGTGATGCTTACTGGTACAAATTATAGACAGAAGGATAATTAGCAGCGGTTACGTTGCCTTATAACTGCCTCTATACGACTAATGAAGTCATCATACAGGGCGCGGCCGAACGCGCCAATCCTGAGCCACTTGCTGTCAAACTCCACTTCCGGCACATGACTGCATTTGCGCATAAAGTAACGAGGTGCTGGTAGCGTTTCCATTGGTTCCGGCACACCCTCGGGTACCTCCTCCGAGCTGTCCATCACCACTGATGGAGGAGTCACGTGAGTTTCCATCGGTGACTCATGGTTTCGAGTCTCACTCCTACCAGGTTGACTGATGTTATTATCAACCATCCTACCCCTCTTGCTCACCCCTGGCTCGTTATCAGAAGCTGGTCGCTTCCTACGAGTTCTCTTACCAAGGGTTGCCTTAGGGTCGGATTCTGGCCCATCTTCGGACTGGGAGCATCTGCTCCCTTGGATGATCGCTATCTCTCGTACCCTTCGCAGGGTTACGAACATGGCGTGGCCGTACCTCGTCCCAGCACACTTCTGAGTCGACTACGCGTAACTTAGATATATTCAGCACACGCATCTTCCCAGACCTTTGATGCCGGACATGAGCCACTGGCCCATTGATCTTAAAGATCTCATATTCGGGGTCACTACGAGAGGTCAACTTCATGCGTTCCTCCGCCTTTACGACCACCGAATCACCCACCTTAAATACACCTGCGTTTGCACGCTTGTCAATCTGCTCACGGTGGACCTCACGAGACCTAGCCGTTTCCATATGAGCGCGCAGTAGGGCATTGTTAAGACAGGTCAGTCTTTCACCCGGATCCTGCGACGCGTCTACTGGAATAGCAAACGGCAGTCTCACCCGTCGACCGTATGTCAGATAAAATGGCGTATATCCTGTCGTGAAATGATGAGTACTGCGATATGCGGTTAACGCCGCACCCAATTCATCCTCCCACGTACGAGAAGCATTGTTAACCCCTTTCTGGATTAAGTCCTTAAGGGTCCGATTGAACCTCTCGGTACGCCCATTGGTTTGTGGGTGGTAGGGGCTCAATCTTCTGTGGTCGATCCCATGTTCTCTAAACCACTCTTCTAGCGATTTAGAACAAAATTCCTTCCCTTGATCCGTTATCACGATCTCGGGGACACCATGACGAGCGACGTACTCGTTGAAGAACTTGTCTTCAACATTTTGAGACATCTTGGCTGGAATCGGATATGCCTCAGCCCACGCAGAACAGTGATTGATCATCGTCATGATATACACATTACCTTTACTCGACTCCAACAGTGGACCTATCAAATCCATGCCGACTATCTGACTCAGATAATTGGCCATGGGCATTTCACTGTACCGTGGTCGAGTAGTGACAGGTCGGTTGACCTGGCACATCGTACACGTCTCTAGCATACGTATCACGTCTTTCCTCAAGGACGTCCACACAAACGAGTCTCTTACCATACCAATGGTCTTTTTCAGACCTTGGTGACCAGCTCGTTCATGAGCTTTCCGGAGCACTTTCTCACGGAACAGGGTAGGTAAGACAATTCGGGGGTACTCAGCGTCCAACGCTGAAGGTGTAATTAATGAATATAAAATACCATTCTTGACCATATACTCCTCCGGGGTGTTCTTGAACAACGCCGGGTATTCCCTGGTCTGCTCGGCACACAACTCGTCGTAGGGAATGTCGAATACCTCGAGAGGGACATGCAGCAATCCACCCTCGTCTACATCCAGTATGACAAAATCGCCTGTGTCTAAGGTGGCGATCTCCACTGGACGACGCAACCTGGACAACATGTCTGCTCGAATATTCTTCGAGCCTTGGATGTATTCAATCTTACATCCATACTCGGCGATCAGCACCGCCCAGCGCTGCACATTCGTGTTCTTAACTTCTCCCACAAATAAACTCTTATGGGGTTTGTGGTCAGTATACACGGTGAACTGCATGCCAAATAGATAAGGTCTAAGCTTCTTTAATGCATATATCACAGCATAAGCTTCCTTTTCTATTACGGGCCAGTTTAGCTGACTGTCCTTCAGGGTCGAGCTTACGTACTGTATCACTCGTTCTATACCCTTATCATCTACCTGTACCAATATCGCACCTATCGCATAGCTGGACGCATCGGTATAAAGCTTATACAGAGGATTTAAATTTGGATAGGCGAGAACCGTCTCACTACACAGCAAGTTTTGTAATTTCTTAAACGCTTGCTGTTCCTCCTTACCCCATTCAAAACGTTTATATTTCTTAGTCAATTCTATCAAAGGCTTAGCAATTTCGGCGTAGCCTTGCACACAAGAGCGGTAATAACCTGTAGCACCCAGGAAACTTCTCACCTCTCCCACGTCGCGGGGTGGTGATATTTCCCTGATGACCTTGACCTTTTGTACCTGAGGAGCCACTCCTTGTGCAGAAATGCGATATCCTAACAAGTCCACAGACCCACGGACAAACTCGCATTTCTTTTTCTTAACCTGCAAATTGTATTCCTGAATCCTTCGCATAACCTTACGCAAATGCTGTGCATGCTCAGCCGGATTTCTCGAATATACGACTACATCATCAACAAAAACATGCAAATATTTTCCCACGAATTCTCGGAAAATATCGTTCATTGCCCTCTGAAATACGGCACCTGAGTTGCAAAAACCAAAAGGCATCCGAACAAATCGAACAAACCTTCACTACAAACGAACGCTGTTTTCTCTATGTCTTGGCTGTCCATCGGTATCTGCCAATAGCCAGACTTCAAGTCCATAGTCGAAAATATCGTTGCGCCGCGCATCGAGTCAAAAATCTCAGTTATATTCGGTAATGGATAACTGTCTTTGCGACATATAGAATTCAACTTCCTGTAGTCAGCACAAAATCGCGTGTCCCCATCCTTCTTGGGCACTAACGTAATGGGTGACGCCCAGGGTGACGATGACGGTCTTATGACGCCTGCTGCCAGCATTTCAGCCACTTGATTCTTGACTATATTCTGCTTGGCAAGCGGTATACGGTAGGCTTTCTGCCTTATAGGAAACGCATCTCCTGTTGGCACCGTACACTTCACTTTGGGGACCAATCCTAAAGTGTTTGGACGAGCCGTATCAAAGTTATCCGCAAAGTCCTCAAGCACTTTGTCAATAGCTTTATATCCGGTCGTTTCTTTACAACTCCCATACACATAATTCGTCTGTTCCCTATAGGGATATTCAAAGGGATATACCTGGCCAAACCATACTACTACTTTGGCCTGATAGTCAATCTTCGCATTTCCCAAGTGCAAAGCGTCCGCCCCAAGCAAACATTCATGCCTCATCCTTACTACTACCGTACTCGGAATAGGACGGGCATTACTGAATTTTACCTGGGTCTCCCCCAAAAGTTTTATTGGGGAACCATTTACTGCCAAGAGCGTCTTCGCCCTTTTTAATGGCCTAGCATTCAACATGCTACGCCATATATCCTTGCGAATCAAGGATGTGCTAGCACCAGTATCCACTAAGGCATGCAGGTACTTACCCTGATCCGATGGACCGTTTTTATCCAATCTTAGACGGATTAGAAACCGCTCTGTCGGTATGCTTACCAACGGTCTCCTCCGTCCTTGTTTAACGAAGGGCTCCTTCGTCCACTAACAATTTCTGTGTAACTGTCTTGATGGGAGGATGAGTCCTGTCCGACACCATATGAATAACGGCCATGCTCATCCGTCCCTTCACCGGTCAGCACGAACCCGTCACGATCGACATATTCGTCACGGTCGCGTCTAGCATTGTTCAGGTCCATTCTGACATTTCTCGAACACTCCCGTGGCGTCGTTCGTTGGTCGTTCACCGCATCAATGTCCATGTCAACGTCTTCTTCTCGTCGTCTCTTTACGGTGAGTCGAGGTCGGCCATTCACCGGACTCGATGGCGTACGGTTTCCGCTATGCTGTGTTTGTGGGCAATCTCGAACGAAGTGTCCATTCTGACCACACCCAAAACACTTCACCGTTACAGCAGGGGTCGGCTGCCATTTCATGTACTCCCCAAAACAATGCTGGGCCACATGTCTTTCTCTCCCACACTGGGAACAGGTAATTGGCGGCGCCCGTCGTGGTTGTCGGGGTCGCTGGGCAGCCTGTCTACTGACGTTCTCCCTCGGGTGTACCGCTTGACGACAGTCACTTTTGTAATGGCCGACTCAGCCACAATTATAGCAGGTAATATGCTGCAAGTCTCGTCCCATTCTGACTGGTCGGGGCGAGGGTGGGGCGCATTGCTTTGCCTGCTGGGCTGTCTTCTTCATGGGCTGGGTGGCCCCCAGCCACCGGCTTCTGCTCTCTTAACTGCAGGTCACCGACCAAGCCACAGAGTTGCTCAATCATTTTACTTTGTTGAGCTATCTGGTGTTTCAACGTTCGCACCACACTCCAGATCTCTTTTTCCTCCTCGGGACCGACCATGTTTACCTCCATACTTTCTTCTTGGCGATCCTCGATCTTCATCGCCTTGAGTAGGTCATCACACGTAGCCTCCTCTTCCGCAATTTCAATCGCTCGGGCCAAGGTGGTAGCCTTCTTTCGTACAATTCGCTTGCTACGCCGATGGTCAGATAGACCCTTGAGGTATATTCCCAGCACTGTCCGATGGTTGTCGGCGTTCTCAGTTGGGTAAGCGCGCGTGCTCATCTCCCGGAATCGTCGGTTGAAGGTTATGACCATCTCGTTCCTGCGCTGTCGTACACCCTCTAGATCGTACTTAATGGGTTCGCCCTCGTTGGCCGATATGAAGTTCACGGTGATGTATTCGTAGAACTCGTCGAACATGACGTCTTCTCGGACTTTGCCTATCAAGAACCCGTCAATGGCTCTTGATAGCTGGCCGCGTGCCGCTCGGGTGATGACGTAGGCTGGTATGCCCTCTAGTCTCCCCTCGTTTGCGACCCACGCTCTTCGTGTTTCGTCCAAAAATGTTCGTACCTCCTCCGGTACCACTCCGTCGCAGGGCTGAATGCGGTAAATCGTGTCCCTGATCTCTCGGCAGTATACCCGCTCGGCCTCCCGACGGTTGCTGCTGTCGACGATGGCCCCCGCCATCGCTATGCCCATCGTCTGCATAGCGGCGATGGTTTCCGGTCGAAGCTGGTGTGCTACTGGTACTTCTACGGGTGGCATAGTTGGGTCAGCGATTCTCTTGGGTCCGGTTGCCATGCTATCTTCACTGGCAATGTAAAGCTATGATCACTCTCTGCAAACGGGGTTGCTCGGGGCAAACTACCTCTGTAGTTATCTTCACTGCAGCACCCGTGCAACACTCGCGATGCCGTATGATACGGGTGCTTTCTGACAACTTTGCAACATTTATGAATTCTTGTACTCGGTCCCCCAGGTCCTCTAGTATTACTATGCCCGGCCGGTCTGCTTGGGCCATATGCTACGTACTCACTGTGTTCGGTTACTCTGGATCCTGGCGGTGGCTCGCCACTGAAGATTTCTGATGTCTTCTGATTCTATTTAATTGTGATCACTTCGACTTCGGTAAGGCCTGTATGTGTGGTTGCTGCGACAACCGGTCTTACCGATGACGAAAGTGATGGATACAAGCTCGCCTCGTTTGTAGATGAAGGTAACGATATTTCTGACTGTATCCGGGCCTGATCTGACTATTCTAATCGAAGATAATGGTAAGCTACGGTGGTCTTCCGTGGATGCCAGAGTAACCGCTATAGAAAACACGAACTCATGCCTTGAGGTAAAGTATCAAGGTGATGGCTTTATTCTCTTAATTCTAACTATACAATAATATACTTTGAGCTAAAGTGACTTATACTGTCACAACAGAAGCTACAATAAACTTATTTATTTGATTCAGTTTTCCTACTTACAACGATTTAAGAATTCACTTCAACGTTTTCCTAACTGACTAGCATTACTCTCAGTCGCTCTGATCTGTTATGCTATTCAATTAACTCTTGCCTACTGAAAATACATTCAGCAAGAATTTTGTACGAGGTGCGAGGCGGACCAGACTCTCGATTAAAAGTTAAAGTCCCCCTTTTATACTACTTCAGTTCCTATACTCCCTCCATCTTGGTTTCGCACCGCCGGAGGCTGCTCTGATTCTGATTGGATTATGACATCATTTTGATCAATCAAAACCCCGACCCTCCCTCCCCGGGCGGGTGCTTTCTTCCTAGCACTTGCGGTTTGGCTGGTTCTTGAGTAATGGGATCTGTCATTCCCCTAACTTTATTTTAGAATTCCATCTGCTTCCGATGACAGAATGACGGATGCTTGTTTGATAGCAAGTTCCGATTTGTGTACCTTACGCTAGAATGACGGATGCTTGTTTGATAGCAAGTTTCGATTTGTGTATCTCCCATGTCAGAATGACGGATGATTGTTTGGTAGCAAGTTCCGATTTGTGTATCTTACGCCTCTACAATTAATACGTTTTTGATCATAACTTTCGATTGCGTACCTACCGCCTACAGGATGCTACAATGTCCATGTCATGTGCATTACCTATTGGCTGACAACCTGTGGAATGCTAGAGTTAATTGGCACATGAGTTCCCATGCTTCTGTGAGAACACAGACCGCTATGTAACTAACTAAGTCCGTTTGTCATATCTAATCCCTTGGTCGATTCCAACCTGGTGCTAACCATTATATGATTCATACTCGATTCAGTTTCAAAGCTGTACCGCGCAGTGCTGATAATATATAATTTCCTAACATTACATAGACCCTATTTATTAAAGAGAACTGAAGTTTGTGTGTGGAACGATAATAATCGTACACAGCAACGTTTATCTCAATACTTAAACAGCTAGATGGAATGCACTTAGCGAGATTAACCCATTCAAATTGAAGGACGAAACCAGTGAATCGATTAACCCTCAATAATTAGTTGTGGTAGTAAAACTTGATAATGACCTGAGTGAAAGTTGTTGCTGTCTTGGTGCTAAGTCGTTTATGAGCAATAATCTCTTTGCAGTAACATAAATGACTGCAGCAACAAACATCAATGAGTTTGATCATGGCAGTATGCAAGTTGTATGAATATTGAATCGTTGTAGACGGGAAGAGAATGTTAAGCCTACGTTAGCCCTCGATGGCGTAACTTGTTGCGCATTGCTTTTACCGCTGTGAATGGTAATAGCATCAAGCCAGGAGAAGGGAAGATATATGGATGATGATCAGTGCTAGTAATGTATCTAAACATAGCCGCTGATCGGTGCATCTTAACGTACATGGTGACATAGTCTATTAGCTCACCTGGTATTCACATATGAATTTCACTCGGGATTTATTCGTACATACAAGATGTCCAGCGGGGTCATGACTTCCCTCAAGACAATCCCATATCTACACAGTGTACTAAATACCACCGAATCCGTATCGTGATAGGCTACGAGGCGTCCGAGTAAGGACAAGACTTTGTACAGTTTTATTCAGCCATAGGCTGTCACGAAAGACGCAAGAATACAGTTGGTATCTAATGGTGACTGAACGTACTTGTCATTGACCGAATAGGATGCCATTAGAAGACTATCGTTCAGGAATGTAATGGAACCTACAGTTGTACTTTTATCATTCAGAAGGGAGAGTAGACGTTTACGTGTTGATATCACGCTATTCTTTTTATGATCACGAAGAGAAAATTGTCCCACAAAATATTCAAACAGGATTTAGCGACAAAGCGTAAACCCGGGTTATACGATATTTTGGCAGGGTCGAGCTGTATTCCTTCATGTTTATAATAGTCAGCCACGTAATTCGCCTTTTCACTCTCACTACCGACACAATCAGGATAACCGCTACTTTCCTGTTTAATTTTCAGAAAACGGTTAATGTATTCTGAAAATAACCCATCGTCGCCATGCGGCTCATATTGCGATGACGCGTGATAATGCCATACTTCATACTTTTTTTTAATGACATAACCGTTGCGTATAGCTAACTGTAACTCTGGAGTGGTCCATGTTCCGCATAAACTGCGCTGTTATTCCGTATGTTCGCATACAGAAGATTGTTAATTTTTTGCGCTTTCGTCGTATAGTACAAACATGAGTCGCGAATTTATTCGAGCAGGTAGCACGGGAAAGTATAAATCACGAGGTGGAAGGACTTTGCATTTAATAAGAGTGTGGTATGCTCATCCGCTTCCATAAATAAACGAATCGCGGATGTATGGCCACCGAATAGCGCATTCAAACACTGTGTTGCAGAAATACTAACTCCACTGGATCATATTTGTAATCTATCACTGACACAGGGTATATTTCCAACAAGACTAAAGGTTGCACGTGTTACACCACCATACAAAACCAAAGATGCATCTGATTTTACTAACTATAGGCCAGTCTCGGTACTTCCACTCTTCTCTAAACTCCTGGAAAAGCTGTATTTTAGTAGAATTACCAATTACCTAAGCAAAAACTCCATCTTATATCCATCTCAGTATCGTTTCAGAGAAAAACACTCTACTATGCTTGCCATTGTGGATATGATTGAAAAAACCCTATCTATTTCCCTAGAGAATAATGAACATACTTTGGGTGTATTCCTGGACCTTTCCAAGGCCTTCGATACAATTGACCATACGATTCCATACGACAAAAGCTGGCATACTATGGAATACGGGGCACTGCATTGAATTGGATACAGAGCTACCTGTCAAACAGAAAACAATGTGTGCAATTCAATGGAGTCATTTCAGAATATAAAGAGGTAATCTGTGGTGTACCCCAAGGTTCAGTCCTTGGCCCCCTGCTATTTCTCTTGTATACACCTGTGCAAAAGTTAAGCACCAGCAAAAACAATAGAACGTAGAAACATGATGGTACAACTAGGCTGCCATACTTTTTGTCCCCACGTTAGCTGACATAATTCCAAGTACGAAATGCACATGCATGCATGACTTCACGCCGCTTGATGTCCGTGCGTGGCGGGAAACAGCACACATGTTCAGTTATGTAAAAGTCCAATTTGAGGTGGAGAACATTACATACAGATTTAGGCGACAAGATTAGGAATTTTGTGTTCATGACCGTGGTTTATTTGTACAGAGAGAATTAGCTCTTGATTGTGAACCGCTATGGCAAGACGAAGGTTAAGTGATCGTGTGAAATGGCAAATCATAGGCATGCATACCACTGGTATGTCATGCAGAGAGATTGGCAGGCAGTTGAACATTAACCATACTGTAATCAGTCGTTTGATTGCAAAACATGGGCAAACTAACGAGGTGAAGGACAGGCCTAGATCTGGAAGACCGAAGAAGACTACTGCCCGTGATGATCGAGCCCTAGTATGCCTTGTTAGGAGATCTCCATTCACCAACAGCAGAGTGCTCAGCCAGCAATGGGAAATGCGCAATAGAGTGTCAATGTCTACCGTCAAAAGGAGACTGTATGCTGCTGGCATGAAAGCTAGGAGACCTGTCAGACGTCCTCTCCTCACTGCACACCACAAAGAGGAGCGTCTGAGGTGGTGCAACGAAAGAAGACACTGGAACATGAGATCCTGGAGACGGGTACACTGGTCCGATGAAAGTCGGTTCCTGCTTCATGCCACAGATGGTCGAACTCGTGTATGGAGGTCCAGACGCACGGCGTACAACCAACGTAACATCATGGAAGAAGTTCCATTTGGTGGAGGTTCCGTTATGATATGGGGGTGCATCTCATTTGATTGTAAGCTGGATCTGTTGACTGTACCTGGAACACTAAATGGACAAAGATATCAAGATTCCATACTGGATAGAGTTGTGGTCCCTCATTTTGTAAATCATGCACCTGGAACCCACCCTATATTCATGGATGACAACGCCCGACCACATCGTGCTAGAGCTGTGCATGAATACCTCCGCCAGAATGCCATCGAAACCCTACCATGGCCAGCAAGGAGCCCTGACATGAACCCTATTGAGCATATCTGGGACATTCTGGGAAACATGGTGAGAAGGAGGGATCCTCCTGTGCAGAACCTACAGGAATTAACAGACGCACTCCATCTTGAATGGCAACGAATACCACAATGGCGTATCAGTCGGTTGGTGACCAGCATGAGACGTCGTGTCCAGGCCGTCATCAAGGCACAAGGTGGATATACCCGGTATTAATAATGACAGTCTCAAACTCGTGCACAGATGTTAAACTTCGTTTTCAGACACCATTAATGACAATCTAGCCACGTGTGTCAACTGTAGGGCAATAGTTGTCAGTTGTGTCAACGTAACCATATTCAGGCCTCGTTTTCAAGTTCAAACAAAAACATACAGTGTTTCCCCACCATCATAATCAGCATTCCTCTAGTTGCATTATTACCTCTTGCACTAAGATGGATGGGTACATAAATGTTTATGCTATTGCTTTCTTCATAGCACATGAATATACCCTCGCATGTGCGTAAAAGTAGGGTGGTGCTTAACTTTTGCACAGGTGTATATATGAATGACATACCCAAAGTCTGTAACCATCTCTCTTTAATCCTCTTTGCAGATGATACTAATGCTTTCTGCAGCCATAAGGACATAGAAATTCTTGACAAACATGTTAATAATGAAATGGCAAAGTTAATAGATTGGTTTAAAGTTAACAAACTGTCCTTAAGTGTAAGTGAAACCAACTATATATTATTTACAAAATCTAATAACACATCTGAAGCTAAACTAAAAAAACTAAAATTACTACAAAAGCAATCTATTAAATTATTTGCACAAACAGCAGGTGGCCAGGATATCTTTAAAGTAGAAAAAATTCTAAAACTGGAGGACATTGGAAGGCTCCGATTATACACAATTTTAAGAGATTTCCACAATGGCAACTTACTCTCTTCTTTAACCAGTATCTTTACAGTCAATACACAAATACACTCTCACAACACCAGAACACGAAATAACCTGCACACAAGACACCACCAAACAAAAGCAGCTCAACAAAAACCCTCATATAAAGCAATACAATTATGGAATAACACAGACACAAAGACACGCACAGACATTATTACGCTACAGTCATTTAAACAGAAGATCACAAATATGATTATAAACACATACCAGGCCCTTAAAACCCCCACAAAAAACCCCACACCACCATATGATGGCATTATCATACTTGCACCCAGTCACCAAAACAAATAATAATAATAATAATAATAATAATCATTTTAATTAGCAAGATAAGCACACCTATGTACCTGTAAATATGTTGTCTTTCTGTCCCATGCCCCATGTCTCTTGTTCGTCTTTTAGGACTAGGTTAAACCTGAACTAATTGTGTCATATATTTTTAGTGTCAGTCCTTCATGTATTATATATAGTCTATATCGTCTCTGCTTTTGGTGGACCACCTGCTGTGTATTTACAGATTGCACATTGTATATCAAAATAAATGAATATGAATCTGAATATGAAGACTGGGCTGTCATCCGACATCAACTATTTACACTATCAGAGCGTATACACGACTGAGCTCCCGATACAGGGCCTGACACTCAACGTGAGTTCTTTTACGCCCCCCCCCCCCCCATGGCACAGACACCACACAAGACGGGACCGACGGCTTTATGTCCCCTCCGAAGGACGTGTCATGTGAATGACGTATGGAATGGCGCAGGTTTTTACACCTTGATCACATGCCTGAACGGGGCATCGAACCCGGCTCTTTTGGATTGGAATTCCAAGCATGTGCGCCACACCGGTTTTGCCAACCGAGTCAACTTTTCTGTTCTGTACTCGGAACGCCAGCCTAGATGGGCTCACCCCTGACACGAGCAGGGTAACGAAGAGTTGCAACTTGAGTTGCACAATGGTTTATTATTAAAGTTTTTATTAATTTAACTAATGTTCGGAAGACACGAAGAAGCAATGGATGTTGCTGAGTACACGCGCACAAGCTGGATTGAATCTGTTGCGACACTGACACTCCTGGGAGAGTATCCAGGTTATATTAATTTCCCAGAAATCGTAGCTCAGGCAAGCAATTCGATCGTGTTGAGAAGTGTGTACATACTGTACATAGTTCGTGTGTGATAGCGTGACAAAAGTCAGTGTGGCAAAAGGTGTATGTGCACAAAGTACAAATTCACGGAGATTTAGTTATATACAATGGCTTTCCAGGTCAGTTCACTTCAAATGAAGGGCATTGCAGAGAGCGTGTGTGATTCTGGATACTTTTTGATAGTTCTCTGCAGACAGGTTGATATCGGAGCAAGTGAAAAGTTTGGAGTGGTCCAAGATTAGTTGAGCCACGTTTTCGGGGTCAGCAATCAGCCTATCATATGCTACTGGGTCGATCTCCTGGAGTACAACAGAGCGGATATCGTCTAGATACGGTTTTCTGGATTCCATCAGCGTTGGACAAGTTACGAGGAAGTGAGTTCTGTCTTCTTTTGTTAGCCGACACAGGTGGCATGTGTCAGGTGCAGCAAACTGATTAACGCGACTACGATTAGCTTGTAGAATGTATGTATCAACCAGGAGTTTCGCTTTAATCGTGGCACGTCTTACATCTCTTGTTGTATTATCAGTAGAGCTCCAGACATGGTGGACACGGTTCACTGAGCAGTCGAGAACGTTAAGATACTTGAGGGTGGATTTTGTGCTGGCGTCATTCTTCCAGGCTTCATGAACAACTTTATTAACCTGTGTGTCTACTGCTGCTTTCCACTGAGGTTTTGAAGGGATGCTGTCAATCAGCTGGTAGATACTTGGAGGATCATACTTAGAGAGTAGGTGTTGACATCTCATAAACCAGCTGCTGCTTCTGATACTCTTTACAGCTAACTGTCTCGCAGCTATTTGATACTCTAGCATCTCTCGGTTTCTGAGTATGTTTCCTAAGAAGTTCAGTTTTCTGCAGTCTATCTCAGCTTCTATGGGTCTTATGCCCAGTAAGTAAAGTGTTGCTATTGAGGATGTACACTTTGAAAGGGATTGGAGTTGCCGGAGAATCTTGCATTGGAATTGCTCCATGAGATTAATCTCGGTTTGGTTCATTTCCAGAGTTTCTAGACCAAAGAGTAATCTTGGGCGACAGTAGATTTTCCATACATGCGCAGCTAGTGCAGGAGACATTCCGCCATTGCCGTGCAGTCCAGATCCCATCAAGGAGTACACCGTTCTCCGTGCCATTTGAATCCTCTTCTGCACATTTTCTTTGCCCCATAGGGAACGTTCTATACCCAGATGTGTTTCACAGTTTGGTTCAAGGATTTGTTTTTCTCCTAGCTGTATTTTGGGCATATCGTTTGGTCGTTTGTTAAGAAAGATAAGAGCACCCTTTGCTGGATTGATAGAGTACCGTTCCTGATTTGTGTAGTGATGGACAACGTTGAGAATCTCTTGGAGATGATTAGTATCGCGTGCGAGAATGGCAATGTCATCAGCGCAAGTTGGTGCTGAGCAATTAATGTGTCCAATTTTTTATCCGACTTGCATATCCTCAATCATATGTAGGAGATTGTTGTTGAATAGTTTATAATGGATGGTGGAAAGGATTCCACCCTGGCGTACTCCCTGCTGGATCTGTAGAGGTGAGGAAATTCGGCCCTTAAGCTTGACCACAGTTTCGGCATCAGTATAGAGGTCTTGGATGGTTCCCCAGAGTGATTGTTCGACTCCGCTGATGTATATCTTGCGAAGGAGTGAAGCATGCCAAACTACATCAAACGCCTTGCAGGCATCTAGCGTGACCATAGCCACTTGTTCCTGGTTGTCCTTGGCCTCGTTCACAACCTCTGAAATGATCAACGCTGTGTTGTTGGAGGACGATCCCTCTGTGAATCCTCTCTGCCACATGGACTGAATGTTATCGTGGTTATGTTTGGTTCGGTTTAAAAACAGTTTCTCAAGTATCTTTCCGATTAATGACAGGACTATAATCCCCCTATAATTTGTTGCTAGTTTACTATCTTTATCTTTCTTGAGGACAGGTGTTAATATTCCTTGCTTCATGTCACGTGGAACGTGTCCCTTTGAGAGAATATAGTTCATTAGAACTGCTAAGTGATCAAATACTGCTGCTGGGGCATGCTTCAGATGCTCTGCGGTTAGTCCTTGATAATCCGGAGCTTTATTGTTCTTAAACCCAGCTACAATTTCCCTGAGCTCTAATTCTGTTACAGGCTGATTCTGTTTTTTCTGGTTACAACACAGGTCTTCAATTACGATGAGATCGTTCTCCACTAGGGTCTTATAGGCTTCGTCGAATGCTGCATCTTGAAGAGGACTGGCCAGTGCACCAAAGTGTTCCTTAAATGCCACTAAGATATCAGTCTCATCAGTACACGTTGATCCATGATGTATAAGGTGGTGGATTCCATTATTGCCTAGAGTACGTTGTTTTGCAATTAGGTAGAAGAAGGTTTGTCTGTCATATTCGTGTGCCTCCATGATCTTGTTGCAATGGTCACTCCGTTTCTGCCTGTTCATCAGTCGTATAGCCTGCCTTAATGCCCACCTAGCATCTTTTCGCCAACGGTTTGCAGCATTATCATTCTCAATTGACTTGCCTTCAAGAATCCATATCCTGTGTGCTTTTTTACTTATAGTGGCCAGGGCATTTAAAGTTGGGGTCCATATTTTGTTGTTGTTTGGGCGCTTCCTTGTTCCGTCCTTGACTGAACACACAGAAGCCTGGAGAGAAGCGCTGTGCATGGCACTTGAGAGTGTCTTTACCATCATATGTGCTGCTAGATTACTTTCTATTTCCGGGGTTTTGCCAGATAGGATGCCATCAACCATCTCTTTGTACTGCTCAACATCACACTTTCTCCAGTGAATTCTCTCAGTGATATGGTCTGTCTGGAGATGCATTTTAGATTCTTGTGCTTTACCTACCTTCTTGTGGGTGTTGAAGGTAACCGCAGCTGTAAGTATCACATCAGTATGATCTGAGAGGTTCAGTGGATGTTTTGGAGTTATCATGACTTGTTTGGCCATAGGCTTGGACCTGCCAGACAGCAGCCAGTAATCTATTTGTGATGATACCTTTCCACTTTCAGAACAGAATGTAGGTTTGATAGGGTAATTCTGAGGAAGATGTATATCATGCTCACTCATGAAGTCTTTTAGCTTTTGGTCTCTAGGGATCCCTTTATCTCTATGAGCTGATGCATTTATGTCACCGCCTATTATGATGAGATGAGTTCCTTCATATTTTTCTATAAGTTCATGAATTTCATCCAGGACTGCCTCAAAGTTCGGATTGGGCATTTCCACGTGAAGGCATGTACACATTAATAAGGTAGATTGGCACTTCAGTAAGTATTTCTAATGCCACGATCCTATGACTTCCCTCATCTGTTTTTCTGAGGTACTGGTCCAGACTACTTGACCAAATGATGGCTGTCCCACTGTAGCCTCTTGGTGCCTGAAGTGGTGGTATTGGATCATCATCGTCAATACACTTGGCATGGAAGTTGCCTTTGCTGTAGACCTTTGTTAGTACTTCTTCCACCTTGTACCCGTAGAGCCAGTGCTCCTGCAGTAGGATGATTTCGTTATTCTTTGAGAGCATATGAAGGTAACCAATATTCGTCTCAGCATTCTTTGCGTTCAGTGTTGCAATATTAATCAAGCGATCACCATCTATAGCCGCTGCACTCGATGCGTTTTCCTCCTGAGCTGGTTGGCTTTGCTCAGGTGGATCTGCCATTGGCAGACTTACAACAGGTGGATCACTTGTGGCACTGCTCATAGGCTTGCCTATTTGAACTGTATCATGGGTTGACATTGTGTTGGTACCCATTGTTGGAGTTGGGCTACAGTGCGGGGGCGGCATGAAGTAGCAGCTGCAGATATGAGCCTGTCGAATACGGGTGTGGTATGATTGGCCTTGCTAGGGACTGTTGTTGTACAGTAGGTTGGAGATGAGTCATTGGAAACATCATGTTCATCATTGGATGTCTGTCCCGTACAGCATATTGACGCCACAGGTCTGGTCCCAAGTGGAAGGCACTGGTAGTATGGTAGTTTGGCGGACGTACTGCAGGGGCAGCTTCTTGATGGCTGATAACCGGTGGAACAAGATATGGATAACCTTGAGGCCATACTGGGCGTGTCTCCAATGGACCGTTCACTCGAGGACCGGGGATCTGGTTTACTGTCGTCATAGTGACATGTTGTCGCTTTTGCTGTGGTTTTGTCTTTGGCTGGCTCGTATATCGCTTTTTCTGTTTTTTCCTGTGGCCCACCTCTAAAAAATGATGCCGTTGATCTGGTTGCAGGTTCCGGCACTGGTTGGATATCTGTTTAGTATGCAGTGGCCGTGAGTGAGGTAGTGAGTCGGCATCCTGTTGGTCTTGCTGGGAATCGTCACTGTTAGTATGTGGGCTGCGCCATGCGGGTGGAGACATGCCGACTTCGTCCGTTCTGCCAGATGTTTTTTCAGCGGGTTTTTGCTGCCATGCTTTGGTCTTTCGAGATTGGTTAGTCGATGAGTTGATATGCATTGCTTTTAGGCGGGGAGGAAGTATTCTGTCACCTGCATGACTGTTGTGATGGGGTCTCTCAGAAGCGGTATTTTGTGTTGAATGACTGCGATGCAAGTTCTGATACCGATCAAGTGATTGATTGTTATGTGATGTGTACTGACCAGATGATGTCATTCTAGTGCTGCCCTGTCTACCATAACACCATTCTTCAACAATATTCTGGGATGGCCTACCATGAGGGAACTGGTTATACTGTGTGCTATGCTGGTTTTTGGGGCGGCCACCGAGGTGGAGTACTAGTATCATATGGTCCTGGTGCTACACGTACGTGCTGGGGGTCATTCTGAGCATCAGTTTGCCTTGGGGGAAGCCTGTACAGAGACGCATCTCGGTTAGGTGATCTATATGCTTGTGGCTGTGCTAGGTTTGTCACTACCCTGGAATGTTGCTTGAATTCTGATGAGCACCGCAGTGCTGACAAAGTGCACACGTCTGACTACTGAGAGGGCTTTGTTTAAGTTGAGTCTCTAAGTGATATACTCTACTTTCAAGCATTTTCATTTCCAGATCAGACACCTTGCAATAAGATACTGCATTGATCCTCCATCTCCTGCTTCGTTGGGTCGAGTGTGAATGTTACCACTACACTCACTGTTACAGCAGTGTCGATTCGACCAAGGCATGTTCTCTGGGTGCGTGGAAGCTTCTGGTGTGGCAGCTGCTTTCAAGAGAAGCATCCTATTACTTTTCTTAGGCTCTGCAATTTTATTCTCCATGATGGTGATATAAGACTGAGAGTATGTGTTTTGTTCTAGATTGTGCTTCAACTCAAATTCTTTGGCTGCAGTTTTCTTTTCCAGGTCCCTGAGGCGCTTTTCCTTGCTCACTAGTTGTTTCTCTCTGTGCTTTAGCTCGTTTTCTTTTATGGTACAATCGTCATTAATCAGGATTCCTGCTGGTATATTGCATTCTGTTGGATTATGCTTATCTGAAGAGTGTTCCACATCTTGCATGTCTAGTGGCTGCTCATTAAGCATTGCCTCTAATGATGTAGTCGCTGGGTCTGCACCACTACATGGTAGATCAGCAGAGGCATGTCCAGGTTCTAGGGATGGACTTGTATTTACTACGATGGAGGAGGGAACATTATCGACGCACACTGGACCATCACTATGAAGTAGTTCCAGGTCACTGGATTCTATATGGGTTGGTGCTGTCTCAGAGTTTGTGTCGGTAGAACATATCTCTAGACTGGAAGTATTCATCCCTGGTGATGCCGTGAGCAGGTGCTCTGGTTGCTTACAGGTCACACATCTGTATCAGCATTCTGGGTCTGCTAATACAGGGTCATCATCTTGTAATTTCGCACAGCTGGCATGTGTCCAAGACTGACAGAAGGAGCATTCTACTGATAAGTGGTCGCACTGGACGATGTAATTGCATATCTGGCATGCAGCTTCATCAACATTATGTCTCAAGGGAGAACAAGACACATTGTGGATATCTGTTCAATGGGATAATGGTTCATTTCCATGAACCTCAAGCGCCAGTAAATTATCAGCAGTGTGATTACATGCATAGTTATGTGTATGTTTATCACGACTTACATTCTTCTCCAATTTTCTGTCACCCCCAGCTGCCTGCTTGATGGTTTCATTTATCTGTTGAGCTGTAACCGGTTGTTTACTCAGGAAATCTTCAAGAATCGGGATATGGCGTGATCTGAACACCTTGATCGCGTGAGGGCCATTTACCAACATCTTTGAACGTGTGTTATACATGATGATTGTGAATTGTTCCTGCCTGCCAAATGCGCCAGCAGAGGTATGGTTATACACCCTTAGCTGCTCTTCTACTGTTAGATTGGACTCCTCTCGGATTGAGGCAAGCTAAGCAATATGGGTTTTAGATGTACATCTGGCAGCACCACAGTAGAATTCGATGAGGAAGTTCTTAGCAACTTCATAGGCTCCTGCACTCATGATTAACACCAGCTGTCCGTCATGGCTACCATCTTTGACCAAGACCTGGATTGCTGGGGCATGGGCAGCCAGTAGCTTCTTCTTGATTGCTTTACCCCAATTCAACATGTATTCTTTCTGTTCTGTGCCGCTATGGTCTGGGCCCTTGTTAGAGGCTCTCTCAGGGTTTGGGGAGTATATAGCTGGTGGCGGAGCAGCACTACCCGTCTTTGATCGGGTCAATTTCACATTAGCAGTCGCAGAGCCTAGTTGGTTGTTGTCTGATAGCTTTTTTGTTTGCGAGTGAGTTTGTGATGTTGAAGTCACCAGCGCCATCATTTGATTGAGTAGTGGTGGCTTGTGAGGTTGGTAGCTTGTTTGTACTATGAGTAGTGTAGCAATACAAAGAAGACCCGCAAGCAGGCCGGGCAGCGCAACATCAACATCAACATCAACATCAATTTACAAGGCATAAGCCATTGGCTTGTTATTGCCTCAGTGCCAAACTGGTAGGGCAGGCAACCCTGGTCTGGATACAACACGTGTAGCTATCTTCATGTGTGCATGTTCATGTAGATGCACAGGCTGTTTCAAGATTAGTCCACTGTGATGTAATAATTGTATTATGACTTTGGGAATTGACGGCTCACATATGTTGTATAAGCATATGTGTAACAGCAACGTCCAAAGCCACACCACAATTAATTGTGTTCAGTCGAATTCAAATATTCTTTCTTTGAAAAAGATGTCTAGTTTGCCCTTGAATATTTCTACTGTGGTTGCTTCGACTATTGTTGTTGGCAGTGAATTCCAATGTGGTGCCACTCTATTTGCGAAGGAGTGCTTCCGAATATCTTTGCTGCTACGTTTTATGTTGAGCTTGAGCATATGACCTCTGGTCCGTGTAACATTGGACAGTTCGAAAAAGTAGTTCTTATCAATATTATATAGATCTTTGATGAGTTTGAATGTTTCAATCAAATCTCCACGAAACCGTCTATATTTCAGTGACATTAGATTTAGGGCTTCAAGTCTTTCTGTGTAGCTATACTCTCTGATTTGTGGGACAAGTTTTGTTGCTCTGCGTTGTACTCTTTCTAATAGCTGCGATTGCCTTTTCAGTCTTGGAGACCATGCTGAGTTGCAGTATTCAAGAATGGGTCGCACAAGTGATTTGTATAGTAGCGTGAAAGTAGATTGATCAATGTTGGTAAATGTTCTCTTGATTAGTCCTATTGTACTGTTTGCCTTGGATACAATGTTCCCTATATGTATGTCAAAAGAGAGGTTTCTGTCGACATGAACCCCCAAATCTTTTTCTACATCTGATGTTGATACAGGATGTGGATCAGGTGTATCTGTCATATAGTATTTGGTTTGAGGGTTATTTCTGCCGAAGTGCATGACATGCGTTTTGTCTGTGTTGAAAGATAGTTGCCATGTCTGCGACCATTTACATACTTTATTTATGTTTTCCTGAATCTGACTGGTAGCTGGGTTGCCGTACATCTTTGTATCATCTGCAAATATTTTGCAGTGGCAGGTTAATCGATCAGGTAGGTCATTTATATATATCAGAAAAAGTATAGGTCCTAGAACACTTCCTTGTGGCACGCCACTGGTCACCTCAATCCAGTCCGATGATGCATCATTAATTCTAACTCTCTGGCTCCTGTTGCTTAAGTAGTTCCCTATCCATTTTACTAAATTTTCGCCAATACCATAGCTTCTCAGTTTTGTTTGGAGTCGTTGGTGTGGCACAGTATCGAAAGCTTTTGAAAAGTCTAAATATATTGCATCGACAGGTTCGTTTGAGTCAAGCATGGCTGTTAAATCCTCCAGGTATTCTAGTAGTTGAGTTTTACATGATCTTTTACGTCTAAATCCATGCTGACATTTGGTAAATAGATTAGCCGTTTCCAGGAAATTTACAATACTGTCTCTTATAAAAGATTCTAGGACCTTGCATAATGTAGAAGTGAGACTGATTGGTCTGTAGTTGCTTGGGTCATTCTTGGAGCCTTTTTTGTGTATGCAGCATACATTTGCCATTTTCCAGATGTCGGGTAAAATGCCTTCTTCAAGAGACTTGTTGAAAATTATGCATAGTGGTGTACTAATTTCTTTAGCAGCTTCTTTTAGTATTCTCACTGGTATTTCATCCGGGCCATTGCTTTTGTTGGGGTTGAGTCCTTTTAGTTTATTTTCGATGGCAATAGGTGTTATTAATATGTCTTTTAGTATGGTACCATTGTTTCTGGGGTTAATGATTGGTGTAGAAAGAAGATTTTCTGGAGTGAACATGTTTGAGAAAAATGTGTTGAGAATGTTTGCTTTTTCTGTATCATCTGTGGTCATGGTGTCGTTTGCAGGGTTACGTAGCTTGCTAATTGATTCACGTAGAACTGTTTTACTCTTGACATAGTTCCAAAAGGCTTTAGGATTTTTCTTACTTTCAGTTGCCACTTTACGTTCAAATGTCTGTTTTGATTTTCTGATGCATGCTGTTGCTTTGTTTCTAGCAAAATGCGAGCGCTGGTGGTATTTACTGGTCATATGTAATGCTGGTAAAGATTTTTCATATATGGTAGCGCTTAATCGGTTAAAAATATATAGCTCTTGGGTAAGGCTGTTAAAAATTGTTCTTATATGATAGGACATATGTACTGTAGTCAGCATGCTTGTTAAAATACTGGTTAAAATTAGTTCATATGATGACGATGAGTCACTGGTTAAAATCACACAGACAAAGTCAATAAGTGGAAGGGTGCAAGATTGCAAATTAAAACAGATGTCAGCACGTAGATGTGCTCTGTAACAGGTGTGACGTCACAACAAGAAGACGTCACAACATCATAAAACAAGTGTCAATGTATTTTTACCGCCATTAATTGCTGCTTCAGTGTGAATCTGCTTTCATGGTACTCAAAATGCGAGGATTGACATTAAATTGGAGAGTTCCTACCTTAGTTCAGGCGGGTGTGTGTGTGTGTGTGTGTGTGTGTGTGTGTGTGTGTGTGCACGATATATAACCAACACGCCGAACTATAAGCGCTCTATGGATATCTAAATCTATGGTTATTACTCACTCGAAACCGAATGTTTTCATTTGTGAATTGTAATTGGTGAATTGTAAAATTTAAAGTTTAATGTTTAGTACCAAAAATAAGTGCTATACATGGCTGAACAATTTTTGATTTCAGCTCCCGGCAAAGTGATTTTGCACGGCGAACATTCTGTAGTTTACGGCAAGGTATGATTTTACATTTGATTTTGAGCGGCCCGTGTATATCGAGTTTTCGTATTCATGTCAGTATTAATCAAGGTTCAAGGTTCAGAATTATTTATTTTCATATATATAGTGTTTGTGCAAGGATCACAATGGATAGTCCACCAAAGGAATAGCCTATGTGGCGGTGGACCCCTTATATAGAAGGGCGTCAAGTCAATGCGAGACTGGCCCAGATTCGCGAGACCATTGGAGTGTTGGCGAGACCGGTAAAGAGATGGTGAGACTGGCTGAGGGAAGGATGAGACCAGACTTGTGGGAAAGAGAATATTGAAATGAACATCGTCAGGTTTAGCTGTTCTCAGATTTAGCTGTTCTCGTCAGTGATTCCATGGCAAACTTCTATTGATTCGTTGTTTGTATGGACTCAGATACGTTGTCTGAGGGGAATAGCAGAAGCAAGCAGGCTGTGCCATGAGAGGCGAGCGATCGCTTGTGCTCGCCTCCACACACGCCTGGGTGATTTCAGACGACCTGTCAGTCGCTTGTCATAAAATCGGTTGATCAATATATAATTTTGTGAGTGACTACTAACACAGGAATTGGTAGTTCCTGAGTTTAACAATGTATTATGACGTAATGATTTTCATTTTGTCCTAGAGGGGGATATGAGAATTGCTATTATCTAGGAACATTGTCGTGTCAAAATTAGTAATGCCTATATCGGCCGATCAGCAGCAAATGCGATGATAAAATGTATTAAATTATCACTAAGCTACTAGTAGAACATTGTGAGCGCGCTTTCTAGACAATACAGCACAATATTTAATCATTTCACAGCTTGAATTGGCAAGTTTTTAAGGATAAAATGGTGGCAATAGTCAGAACTGAGAAAAATATATTGTTACACCTGCTCCAATTCTGTGACCGCCCGTGTAGATAGATAAACTACCACAGCGCGTAACTGGTACACGTCGTATAACGCTGTGTAGCCCGGTTCCCAAAGAAATGACCCGGGAACCAAGCTACCGTAACGGGTATGGTGTACCTACAGTTCTGACTGCATTAACTTCCCCGGTTTGTGCACTATAAAAATATGAGCATGCGTGTCAAGATATTGCCATGACTTGCAAAATAGTACCGCAATTTGGACAGTTATATGCTAATTTTTCTTAGATGCACGAAAATGTATGATCATGTCGCATATTATTTAAGATGTACGACGAATAATCCTGTATTACACTCACAAATTTAACGAGAAAATCGTATTTAACGTTGACTGCGCAAATGTATTCATACGGGTGATTTGCCGATTACTGGAACTACACAGCAAATTACATGTGGTGCCTGGTTCCCCGTACAATACAATATTATAGCGCTAAAAGAATTGATAGCGACTTCAATCTAATTATGTCATATACCATATATATGACAATTTATACTGTAGCAGTTATGGTTGGGCGATTTTTCGATATTATCGTCAATATCGCGATATACCGAATACCGATACCGAAATCGTCATAATTTCAAAATATCGTAAATATCGTCAATACCGACAGGACGATATCGCACTTTTAACTGTGAGCATAATATAAATAACTAAGTTAGAAATGTCATACTCTTACCTCTATTCGGTCCAGTAATAGTCTTTAAGTAATAATCTAGTCTTTGTCTAAGGTAATAAAAACTTAATAAACTCCAAAATAATCTGTGTTCATTTAATTCATGGTTTGTTTGCGCTAATAAAATGATTTAAAGTACAAAATAATCCTTTGTTGTTCACTTTTCATAATTACATAAATAGACGCCGCCATGTTTTTTCTTGCCTCGTTCTGACTATTAGTCAGTGGGGAATACCATTTGCACTACCCACATTCCATTCTGATGACGTCATTACTACAGGTCAAGCTATTTATCCATTAGTCATTGATCTGCATGGTTAAACATTCTTCTGACAGTGAAAGATTTAAACTTTAAAACTTTTAGGTCGATAGGAAACCACACACACTTAATCCCTTATCAATACCACAGCTTGGAACGGTGGGTGAGGGGGAAGTTAATCTCTTGCTTTACCGCTATACGTTTTTATGTAACTTTATACAATATATTTAACATTTTTAAACGAATCAGATCAAAATTCATTCCACATATAACATTACAGATTTATTCTAAGTGTGAAACAGCCTTAAAATAAATAATTTAGGCCTAATTATTTCCAGTCTTCGATCTGTTGTGGCAGTTTTGGTTGCAGTGTTAACTGGGTTAATTTCACACATCCCGGCTACGCCTCGCGATTAATGGATAGGACCGCTAAGTAGTGAGCGAATTTGAATAGGTCTACAATGGGGCAAATTAGTATTTAATATTACAGACCAAATAAAATCTGATATAATTGTTTCCAGTCTTCAGGCTGGTTCTCGTTCAAAATCATACAGTGTTATTTTATTAATTTGCATCGTCTACGCTAGCGGTGGGCGTGATAACAGCTGTCGGAATTATGCAGTGTGAATTCTGATTGGCTCAAGTATGATACGGCGGCCAATCAGATTTCGCTCTGCTGAATTCCTGTCTGCGCAATGAAGTTAATGCGTATTCCTTGCTCAATCTTTTGACAGTTGTCGTGAGGTAAAGATAACACAAAATACAACACAAGAACAGAAGAAAATCCTTTATTTTTCTTATTTGTGATGAATACTGTTAGTTGCATTACATTCGTTGCTTTAAACTGTATATTGAAGGGTGTCAAAGTGTGGAATTTCGTGTATTAAATATGCGGAAATGGCAATCATGGCGATCTCAATTTACGGTTTCAATGCAACAAATTTAATCAAAATAACTTGTAGACACCACCAATTTGAAATGTTATTCTATGTTTACACCCTGACTCCACACCCCACCCAAATGACGATATATCGTGATACCGCGGTATTTTAATGAGATACCGATATCGTCATGCCTTGAGCAATATCGCCCAACCCTAGTAGCAGTTGTGAGCACCACATAGCTCTCCTTAAACTTTCCAGGCGAGTGATACCAGACTCCCTTACAGCTCGCCTGGCCAGTTTCGGGCGAGCTGTTCGCAGCTCACCTGCTATTTACTCATGGCAAAGCCTGAGCAAGAATAGGTAGATGTGTAATGTGTGTAAGGGATGACACTCTTCAGGCATCAGCATCTGTTTGTCCAGACAGTTTCCACAGTCTATTCCAAGTTCCAATAGGATAGAGCAGCAAAAGGGTTACTCTGATGGGATAATACATCAGAGTAAGAATTGGACAAAATCGGGTTATGAAAATTCAAGTTTTATTAGATGAGGATAAAGACTAATCAATATTAGTCAATTAAATTAAGTTCTCCATCGTTGAATGACACAAATAATAGGATAAGACTGTACACTAAAATTCAGATAGATACGATAGAATAATAGACCAATATTATAACTTCCCCTGATTTGTGCCGATACGGCTATCAGGTCTAAGAGCTATAAAATCTAATATGATTCTGTTGAAATATGAGTATCCAGAAAATATATGTGCCCGGTTGGTCCACATAAGATAGGCAATATAGATTACGTGATCGTTTTCCTGAAATTAGGTCAAAGTAAAAGTTTCAAAATAATACAGCAAGAAGCGCTAACGGGAATTTCCAGCTGTCAAAAACATTGTTCGAATTCTGCGCATATGTTACCAAAACAAAGACAACATATGACAGCTCTCCTTCTCCTGGGTAAATTCTGATGGTCAAGATTATTTCCAAAATCCGCAGCACTTACTATTATTGAAGGGATCTAGAAATCAATCAATAATAGATGTGGAGATGTAAAGTTGTCTGAATCAGACTTAAAATGTAAGATGACGTGAACGTCAGAGTTGATCCGAATCGAATCCGCGAATATCTGAACGCGCAGCCTATTTAAGCTAATGCGCACGAGACACCATGGATACCTCGGACTTGACTGAATCAAATTGCTATATTACGCATCAAAATTTAGTACGACCTACACTAAATTTCCTTATTCCAAAAAGCTACTAGTTTACAATACGACAATGTTAAAAGTAAATTCATTTGACATAGAATTCTCGGGAAAATATGACTCCCGAAAGGTACTACGCGGTAGGCGCACGTTCTATATCCGAAATAGAAGTTCTGCTCTACCGAGGCTATACCGAAGCTCTACCGCTTGGAGATATTGGTTCTAAAAACCCTAAATACAGTGTTATTCAAATATATTATGGCCTAACTAAGGTGCTATAGACTTAAAATTACATTTACAATATGTCATCACATTTCTTACAAGAAAATCCGATTGACACCAGTTTTCGAATATATGGACATAATCATATTCCTAATATGAAATCATTACACTCCCCCTTACTTAAAATATGGCACGTCCTCGTGCCAAAATACTTTAACATTCTCAGGGAAATCGTAACCACAGTAAGACAATACAAGAAAAGTTCACTTTACATACCTATCATAACTGCATAACAACTGTCATTCACCACACACCAAATTAATTTCACCCACTATGACTAAAGTAAAAAAAACAAAACCCAAAAACAATCCAAATGGAAGAATTCAATTTCTTAACTGAATCCTAGGAAATGGTGAGCGAGTGGGAAATAAACCCAGTCCCACCCCCTACTCACACTTCCGAGAACTCAGCTTTCTCCTTCGATCAATACTCACCATTCTGTTACTTCTGATATACAGCTGGCCTTGACAGCGGCTCTAGGATTATAGACTTAGAAAGCTTTACCGACTCCTGGGAACCGGGTACTCGGCTCCCAACTGCCGAGTACCCGTTTACCATAGAGCTCATTCTTGTTTGCATAGCAACAAGAGCAATACATGCTTTTTGCAGGAGAAGATTTTTAGTGTCTTTTGTTAAAGAAATCTAAGTCTTTGTCTGTGAAGTGATAGTTTGTGCGTTCTTGAGGATTTAACTGGATACTATGGAGAATACCGCCTATGAATACCAGGTTGTATCATTCTTTATTATCCATAGTTAAAAGACTTAGGTCTCTAAATTTTGCTGTGTCGCATGTCCTGATTTCTGACCCCAGAGAATCTGGGACGTGTGCTAACAACGATATATGCCAGACGATCGCCTTCTTTAACCCCAACAGGCGATCGGCAGATATGAAAATAGGTGTTTGCTACGGTATTTCTAACACGAATATCGGCTGACGTCGTTCTCCGTAGGATCCGAGCGGGTGACGTCACACCCGGTTCGCTCGGATGTTTATGTGAAGAACATTTTTTTCATTAATTCACGCATCTCGTTCTGGGTGCTGCGTACTAAAAATGGTACCGGAAACTTTAGAATGTTCAAGTTTACGTGCGATCACGATCGGTTTGCAATGATCGGTGGTTTCAAAATTCTTGAGTAGATGCGTGGTCTGCGGTTTTACCGTGTGATACAGCAGTTTGTTATACATTTTGTTGTTTTCTTCACATATCGTTTGGCTTTCGGTAGGGAGTATAATTTATATTGATTGGTAAATATACCCGAATGCTATGCGATATGATTCCTGGAGCCGTTACACATCCTGGAGGATCTAATATGGGTGTGTTTTATGCCCGCTTCGTTCTTTTCGTCATAATCAATGCGATCTTTGTTGTAACGTGGCGGGGTGGGGTGCGGGAGGGATACGGTTAATTTATGAGTCAAATTATTTGAAAATTAATTGTCTGCCTTCCATCAGGGTCTCGTTCCGCTTGTAATTGTAGGTTTGTGCTTATTTATAGGCCACGCCAACCCCGCCATCGTGTGACGAGTGCCATAAATTTGTACGAGTCGTATTTAAGGACCATGTCTGCTTTAGGTGTTCGCCCTGTAACCTAGACCATAGGTGTAATGTGTGCGCAGTGTGGTCCGTGGATATGATGGTTAAGTTCCTTGCCCAGAAGGACTTGGCTGGGTCTGACGCGGGGTCAGGCGGTCCGAGAGTAAATCGTGGAGCGCCCGGTTCGGCCGGTGGGGGTGCTCCACGTCCCCAGCTGGAGGTGGCGGAGATGGCACCGCCGGCGTGGTTTGGTCCGGCTATGCAGGGTTTTCTGCATAGCGTTCTGCCCACGCTGGTGTCGTCCCTGCTACCAAAGGTTGGGGGCCAGTTTCTCCCCATGCCTGGTACGGACCCTGTCATCGGACAGGGTTCTGGACTGGTTTCCGAGGGGGCCGTCTTGTACGGACCCCTGGCAGTCCCGCCTGGCTCCGGCCAGACGGGTTCTGTTTCTCTGCGGCCACCTCCGGGTGGTCCAGTAGCAGTGGCCGGTCCGTCAGGTGTGGGAGTCCGAAGACGAGGAGGAGAGGTTGCTGCGGCCTGTGATGCCGCAGGTGGAGAATATGGAGGTCGATTCCGTCCTGGACGGAACCAGCCTCCATTTGTCTGGCTTGGCGCAAGCCAGGGCAGCGGCTCCGCCTGTGGCTGAGGCTAATCTGGTACCGGGCACCGGTTCCGTGACGGTTGGTTTGGCACCAGCCGACACGGTAACGGGTCGGCCGGGCCGGGCCGGGCGTGGTACTCACCTATCTCGCCTGGTCCGGCAGTCGGACGTGGGGTGCCGTTGGCGCCCGTGTCTGGCTACGGTTCCGCGACTGCTACGGGTCCATACGGTTTTCCGTGCAGACCTACCCCATGGACCGGAGTATTTCATGGGGTGGCGGCGGAACCGTGTGGTACCGGAGTGCCTGGCGTGTCAGCCGTGGCTCCTTGCCGGGAGGCCGTGGCTAGCAGGCCCGTGAACACGTCAACGGGTGACGTGTTTGCGGGTGTGTCTTCATCGGAGATAGATTGGTCAGAGGCTCTGGCATGTGGTTTCGGCCACGGCCGATGAAGATGCGTCCCGTCCGTCGGTTGCGTCGATCAGGACGGGGATTTTGCCCGCAGCCCGGATCCAGTCTGTGGGACTGGATCCACGGTTCATAGAATTGTTGGAGGCTATTTATAGCAAACAACTTATGACCAAGAGTCAGCTCCCTGCGGCCTCCAGGGAGGTGCGGGCAAGATGTCGTATTCCGCGGGGGGAATACGACAGATATGGTGTAGTCCCGTCGGTCACCGAGGATGACCGATGGGTACTGGGCGTTCAGAGTGCCGGGGCGGGTGGCCCCGGTCCGGCACTTGTGGACAAGGCTCAGGTACATCAAGAGGAAGTCCTGTCCCTATGCGATGAGGGTGTGAGGGCAGCTATGAGCGCTGTCAACCACTCTTATCGTCTCCTTCAGTCGGTGTGGGCTGAAGCGGGGGCAGGCCACCCTGTGCCACCTGTGGCGCTTTCGTGCGTAAATGACGGCCTGGTGCTGTCTATGGACGCATTGGCAAGGGTGCAAGCGTGAGTGACAAAATCCAGGAGGCAAATGGTCATTGACCATATGTGTCCGGCTACGGCAGTCAGGGAGCGTCTTCTTGGGACGCCCCTGACAGGGCCTAGCATCTTCGGTGGCCAGGCGCGGGCCATCTTAGAGGATACAGCCAGTATCACGCAGAATCGGTTAGCGGTCAACCTGCAGCTAGAGCTAGTGCAGCAAGCGCACGCACTAGGGGCTGTAGGGAAACCGCTAGCGGGACAACCTTCAAAGAAGCAGAAGAAGCATAAGGGCAAGGCGAAAGCTAAGCCTATTGCGACTTCTGCTTCAGCTGGCTTTTCTCAGCCGCCGCCGGTGAAGAAAGCCAGGAAGGTTGTAGAGGCGCCTACTCTCCCCAAGTTTGCTCCTGACCACCCTAGAGGCGGGAAGGGGAAGGGGAACGGTAAGTCCTCAAAGGGCGGACAGAAGGGGCCGGATCGTACCCGAGGGTACGAGAGCTCCCTTTATATCCGTCTGGACCGCGCCTGTGCGACAGGAACAGCGGTGCCAGTTATACCCATCGTGCCTAGAACGAAATGGTTCTCTCTCTCTCGTTAAGAAAGAGGGGGGGGGGGGGGCGGACTGCGAGCCGGACAACCCCGTTAGACGTCGAGGCGTCTATGGTGGGTGGAAGGCTCATGCGTTTCGTCGAGGCCTGGCGAGGTGTGACGTCAGACAGTCTGGTCCTGGGATGGTTATCCCAGGGTTACATGCCGGAGTGGTGGGACTTTCCACCACAAAATCTGTCTTTGGCACCTGTCTGGACACCCGTACCAAGGGAGCCAGACAAGTTAGAAGCCGTTCAAAAGGAAGTGTCGGGTTTGCTTCTGAAGGGAGCAATAAAACCAGCAAACCGGAACACTCCAGGCTTCTATTCAAACATGTTCCTTGTCCCCAAGAGCACAGGGGGATGGAGACCCATACTCAATCTCAGGCCATTAAATTGGTTTATCCATACGCCTCGGTTCCAGATGGAAACGCCGAGGTCGGTAATGGCGGGATTGAGGAAAGGAATGTGGTGTGTATCGATCGATCTGAAAGATGCATATTTCCACATTCCGATGAACAGGAGTTGTCACAGGTTTCTGAGATTTGCGTTTCAGAATCAAATATGGGAGTTTATTGTTCTCCCATTTGGCCTGTCGACAGCTCCGAGGGTTTTCACAAGAGTGGTCCTTGCGGTGACAGCGTTTCTCAGAAAGGAGAACGTGGCGCTACACACCTACATAGACGACTGGCTGATCAAGGCAGACTCGGCAGCCAGGTTGAACGTGGATACTGCTCTGACTCTGAGGTTACTTTCAGATCTAGGCTGGATAGTCAATGAGGAGAAATCCGAGTTGACGCCCACTCAACATTTCGTTTATTTGGGGATGCGATTCGATCTCGAGGAGGGCAGGGTGTACCCGTCAGAGCCCAGAGTGGTGTCTCTGTTAGCCATCCTCAAGAGTTTTCGAGTGGGAAACCACATTCAGGCGAGGCGGTTCCTTCAGATGCTGGGCATGATGGTCTCCATGGAGCAGGTTATCCCGTACGCTGCTCTAATGCGAAGGCCTATCCAGTTGTATCTGATGTCTCTGCGGAAACAGAGAACAGAACCCCTGTCAAAACTGGTACCAGTTTTGGAGCCGATAATGTCGCATCTTGTATGGTGGAAGGAGCGTCAGAATCTCCTAGTAGGGGTTTCGCTGCACCTACCCCACCCCCAGCTGTCCGTGTACACGGATGCATCGCTGGAGGGGTGGGGTGCCTGCCTGGGAGAACACCAGGTCTCGGGCACATGGACTCTCCCGGAGAGTCAGCTGCATATCAATCTGTTGGAAATGATGGCAGTGGAACTGGCGTTGGAAGAGTTCCTTCCGATGATCAGGGGCAAGGTGATATTGATACGGTCGGACAAATCGACAGTAGTATCATATATAAATCGCCAAGGCGGGACCAGGTCGCCCACTCTGTGTATCAGAGTGTGGCACTTGATTCAATGGTGCAGGAATTACTCGGTTGTTTTGAAAGCAGCTCATATTCCTGGCCGATTGAACATTCTGGCGGATGCTTTGTCTCGCAGACAGAGAATTCTGCCAACAGAATGGTCCCTCAACCCTCTGGTTCTGCGACGGATCTTCGAGCATTGGGGCAAACCCAACGTGGACTTGTTCGCCACAAAGGAAAATGCTCAAATCATGACATATGTCTCGCCGATTCCAGATCCAAATGCCGTCGATACAGACGCTCTGGCGATAAGCTGGAGAGGGTTGCACGCTTACGCGTACCCACCCACCATTCTTCTACCGAAGGTATTGGTGAAGGTCAGGGAGGAACCGTGTCTGGTCCTGCTAATAGCGCCGTATTGGCCGAGCAGGGCGTGGTTCACGGATCTTCTGGGTCTGTTGGTGGAAAATCCCGTGCAGTTGCCCGAGATTCCGAACATAATCTCCCAGGCCAAGGCACGCTTCCTACACGAGCGTCCCGAAATGTTAAAATTGACTGCGTGGATGTTATCAAACAACGTTCCACGTCGGAAGGCTTTTCTCGACAGGCTGCTGATTTCATCGCGGCTGCGAGAAGGAGGTCAACCTTCAAGTCATATAACAACAAGGTTAACAGATTTGCAGACTGGTATGAAGAAATGGGTATTGATACCTTTCAATCCACTATTCAGCAAATAGCAGACTTTCTCTGTGAGCTGTTCTTTTCAGGACTAGCTCCCGTCACAGTTGCTAGATACAAGTCAGCTTGGGCATCAATTATCCCTTGTCTAGCCAACAGGGATAGTCCAGAGGTGGCCCAGTTAAATGTGATGTTGAAGGGAATGAGCAATCTCTGACCGAGACAACCGGTAGTCATTCCAGCCTGGAGTCTATCTTTAGTGCTTAATGTACTGGCCAAGCACCCTTTTGAACCGTTGCGTTCGGCTAGTCTAAAGCATTTGACTCTAAAGGCGGTCTTTCTATTGGCAGCTTCCTCAGCTAGAAGGCGCAGTGAGATCCATGCACTTTCGGCAGAGAGGGACCGAATTATTGTTTCTGGAGAAGGTCTGCGTCTTCTGCCAAGAGCAGAGTTTATGTCGAAGAACCAATCTTTGAGATATCCCGGCAAACCGATCATTATACCGAAGTTAACTAGGTTTGATCGTGATGCCAGTGTCTGGTGCCTGGTCCGTGCTTTGACTAAGTACAAGAAACGGACTGACTCGTTACGGTCGAACGATAGACATCTGTGGATCTGCCATAAAAAGCCTTATGGCGCCGCATCCATGGATACTATCTCTCGTTGGGTGGTCGAATGCATTCAGACTACTCACGAGATGGCGACTGGGCACCAGGTGCAAGGCGTAAGGGCACACGATGTCAAAGGAATAGCCGCCTCGACCGCCCTTTACAATGGTGTTCCGTTAAAGGACATCATGGCCGTTGCACAATGGCACTGTGAGTCCTCATTTATGGATTACTATATGAGGGATGTGTCAGACTCAGCCAATCCACTCGCTTTAGCTGTTTTGAAACGATAGTTAGTGACCACACTGCTCTTCACCCTTTTTTCACTTTTTTCACTTCGGTAAGAAAAGAACCTAAAGCAGGCATGGTCAAGCGAGAGGATGACAACCAGATTGTGTCACTGATGGCCGAACCAGTGAATGGTTGGAGGCGGTACGTCTGGAGTCCAATTATCATAAGATAATTCAATAGTGAGAGTTTTTTGTATTATGGATGTGTATCATGTTCATTCATCTTATATATTCATGCTCATTCCCAGGCTAATACATGGAATATGCAGGGAGCAGTTAACCCTCTTGGCATATTTGTCTTTCAGGCGATACATGTTCATGATTCTCTTCCTTTTCTTAGGAGGAAAAAGGGGGGGAGGGCGGTGATGCGAATGTGATTCGGTTCCGTGAACTTGACGGTCCTTTTAGGTCTCCGTTAGTCAAGTTTGAAGTCTAAAATCTTTCTCCAAGGGGCAAAATTAGCATTTATGGCTTGCCCCTTCCCACCAGGTTACTGATCAAATCTGGTGTATATCAGAAGTAACAGAATGGTGAGTATTGATCGAAGGAGAATGAAGGAAATGTCAATTTCCCTTTCTCCGAGATCTAACAATACTCACCATTCTGTTACGGACCCAGCCTCCCAGCCCCACGGAGGCAAGCCATAGTTTTCTCTTGCAAACAATATGAGCTCTATGGTAAACGGGTACTCGGCAGTTGGGAGCCGAGTACCCAGTTCCCAGGAGTCGGTAAAGCTTTCTAAGTCTATAATCCTAGAGCCGCTGTCAAGGCCAGCTGTATATCAGAAGTAACAGAATGGTGAGTATTGTTAGATCTCGGAGAAAGGGAAATTGACATTTCCTTCAATCCTCAGTAAATGGTTAGGACAGGTGAGTGAGAAAGGCTCATTCCCTTCCCCTTTCTGTCCTATCCAGACACTGAGGATGTTGCAAACTGAATTTATGGAGAAAATACAACATATACTACACAGGGCTTGTCCGTGATAAAATTACTTAAAATCTCCCTCTCTCTCTACAGGATAACGATATGCACACTGTACATTATAGAAAGGATAAAACGTTGGCCAGGTGATGCAATAACAGTCAGAATATCAAAGTTTCAAACTATTTAAAATTTCAGTTCTGCGAAACACATCAGTCGTTAGTTTCAGAATATTGTATCTCACAATCAATAGTTTCAAAATATTGCATATCACCGACCATGAAGTCAAACATGAAACATCATGCCTGTCTGTTCCAAAATATAAGATATCATATTTACATATACTAATTTATATACACTCCATCTGAAAACTCTGTCTGAGGGAAACATTCTTTACCTGAACAGCTGGCTCCGGGGAAACAACATTCGGATGTTCCATCGCTATCAAGGCTAAAAATCTCTTGAATCACCCACAGTGTCGCTTTCAATTGAGATCGTAGGTTGGACAATGTCCAGTGACATCTCCTCCGGAAGAAGAGGTACAATTGGATTCCGGTGCCACCCATCTGCATCATAGCATTTCCCAAAACAGAGTTAAAGTTTTAAATCTAATATCACTGATATACTGACGGTTTTCGAGGGGACTTAATTAAGCAACAATGGCCAAATCATTCAAGAACAAACTAGATAGATATATACACCTGTGCAAAAGTTAAGCACCAGCAAAAACAATAGAACGTAGAAACATGATGGTACAACTAGGCTGCCATACTTTTTGTCCCCGCGTTAGCTGACATAATTCCAAGTACGAAATGCACATGCATGCATGACTTCACGCCGCTTGATGTCCGTGCGTGGCGGGAAACAGCACACGTGTTCAGTTATGTAAAAGTCCAGTTTGAGGTGTAGAACATTACATACAGATTTAGGCGACAAGATTAGGAATTTTGTGTTCATGGCTGTGGTTTATTTGTACAGAGAGAATTAGCTCTTGATTGTGAACCGCTATAGCAAGACGAAGGTTAAGTGATCGTGTGAAATGGCACATCATAGGCATGCATACCACTGGTATGTCATGCAGAGAGATTGGCAGACAGCTGAACATTAACCATACTGTAATCAGTCGTTTGATTGCAAAACATGGGCAAACTAACGAGGTGAAGAACAGGCCTAGATCTGGAAGACCGAAGAAGACTACTGCCCGTGATGATCGAGCCCTAGTACGCCTTGTTAGGAGATCTCCATTCACCAACAGCAGAGTGCTCAGCCAGCAATGGGAAACGTGCAATAGAGTGTCAATGTCTACCGTCAAAAGGAGACTGTATGCTGCTGGCATGAAAGCTAGGAGACCTGTCAGACGTCCTCTCCTCACTGCACACCACAAAGAGGAGCGTCTGAGGTGGTGCAACGAAAGAAGACACTGGAACATGAGATCCTGGAGACGGGTACACTGGTCCGATGAAAGTCGGTTCCTGCTTCATGCCACAGATGGTCGAACTCGTGTATGGAGGTCCAGACGCACGGCGTACGACCAACGTAACATAATGGAAGAAGTTCCATTTGGTGGAGGTTCCGTTATGATATGGGGGTGCATCTCATTTGATTGTAAGCTGGATCTGTTGACCGTACCTGGAACACTAAATGGACAAAGATATCAAGATTCCATACTGGATAGAGTTGTGGTCCCTCATTTTGTAAATCATGCACCTGGAACCCACCCTATATTCATGGATGACAACGCCCGACCACATCATGCTAGAGCTGTGCATGAATACCTCTGCCAGAATGCCATCGAAACCCTACCATGGCCAGCAAGGAGCCCTGACATGAACCCTATTGAGCATATCTTGGACATTCTGGGAAACATGGTGAGAAGGAGGGATCCTCCTGTGCAGAACCTACAGGAATTAACAGACGCACTCCATCTTGAATGGCAACGAATACCACAATGGCGTATCAGTCGGTTGGTGACCAGCATGAGACGTCGTGTCCAGGCCGTCATCCAGGCACAAGGTGGATATACCCGGTATTAATAATGGCAGTCTCAAACTCGTGCACAGATGTTAAACTTCGTTTTCAGACACCATTAATGACAATCTAGCCACGTGTGTCAACTGTAGGGCAATAGTTGTCAGTTGTGTCAACGTAACCATATTCAGGCCTCGTTTTCAAGTTCAAACAAAAACATACAGTGTTTCCCCACCATCATAATCAGCATTCCTCTAGTTGCATTATTACCTCTTGCACTAAGATGGATGGGTACATAAATGTTTATGCTATTGCTTTCTTCATAGCACATGAATATACCCTCGCATGTGCGTAAAAATAGGGTGGTGCTTAACTTTTGCACAGGTGTATATTTCAAAGAACAATCTTTTGAATAGAACTGAGCTAGCCATACTATAATAAAAAAACTTAGACAATAACAAGCCAATGGCTTATGCCTCATAAAATGATGATCATCATCATCATCATCATTATCATTTTCTCAAGACATAAGCCTAAAGGCTTAATTCGTATCGTTTTGGCCTTCGTTTGAGTGGTATAATTTTGAAATTAATTCTTAAATATATCGCGAATACAATTCGATATGGTTCCTGGTTCCATGTGATACATCCGTCAGGATCAGTATATGGGTGTATTAATGTCCGTTATCGTTCTTGTCACCAGCTTACGCGATCTTGATTGAAACGTTGCGGGTTTGGGGTGCTGGAGGGTTAACATTTAATTTATGGTCAAAATATTTGAAAATTATTTGTCTGCCTTCCATTCCTGTTTCGTTCCGCTTGCTTATTTTAGGCTTTGTGCTTATTTTTTAGGCCAAGCCTACCTCGCTATCTTGCTCTGAATGCCACAAATTTGTTACGGTTGCCTATAATGTCTGTTTTAGATGCTCCAAGTGTAACGTTGACAATAGATGTAACGTATGTGCAGTGTGGCCGGTTGAGTTGCTAGTTATGTTCCTTGCCCAGAAGGACTTGGCTGGGTCTGACGTGGGATCAGGCGATCTGAAATCAAATCGTGGAGCGTCTGTTTCGGCCCCTGGGGGCGCTTCACATCTGCAGTCGGAGGCTTCGGAGATGGCACCTCCGGCATGGTTTGGGCCCGCTATGCAAGGCTTCTTGCATAGCATCCTACCCATGCTGGTGTCATCTCTGATACCGAAGACTGTAGAGCAATCTCTCTCCGTGCCTGGTTCGGACCCTGCCCTTGGACAGGGTTCTGGACTGTCTACTGAGGGAGCCATCTCTTATGGCTCCCTGGCGGTCCTATCAGACTGGCCTGGTGGGTACTGCTTCTCTGTGGCCACCTCCGGGTGGTCCAGTTGCGGTGTCCGGTCCGTCGGGCATGGGAGCCATTCAGCAGGATGGCTCCAGTGTTTCCTCATCCGGTGAAGACTTCGGGGTCTGAGGATGAGGAGGCTGAAGAGGTTGTTGCGGCCTGAGATACCGCAGGTGGAGAGCATGGAGGTCGATTCTGTCCTCAGGGTTCCCACACATGTATGGAAGTCTGGAAGTCTGGAAAAAGTATGGAAATTTAAGAAAACCATTTCCAGGGCTGGAAACGCTATGGAAAATTTGATATTTCGTGGTACCGCTATGGAAAAGGTATGGAAAATTAAAATATCGGGATTTGTAATTTTTTCCGGCAGCCATTTTGTCAACAAACACTTCCTTGTTCCTGGTTTCGCAAGTCTGGATTGGGTACCGGTAACCGCCAAGCTCCAATACATTGCGATTACCGGGAACATTTCATGTGTGAGTAATACGTGTCTGAACAAGTTTGGGTTGGGTCCCGGTAACCGCTGTGATTGTATAAACTGCGTAGAAAACTCTGGTACATCACGATTACCGGGAACTTGAGTAATACATGTCTGAACATGAATCCTGAAAATAACTATTTATTCTCGCGATTTTCATATGTTTGATCAATTGGATATAATCAACATTCATGTGAGTATTGCGAAAATGATTTTGTGTATATATTATGTTAGTAAAGTGAGATAAATTTTGTTGTATAGTTTTCGAATTTCTTATGCTACCGCGATCATGGGAAATTCAGTTTTGTGGCAAACTAACAAGAAGTATAAGGGTTGGATTGTACCGGATGACACTTCAAGTCATCGCGCCAGATGTAGTGTTTGCGATAAGGCATTTGATATAGGAAATAATATAATGAATTGTTTTATTTACCTCCTCAGAACTCCAGCAGTCATTCCTCCCAAGCAACCCATAGTCGTTTCTACACCATCAGCCTCGTTAGGATCATTCGTAACAAGAAATGAAGTCCTCTCATCCGAGATTTACTGGTGCCTTAATGCCATACAGAATCACTTGTCATTCAAAAGTTGTGAGAAGGTTGGAGATTTATTCCGTATAATGTTTCCATGTGACCTCGAAATTCTCTTGTGGAGAGACGAAGTGTGCTTATCTTTCTACTTTTGGCATTGCACCATATTTTCAGTCACTTTTGTTGTCAAAGGTGAAGGCTGAGACGGATTATGTTTTATTATTCGACGAAAGCCTTAATGGACATCTTCAGTCTAAACAAATGGATGTTCATGTTCGGTTCTGGCAAGTAGATCAGATTTCCACTAGATTCTACACATCAGAATTCCTCGGCCATGCCACAGCAACAGATATTCATGAAAAACTCTGAGAATGTTGTGATAAGTTAGGTATTCGTGGCATGTTCCAACTGTCAATGGATGGACCCAATGTCAATTGGAAGACATATGATATCCTTTCAAAGGGCATAGAGTATGAAACTCAGAAGCGGATGATAAATATTGGTAGCTGTGGATTACACCAGGTACACAATGCCGTCAGAGCGGGTAGTGTTAAAACTGTTTACTAGTTTAATTATGAAATTTACTTATGCATTGTTTTCTCATGTTTAACTGTGATATGATGTACAAAATAGAACCAATTAAAAGCCTCAAATGTTAAAAATAAATTTTTTAAGGTTTTTTCCCCCAAATGTCCACTATTAAAATGTCTTCAAATGGCTATGGAAATTCTTTAATTTGGTCTGGAAAAAGTATGGAAACGGTATGGAAAAATATTCTCCCCAAGGTGTGGGAACCCTGTGTCCTGGACGGAACTGCCACCCATCTGTCTGGCTTGGCGCAAGCCATGGCAGCCATTCCAACCGTGGTTGAGGCCACGCTGGTACCGGGCACCCGTCAAGTGCTGGTCGGTTTGCCACCAACCGACATGGTGATTGGTGTTGCTGGCCAGGCTTGGTACACGCCTATCTTGCCTGGTCCAGCGGCCACACATGGGGTGCCATTGGTGCCCGTGTATGGCCACGGTTCTTTCGCATATAGGACTATTTGCGTTCCATCTAATCCTAGAGATGGTGGTATGATCGTCGGACAGATGTATATAAGTGTCTACGGCTTCGGGGGATGAAGCTACTGATCGAGCTGGCGATGGAATGATTGACTGACAGATGAATATAATTGTCTATTACCGGTGATAAGTGACAGATTGACTGCCAGACTTGAATATTCCAGGATGGTCGGTTCACTAATTAACAGACCGGCCGAGGTATTGACGGGCCGACTGACCGACTGACTAAATTATTGGCTTCCACTGACTGACTAACTGCACAATTGTCTTCATTGACTAACATACAGCTTCTCAGATTAGGCTCTGTTTTAACTTTTAACATCATAACAAGTTGACAACACTTTTTTTATATCATATATCTTTCTTCTTCATATAAATTTAACAACAGCATACAAACAGTATTCTCGTGGGCATCACCCACCAACGATCTCAATCAATATAAAACCATCATTTTTATACAAGTTTCCACAATGGTCACAAGAATAATTAAATATAGATTATGCAAGTGACATTTGACAACAGTTTTTCCAAATTTTCTTTCATACAATCTGTCAATGTACACATACACGCCTACTATCAATTTAAACCAGAACATTTAAAATTAGATGTCTTTTGTTATACTATTTCGGCATGCATCAGCTGGCTCAGACCGTTCAAGACTTGCTGACTGCCACTAATCACCAGACACCTGTTGTGGTCATTTATGCGTAGCTTGATTGTGGCACATAGTATTTTATCCAGGGTTTATACTTCTTGGCCGCCTATGACACCAGGATTCGATGGGTGTGGCTTACAGATTCCCTCCTAAATGTTTTTATTTTTATTTTTCATGTATAGTAAAATCTCTCCTGCCATAGTTCTATAACCGCCATGGGTCCGCACAGTTTTCCGTGCGCGCCTACTCCATGGAACAGTGCGTTTCATGGGGTGGTGATGGAACCGTATGGTACCGGTGTTGCTGGCTTACCAGCAGTGGCTCCTAGCCGGGAGGCTGCTGCTGGTAGACCCATGAATATGTCAACGGGTGATGTATTCACGGGGGTGTCTTCTTTGGAGACGGATTGGTCTGAGGCTCTGGCTTGGCTAGCCAGAGTGGACCCGTCCACGGTTCCAACCATGGCTGAAGAAGACATGCCCATCCATCGGTTGCGTCGATTCGGACGGGTGTATTGCCTGCGGCTCGGATCCAGTCCATTGGGCTGTATCCAAGGTTCAACGAATTGCTAGATGCTATGTATAGCAAGCAACTCTTGACCAAGAGCCAGCTCCCTGCGGCCTCTAGGGAGGTGTGGGCAAGGTGCCGTGTGGTGTGGTTCCAACGGTCACTGAGGACGACCGTTGGGTTCTTGAGGTTCAGAGTGCTGGAGTGGGTGGCCCCGCTCAGGCGCTTGTGGACAGATCCCAAGCACACGTTGAGGAAGTCCTGTCCCTGTGCGATGAGGGATTGAGGGCAGCAATGAGTGCTGTCAATCACTCTTACGCTTGCTTCAGTCTGTATGGGCTGAAGCTGGGGCAGGCCACCTTGTGCCACCTGTGGTGCTGTCTTGCGTGAATGACGGCCTGGTGCTGTCGATGGATGCTTTGGCCAGGGTGCAAGCATGTGTTACTAAGTCTAGGAGGCAGATGGTCCTTGACCATATGTGTCCAGCTACGGCTGTCAGGGAGCATTTGCTTGGAACGCCCCTGAACGGTCCTAGCATCTTCGATGGCCAAGCGCGGGCCATCTTAGAGGACACTGCTAACATTGTGCAGAATGGGTTAGCGGTTAACCTACAGCTAGAACTAGGGCGCCAGACGCATGCACTAGGGGCTGTAGCCAAACCGTTAACTGGACAACCTTCCTCCAAGAAACAGAAGACGCACAAGCGCAAGGCAAAAGCCAAGCCAGCTTCTTCTGCTATTGCTGGGCCTTCACAACTGCCTGTGGCTAAGAAGGCGAGGAAGGTTGTGAAGGCTCCTGCCCACCCCAGTGTTGCTCCTGATCACCCGAGAGGCAGAAAGGGGAAGGGCAAGGGTAAATCCTCCAAGGGCGGGTTGAAGAGAGCTGATTGTACCTGAGGGTATGGTAGCTCCCTTCGTATCTGCCTTGACCGCGCCTGTGCGACAGGAACAGTGGTGCCAGTTAGACTAGTCAAGCCAAGACCAAAATGGTTCTCTCGCTCTCGTTAAGAGGGGGGGGGGGAGCGGATCGCGAGCCAGACACCTGCATTAGGCGTCTATAGTGGGTAGAAGGCTCATGCGTTTCGTGGAGGCTTGGCGAGGTGTGACGTCAGACAGTCTGGTCCTGGGATGGATATCCCAGGGGTACATGCCAGAGTGGTGGGTTTTTCCACCACAAAATCTGTCTTTGGCACCTGTCTGGACTCCCGTACCAAGGGAGCCAGACAAGTTAGAAGCCATTCAAAATGAAGTGTCAGGTTTGCTTCTGAAGGGAGCAATAAACCAGCAAACCGGAACACTCCAGGCTTCTATTCAAACATGTTCCTTGTCCCCAAGAGCACAGGGGGATGGAGACCCATACTCAGTCTCAGGCCATTGAATTGGTTTATCCATACGCCTCGGTTTCAGATGGAAACTCCGAGGTCGGTAGTGGCAGGATTGAGGAAGGGGGTGTGGTGTGTATCGATCGATCTGAGAGATATGTGTTCCCACATTCCTATGAACGGGAGTTGTCACAGGTTTCTGAGAGTTTCAGAATCTAGTATGGGAGTTTCAATCCTCCCATTCGGCCTGTCGACAGCTCCAAGGGGTTTTCACCAGAGTGGTCCTTGTGGTGACAGCGTTTCTCAGAAAAGAGAACGTGGCGCTACACACCTACATAGACGATTGGCTGATCATCAGCCATGTTAGAGGTGGATACTGCTCTGAATCTGAAGTTGCTTTCAGATCTAGGCTAGGTAGTCAACAAGGAGAAATCTGAGTTGACACACCACTCAACATTTCGTTTATTTAAGGATGCGATTCGATCTCGAGGAGGGCAGGGTTTTTTACCCAGCAGAGCCCAGAGTGGTGTCTCTGTTAGCCATCCTCAAGAGTTTCGATTGGGAAACCACATTCAGGCGAGGCGGTTTCTTCAGATGCTGGGCATGATGGTCTCCATGTAGCAGGTATACCCGTACACTGCTCGTATGCGAAGACCTATCCAGTTGTATCTGATGTCTCTGTGGAAACAGAGAATAGAACCCCTGTCAAAGCTGGTGCCAGTTTTGGAGCCAATAATGTCGCATCTTGTATGGTGGGAAAAAGCGTCAGAATCTCCTAGTAGGAGTTTTTTCGCTGCACCTACCCCAACCCCAGCTGTCCGTGTACACGGATGCATCGCTGGAGGGATGGGGGCCCTATCTGGGAGAACACCAGGTCTCGGGGACATGGACTCTCCAAGAGTGCCAGCTGTATATCAATCTGTTGGATATGATGGCAGTGGAACTGGCATTGGAAAAGGTTTCTTCCAAAAGTCAGGGGTAAGGCGATATTGATACGGTCGGACAACTCGACAGTAGTATCATACAGAAATCGCCAAGGTGAGACCAAGTCACCCACACTATGTATCTAAGTGTGGCACTTGATTCAATGGTGCAGGAATTACTCGGTTGTTTTTAAAGCAGCTCATATTCCTGGGCGATTGAACATTCTGGTGGATGCTTTGTCTCGCAGACAGAGAATTCTGCCAACAGAATGGTCTCTCAACCCTCCAGTTCTTCACAGGATCTTCGAGCATTGGGGCAAACCCAACATGGACTTGTTCGCCACAAGGGAAAATGCTCAAAGACTTATGTCTCGCCGATACAGATCCTAATGCCGTCGATACAGACGCTCTGGCGTTAAGCTGGAGAGGGATGCACGCTTACGCGTACCCACCCACCATTCTTCTACCGAAGATATTGGTGAAGATCAGGGAGGAACCGTGCCTGGTCCTGCTATAGCGCCATTTGGCCCAGCAGGGCGTGGTTCACGGATCTTCGAGGTCTGCGGGTGGAAAATCCAGTGCAGTTACCCGAGATTCCGAACATAATCTCCCAGGCCAAGGGACGCTTCCTACACGAGCGTCCCGAAATGTTATTGACTGCGTAGTTGTTGTCAAACAACGTTCCACGTCGGAGGGCTTTTCTCGACATGCTGCAGATTTCATCGCAGCTGCGAGAGGGAGGTCAGCCTTCAAGTCATATAACAACAAGGTTAACGGATTTGCAGACTGGTGTGAGGAAAAGGGTATTGTTACCTTTCATTCCACTATTCAGCAAATAGCAGACTTTCTCTGTGAGCTGTTCTTTTCAGGACTAGCTCCTGTCACAATTGCTGGATACAAGTCAGCTTTGGCATCGGTTATCCCTTGTCTAGCCCACAGGGATAGTCCAGAGGTGGCCCAGTTGAGTGTGATGGTGAAGGGAATGAGCAATCTCCGACCGAGACAACCGGTAGTCATTCCAGCCTGGAGTCTATCTTTAGTGCTTAATGTACTGGCCAAGCACCCATTCGAACCGTTGCGTTCCGCTAGTCTAAAGCATTTGACTCTAAAGGCGGTCTTTCTATTGGCAGCTTCCTCAGCTAGAAGGCGCAGTGTGATCCATGCACTTTCAGCAGAGAGGGACCGATTTATTGTCTCCAGGGAGGGTCTGCGTCTACTGCCAAGAGCAGAGTTTATGTCAAAGATTCGATCTTTGAGATATCCCGGCAAACCGATCGTTATACCGAAACTAAGTAGGTTTGATCGTGATGCCAGTGTCTGGTGCCCAGTCCATGCTTTGACTAAGTACAAAACGGACAGACGCGTTACGGTCGAATGATAGACATCTGTGGATCTGCCATAAGGAGCCATATGGCGCCGCATCCGTGGATTCTATCTCTCGTTGGGTAGTCGAATGCATTCAGACTACCCGTACGATTACGACTGGGCACCAAGTGCAATGCGCAAGGGCATGATGTTAGAGGAATAGCCGCCTCTTCCGCCCTTTACAATGGTGTTCCATTTAAGGACATCATGGCTGTTGCACAATGGCACTGTGAGTCCTCTTTCACGGATTACTATATGAGGGATGTGTCAGACTTCGCCATTCCACTCGCTTTAGCTGTTTTGAGACGATACTGTAGCTATATGACCACACTGTTCTTCTTCCTTTTTTGGCATTTGTAAGAGAGAATTAAGAAGCAGACATGGTCGAGCGAGAGGATATCAACCAGATTGTGTCACTGATGGCCGGACAAGTGAATGGTTGCAGGCTCCAGGTCTGAAATCCAAATATCATGAGGTAATTCAGGATTAAGAGTGTTTTGTATTATGTCTATATATCATGATCATTCATCTTATATATTCATGCTCATTCCCAGGCTAATATATGCAAAGAGCAGTTAACCCTCTTGGCATATTTGTGTTTTCAGGCGAGATGCATGTTCGTGAGTTCTCTCCCTTTTCTTAGGAGAAAAGGGGGGGGGGGTGGCAGTGATGCGAATGTGATTCGGTTCCGTTAACTTGATGGTCCTTTTAGGTCTCCATTAGTCAGGTTTAAGTCTAGCTCTTTCTCCAAGGGGCAAAAGTAGCAGTTATGGCTTGCCCCTTCCCACCAGGTTACTTACCAAATCTGGTGTATATCAGAAGTAATAGAATGGTGAGTATTGATCGAAGGAGAATGAAGGAAATTTCAATTTCCCTTTCTCCGAGATCTATCAATACTCACCATTCTATTACGGATCCAACCTCCCAGCCCCACGGAGGCAAGCCATGAGTTTCTCTTGTTTGGTGGCTATGCAAACAATATGAGCTTCATGGTAGACGGGTACTCGGCAGTTGGGAGCCGAGTACCCGGTTCCAAGGAGTCGGTAAAGCTTTCTAAGTCTATAGTCCTAGAGCCAGCTGTCAGGGCCAGCTGTATATCAGAAGTAATAGAATGGTGAGTATTGATAGATCTCGGAGAAAGGGAAACTGAAATTTCCTTCATTCCATCAGTGACCCCAATCCTATGGGTTATAAAGCTTCCGGACCATGCCATCCTTCTTCACAATGGTGGAGAGTGGGGTGACCTCCAGGTCAATAGCCGCTGGAGGTCTATATTTTGGCACCAATGCTCGCCAATTACCACCAGGTCCAGCGCGGTACCACACAGCATTCTTTTCGAAGACTACTTGCAGCTGTTTCACCATGGTCAACACCACACCATCATGTGACATCAGTGGGGCATGCTTCACAGTCGGCTTGAAGACATGAAAGCTGAGGTCAGCGTCCAAGGTGTTAACATCCTCAACCTTGTCTAGTGACTGTTCTATCAGGGGGTGGAGGACGAACTTCTTCTTCGGGAAGTCATAGCGGAACACCATTTTGTCTGCATCCCTCTCTCGACCCAGATATTCCTTCGAGACATCCTTTAGGTCAGTGAGCAGCTCTACACTATCTCCACCGACGGGATGGAGGAAGAATGTCTTGGAGTCTGCTCCATATTGGAGGACAAACGACTTGCCATCGCTTTCCTTAAACTTGGCAGCCTCAATGTCGTACACGTCCACGAGATCAGCTAGACCTGTCAAGTGAGCAAATATGGGCTCCATTGTTTATACCTATATAGGCGTTTAAACAGAGTGTATAGCCATGCCGATTGTCCGATTGCTACTCCAAAATGGGGAGAATGTCATCAGACCATCTCTAGTTGGTAGACATGCAGTTCAGTATCGCATAGAATGGGTTCTCTTCAAGGTAGCTCAGCACTCCACCACGTACGTACACGCCGATGTGTTACATCCGCCACTGGGAAGTACCTACCACAGCTCACTGACTAAATAAGGGTTAGACGTGATAGAATATCTGCCAGGAGCCACCAGCAAACTGTGGAAAGCGATCAGCCCCAACACGTTCACCCACGTAAATCACCTGTTTGACAGCTCCACTATTAGTCTATATGTCAGCATGGATGGTCTGTCGGATGCCCAATTAGAGTTTACGCTGCTGCTACTCATCGAATTATCATCCTCGAGAACACACACGTGAACCCGGCCTTGATGCAGGACAAGCTGTTCCTCCGGGTGTACACCGACCATCTTATGGATGTAACGATGACCTCTCCACGACTTCATGTCTGGCATGATGAGAAGGACCAGGCACTAAAGTGTGCAGGCTCTAGACAACGAATCCTACATGTAGAGCGAAAGCATCAGCAGGTCCAGGCCACGGCTAACCAGCATCTAGAGTTAACATTGCAATGAGGTGCCTCGGATTGCGTAGCTGTAGCAGTATTGGTTCAGAAGGGAGGGGTGGTCCACGTGGTGGGGGAGCTAGACGACTTCAAACTTGTGGTGGCTGGGATCAATGTACTCGGTGAAGTGTGAGATCTGGCTGATTGCTGTCTCTATTGACAGAAAACGAAGTCATGCCCTACTCCACTTGAAAAGTGACCCCGAGGATCTCGAGTCGGAGCTCGAAGGTCAGTGCCTTCGGAGGAAGGGACATCCTGCCTAACCATGGCAACCAGCGCAGCTTTCATGTTGGGAACCTGCACGGAGAGCGAGGGGGCACTCGCTCGGTCGGAGTAACAGTGCTGTACTTTGGATATAGCAAGGTTCACTTCTCGCAAAATGGAGGTATTCAGCTTGAACACGCGTAGAGCATGACTCCAGCAGCTGTCCCAGCTACCACCAGCAGCCACTACTACTATGGCCTCAGCTGTCTTCTGACCTCCTAATGCCTCATACTCGAGCATCGGCTTGGTGAGCTTTACAGCCTTGTAGTACTCATCGATACTCTCATCGGCCCCGTGGATGTTCTGGGTTGCTTGAGCCTTTTGTTGCCATCGGCGTGCCTCCCTTTGGTGCATATGCTCGAGTGCCTTGCTGTACTCAAACTTCTCCTTAGACAGTTTCTCCATCACCTGGTTATGACGTTTTCTCTCTACCTCCGCCGCCTTATGGTCAGGGAAGCTGAGACGCCAGTTCGCCAACGCAAACACACCTGCATTCGAGATTGCGGATGCCATGTCTATACAGGTGATTTAAACTCACCATATAGTCAGCAGGAACTGCAAGCAATGTATGAACCGGAAGCTTTCGAGGATCCAGTTGAGGACTACGATGAGGACTATGATGAGGATGACTATGATGATAAAGACGAGGACAATGATGGGGATGCCTACGGTGAGGACGCCTATGATGAGGACTATGATGGTGATTATGTAGAGCCAGAATCCCGCTGACTAATCCACCGAGCCAAGGGAATTTATCGTACCTACATGAAGGGCTCTCTTGGCCAACTAGTGGCAGTTGGGGCTCTGATTGCTCTGTTCACGATGAAGGCTGGCGAGATGGTCTGCAAAATCGCCAATAATGCTCTCCATGGAGTTGAGAAGATCTCTGAGTTTATTCTAGCCATTGCCTCGGGGGTAGGTAGGTACATTCTTTGGCGTTGTCGGCCCATGGCTCCCGTATGTTGCGATAGCACTCGCAGTCATCTGGGCTGCCGAACATTTAAGACATGCTATATAAGATGGCTTCTTTGCATGACCTCATCAAGTCCCTTAACTGGCAAGGCTTTGTCGATAAGCTTCCTTTCAGTGACGGCGCGAGCGCTGCAGAGATTAGACAGCAGTGTTCACAGGTGTTCGAAGAGGTGTTCATCGATGGTCGGGGTTAGGTACATTCTTTGGCATTGCCGGTCCATGGCTCCCATATGTTGCGCTAGCACTCGCAGTCATCTGGGCTGCCGAACATTTAAGACATGCTATATAAGATGGCTTCTCTGCATGACCTCGTCAAGTCCCTTAACTGGCTAGCCTTTATCGTAATTTATCTACTACTACTACTACTAGATAGCAATTGGTGACATACCTGTAAATCAGTCATTTAAGACATCAGGTGGAATCTATTTTTTGCACATCATGTAAACCATTCTAATTTATGACTTGTGACTTTTCTTGTCTTCTGATAGCTGACGGTCATACTCTGCATTTGACGCTACTACTAATTTTTCAAAACCCTTCCATAGTAAAACAGCGATCCCATCTGCTTTGTGATCGTGAGAAGCGATATGATGATCCAACACTTATTTGAGATAGTTTGTACTACCACTTTGCTAAGTTATTGACATTTTTCAGGTCGATGCATAGAACTTTTAAGTTTACTGTCTTCAAACTGTAACTATTTACTATAAATGGGAGTCTTCAACCACACGTCATTAAATTTCCTAGACTTTTGTTTATCTTACACGTCATTTGCACAACTTTCACTACCTAATTTACTATATTTTGACACATTTTCATTATTTTCCTCGCTATCTGACAGTTTGGATTCCTGCAGCTGTTTAACGTCAAATTGAAACATAATACATGTGTACGTACATTGCATTTTGAAGAGTTTGATAAATTCTAATTTTATAATATGGGTTAGATTAGATTAGATAATTTACAGAACGCAGGCTAGAGCCTTTATGTGCTGCTCTTCATACGTATTTGTAATGGCAATTTTACTCTGATTTATATACACTGATAGGACGTGCATATTATGCATTTAGAATTCATGTTTACATACATCTATATTTAGATACATATACAATTTAAAATTGATATGATAACCAGTGTGTGTTTGTGTACAAAAACGTGAAAATGAAGAGTGATAACACAGACCTTCCCCACTCAATGCTACAGTGCACCAATACATATAGATAGAAATCCCTAATTTACTTACTTATTATGTTTTTTCTCATTGAAAAGGATTTTATTATTCCAAATGGGTATGTGACAATATATAAAAAGTACCACTTTACAAACCCACAAAAGGCCTAATCCATAGACTGAATAGAATGTTTGATCATGTGCGATGTAATCAGACTTTGTTCACAGAAGTATTCCGTCAACAGTGAGCTGTGCATTGATTGGTCAAGCCATTATTTTAGCCAATGAAATTAATATAATTTTTAACACTCACTATGTTGAGTATTTCACTGAGGTCTGCCAGAGCTCTGCAAATAAGTGTTGCGTTGATTGAGTAAATTGTTCCTATAGCCAATGAAATAAATAAATAAACTCTTCTCTAAAACTTTTATCGGTGTAAAGATTAACTTGTTTCAGTTATGTCAGCGAAATGATTGTTATATTCATTCATGTATTGCCATTTGTTATAATTCTAACACAATTATTATGTGATTTGATTTCATTTCTAAGGTGAGATTTAATTTCTAAGGTGAGATTCAATTTTAGTGTAATTCGCTAATCACAGCTTTTACCATGTTTACTGCTCCTCTCCCTAAAATATAAACTAAGTATATTTGTTATCACTTGCACCATAGCAAATATACAACTGGTATTGAATTATGCTAGGAACTTACTATGTGCTCACTTTGGAAGCCAACAGAAGAATGACTCAGATTAGCATTACAACAATGGTTTTATACCAACAATCACACACTGGTGAAGACAATACATCTAGAGTCTGAAATAATGGTGCCAGCAAATAACTATCTAAAAAGGTGTCTATGGCTCTAGTTTAAGTTAAAGTGTCCATAAACAAACAAATAGTCCTAAATTTAGCTAGGATATGTATCTTTTATCAATATATGAGAACTTTAATCCTCCTTTTGATATATCTGGGCTGTACATGTACATTGTATCTAAAAAACCACTGATCCTATTTGGCTCAAATGTTAACACAAAGAAAGGACTTGCCGTGCAGGAGGATTTCCTGACTTTGGTGGTGAAAGAACCTGCATTGTATTGGATCAAATTCCGTATCTGTGGATATCTCAGAAACATCGTGTCCAATTTGTCTCAAGCCTTTAACTCTGGAAAGGGTGTGACCATACACTATGATTCCACAACTTTGGACGTGATCCGAAAAAATCCAGAAAATCCCACAATTATTCAGAACCGCAGCTGCCAAGATTCTATCAACCTTGTTTTAATAATCGTGATTCATCGATTATTCAAATAATTGTGCAAGCCTTACCATCACTAGCTTTAATCAATTTATGAAGAACTTTGTAAATCAATTCATCATGGTAGGGTCAGGATCACATAGTAATACCGTATTCCATGGGCATTCTCATTATATCCCCCCCCCCTCCAGTCAGTCCATCCGTCTGTCATCATGTCATGAAACCCATCAAAATGGGTGTCATTGTGGGGAGATCATGCAATTTTCTCTAGTTACAGTTCGATTTAGGACAGTTAGGTATTGTGATTCCTCAAAATAAATTAGCTCTAATGGCTGCCATTTTTGTTGGCTGTTATTGTCATTGTCAGTCGTAAGAAGTATGCTTAACGCTCCATAGTAGATGGACATGAATGCACATAACATAGACATGTCAGAAGTGGGTATGGTATTCAATGATATCAAGCTTTACTGCAAGTGGTAGGTTTGTGGAAAGGAAAGAAACTTGTATAATAATGAAAGGGACTATGTTTAGAATGGGTGAATTAAATATCCATATACGCATGGACATACATACACGCGTAGGCACATACACACGCATGCACACACAGCATTTCTCCAGATAGCTGATGAGGACATTTTGAATGGCTTGATGTTTTTGCATTTGACTTTTTTGTTTAATCTTTTATCCAGGTTGCAGTTGCAGCAGCTTTAAATTTGAGGACTTACCTCTTAATACAACCAACATCAAATGGACAGGTGAAGCTGACCTTGCCAGACATTGGATTGAAGGCATGCTGGTCAGTCATGGAGATTGAGAAATTACTTGTAGAGTCTCTATGTGAGTGTTTTGGTGCACACTTGGTTATGATTTTGTGAGTTTTTTCCACCCACCTTTCTTCTGTCTGTATGTCTATCCATGCATCAATGCATGCAGGTTTTTGGCTTTTGTTCGTTAACTTTACTTCTACTGCAGGAATCCCGTTTTAGCTATGCCCCGCCGATCTCTAGCTAAACTCCACCCATGCTTTGACCGTGTTGGGATCGATCGATCCATGCACTCTCTGAATCTCAATTTCCAGAAAACTACAGGTAAGCGGTTTAATTTTTTGAAACTAATTTGACTTGAGCTGTTGCTGCCTGTGGCAACTACAGCGCCCAGTGAAATTAGTTTCAAAATATTTTACATTATGTTTATTAAGTAGTAAAGACATACAATTTGTACAACCCAACACTATTAAGCATCTAAAGGGATGCTAATATCTTCTCAATTGTTGTATTGCACCGATAGATTATTTTTTATAGATTCCATATCCCTCTTATCCTGGCATATTTCCTTATGCGTATCACAATTATCTGCTTTGTAATACCGCAAAAATGTTGAGCACCATTTTGTCTCATCAAGCGATAGAGTATGCTGTCATATAATTGCATTCTTTATTATAATGTAATAATCATATTGTTGAATATTTTGAAACTAATTTGATTAGAAGTTATTGCTGCCTATGGCAGCAACAACTTCAGTTAAATTAGTTTCAAAATATTTGACACAATACCTGTATGATTGCTTTTCTTCCACGTTGCCAAAGTATAGATGGGACCTCTATGACTGAGCGCATATACCGAGGCAGACACACTAGGTTTTTTCTGATTGGTTGAAAAGTAAATCATGACAGCCATCATTCGCTGGGGAAATGTATCAACATTTAGCTGCCGTACTAAAGCCTGAATATCTTTCATTATCTGAATGATAAAAAGCTAAAATTTCATGGATGGATTATGGGCGGCAAATTCTATCACCTGAATGGTTAGTATAAGATCATAAGATGTAAGTTTTCCTTTAAGACAGACTAAATTGAGTCATTCATGACGTTATTGATTATGACGTCATCTTACATGTCATGTGGTTGATTATGAAACTGAAATCCTCCCTTGAAGAATGTTGAGGAAACTTCAAGGCTGTGTATGTGGCTAGGAAGACGCAGATTATTATTGGCGAAAATTAGAATTTTTGCCACTATATCGATGGGTTCCGTTACACCGTCGGTTTGTCGTCGTCCATTCTCAGTTATGTCAGTTGAGCTAATATCTCGGCATGTCTTAACCCTATTGGGACAAAACATGGATTCATGCTTTCTTATATCAAAAGGATGGTGCACAATGCTATTGAGGTCATGAGATCAAACTTCAAGGTCACTGTGACCTTGGTATTGTACTCTATCATTTAAGGTTAAATTTTTGGTTAACTGCAACATATTGTATTATATCTTGGTAAGGCTTCACCCTATTGGGACTAATCTTGGACACATCCTTCCGTATATCATGGGGATGGAGCACAATGGTATTGAGGTCATGAGGTCAAACTTCAAGGTCACTGTGACTGTGGTATAAAACTTATTTACGGTTAAAATTTTGGTTTAGCTCACCATATTGTCTTATATGTTGGAATGGCTTCACCTTATTGAGACTAATCTTGGACACATGTTTCCTTATATCAAGGGGATTGAGCATAATGATATTGAGGTCAAAGTTCAAGGTTACTCTGAACATGGTATAAATCTCTATTTTTTACTCACCATATTGTCATATCTCAGGTATGTCAGGATTGGTTCACCCTATTTGGACTTCACTTGGATACATGCTTCTTTATATCAAGTGGATGGCACATAAATTATATTGATGTCATGAGGTCAAAGTTCATGATCACTCTGAACTTGGTATAAAAGTGTTTTTTACATATTGTTGTATATCTCAGGATTGGGTCACCCTATTGAAACTAAACATGATCACCTGTTTCCGTATATCAACGGAATTGCGCAAAATGATATTGATGTCGTGAGGTCAAATTTCAGGATGACTATGAACTTGGTATAAAACTATTTTTTACAGTAAGTTTTTGGTTTAGATCAACATAAAGTCTTATATCTTGGCGTGGCTTCACCCTATTGGGACTAAATTTGGATACATGCTTCCTTAAATATCAATGGGATTGAGCACAATGATATCTCAGGATTAGTTCACCCTATTGGGACTAATCCGGGTCACCTGTTTCCTTATATCAAGGGGATTGGGCATAATGATATTAATGTCATGAGGTCAAAGTTTAATTTCACTGCAAACTTGGTATAAAATTATTTTTTACGGTTAAGTTTTTAGTTTAGCTCAACATATCGTCTTTTATCTCGGCATGGTTTATTGGGACTAAACTTGGACACATGCTTCCTTGTATGAAGGGAATCAAGCACAATGATATTGAGGTCAAAGGTCAAGGTAATTGTACCATTTGTATGAAATGCAAACTTTAACAGTTACTGGTAGATTCGTCTGCTTAACTCATTTTGCCTTTATTTCAGAATTGGACAATTTATTAGATCTAAGCATAGTCAGTCAGTTACCTCAACCAGTCGGAGCAGCACAAAGACATTCAGACTTCAGAGGTCAAGGTCATTGTGATCTTGATACAAGTCTAGATTTACATTTGGAAATACATAATGCGACAATTTTCGCCAATATCCCGTCAGTGTAACACTGACGTCTTGTTTTTAAGTCAGTCTGCCTGTCCATCAGTCTTGTTGAGCATGTGTGTAGGTTTGGATTTTGTGTGCTATAACTTAATTTATACTTGGGAGTATATTAGACAAAATGTCATGGATCGCTTGTTTATGGGTCTAGGAATAAGCAGATTATTTAAAGGTCAATGTTTCTGCTATCTTGTTACAAAATCTGTTTTTCAAAATTATGTTATTATGGCGAATCTGGGGGACGAAGCTACTGATCAGTCATTGACAGTGGAATGATCAACAGTCGGATGAATATGATTGACAATCTACTACTGATGATTTATTGACAGATTATCTTCACTGTATAACAAACTAATTCTGACCAGCTCAACTTAAACTTTTAACAAGAAGACAACAAGGCAATCTTTAGTATATTATATCTTTCTTCTTCATACATTTGCCATAGATCATAAGTTTCAATTGTCAAGGTAACAACAGTATACTCAAGACGTAACAGTTGTGGGATACCCCATCAACTTTTTCTATCCATACAGAATTCTTGCACATTACTGTTAAATCTTGAGTATATTGTTGTTACCGTGACAATTGAACCGTATGAGGTATGATTTTATAACCACATGTAAGGCTAATAATGTACTATGCTAGAAAATGTTATAATTTAAAATTTGATCAAGCGGATTAACAACTGTCCAATTAAACTGTTCATCTCTGCACATACAAATTAAAACATTTTCTAGCTTAGTACATTACCCTTACATGTAGCTATAATGGCTTTTTATACCCCGCCAAGAAATTTGTTGATGGCATGGTCTGGGTGGGTGGGGGTTTGGAGCAGAGTTGTTTCCGGATGATAACTCCGTTGCCATTTGTCAGATCGCTTTGAAACTTCATAGGGTGGTTGGACTAGGTCTGGGGAAGAAACCTATCGAAATCGACAATGATCCGAAATCAAAGATGCACCCATCTTGAAAATTGGTTTCCAGATGATAACCTCTTAACCGTTAATCAGATCACTTTGAAACTTGATAGTGGGGTTGGGCTAGCTCTGAGGCAGAAACCTACCAAAATCGTCTATGGTGCGAAATCCAAGACGGCCGCCAGCCACCGGCGGCCACATTGAAAATTGGTTTCAACACAATAACTCTGTTACTGTTTATTGGATCGATTTGAAACTCCATAGCATGGTTGAACTAGCTCTGGGGAAGAAACCTATCAAAATCGACAGCGGCCATCTTGAAAATTGGTTTCCGGATGATAACCCTGAGAGGAACTGAGGATAACATGTATAATGTATGGTTACTGTATTCTGCAGCTGTAGTAGTAGAAACATCCTACAGTTGCAATCAGTCCATTATTCACTTTTGCCCACTGTGTATTGTCCTCAGCCGAAATCCTTAGCTTCCTCAGGTCCATTCTTGACTTGAGTGTACCAAGTCCTGCTTTCTTGATCAATCTGTTGATCTGCATTTACTTCCAGGTGATCCAGTAGACCCGAAACCAGGCACAGATGCTGTGCTCGAAAATATAAAGTCGTTTACTGGTATTTCATTCGATACCACAGATACCAAAGTCCTGGCATTGGTTTCATTTCTGTACCTTTATGGCAGTATTGCTTGGCATGATGGGTATGTAGCCATGGTAACAGTTTTTAATTGATTTCCACAGTTATTGTTCAGTGTCTAGGGGTAATTTCTGGTACATGTATGCCTCTCTTCAGTGTAGCTACATCTTATTGTATATATATATATATACAATAAGATGTAGCTACACTGAAGAGAGGCATATATACTTATGAATTTTATAGCTAGGTAAGTTTAAAACTTAGATAATACAACGTTCCTGGCTTTCTCTTAGTATCGTATCAAAGCTGCATGGAGATTAGCTTATGTTTTCCACTAGATTACGTTATTTGACAAAATTTAATGTGAGAAAATAATTCTGTTTCACAGATTTATCACTTAGACCACTGAATTAATATGCCTCCCCCCCCCCCATATCGATCGATATATATATATATATATATATATATATATATATATATATATATATATATATATATATATATATATATATATATATATATAATAGGGGGTATATAGCATTTGCTTTGTCCGTTTGTCCATCCATTTGTCCGGTGGAATAACTCTAGCTCTACTGGAGCAACGTTTACCAAACTTGGTTTGGAGACTGATTTTGGGTGTCCAAAGAACCTTATCAATTTTGGGGTCAAAGGTCATGGTCATGGTGACCTAATTAATTATCAAGGTCAGTGATCAGGATCATGTTGAACTTGGTACAATAATGGAGGACTGCCAACCTCTAGTTATGCCTCCGCCCATTCATTGAGCGTGTTAGGATCGATTTATATACTTTGAAACCTGCCTCCCAGAATCCCAAAGGAATAGGATGTAATGGATGCTTTAACAAACATGTTTGATTCTCTGCCACCAAAATCCTTCACTACCCCCTCCCCCCCACCAAAAAAGAGTAATTTTACGAACCTTTAAAATCTCACCCTAAAGCTAAGTGTTTATAGTATAAGCACAGACTGTGAGATATTGATTATTTTAAACTAGATATATACTTGTGTTTGCCAAACTATATAATCATGTTAAATTAATGTAATGTGCGTCTGAATCTTTGGCCGCCTCTGGTTTTTACACCAATGACAACAATACTGTCATATTTTGACATTCGCCATGAAATCTTTTTTAGCTTTTCCATTTCGTGTATCCAAGATATATTTATTATGGCTTTAGTTGTTTCGCATGAACACTGTTACTGATGATCTTATCCAGAATTTGATGTGAATCAGTTGGCTGATTATTATTACTAGTCATGGGCCCGTAATCGAGGTCACACTTACGTAAAAAAGGCATACATATAGCTAGGCTTAGTGTGGTGTACATGTATGTCAAAAAAGGGTGTAAATCCGTATTCACAAAGAATTTGTGGAAATCATGGTTACTATGCACATTGTGTAAGTCTGAAAATGTGTAACTTCGCCAAAACAAGCTCTGTGGATGAATGAATTTAGGGAAACGAACTGAGATTTTACGTGATCTTTCAGCTCATGCAGACTGCAGTGAAGGCCTAGATATCCTGATAACTCAGGTTCCTGGGATGATACCAGGCCATATTGGTCTGGTATTGGCCCAGTGACCTGCGTTATCAGGATACCTACAAACTCACTCACTCACTCCCCTCCCTCCCTTGCCCACCCACATGCTCGCTCACTCAATCATGCTCACTCACTCAAACCCTCTCTCACCGACTCACTCGCCCACTTACAATCACACTCTGTCACAGGCATCATCACTCAACACTATTGCATCATGCATCATCATTCAACACTATTGTCAACATTACTCACCATCACTGTCATTCACCGTCACCACCACTCATTGTCACAAACACTCATTGCTCACTTTCCCTCACATATACTGTCACAATCACTCGCCAAATTAGTAGTGAATTTTCAATAATACCCTTCTTGGCCTGCAAATACCAAGAATGGACATTTCACATCAAGAGTATACTTACCACCCTGATACTTTATGATGTTTCCTAAATATCGACCTAGCTTCAATAATACTCAGAATTAAAAAGAAACCGCCCCCACTGGGCAGGTTACTCAACTGACAGACCAGCGGATGTGCAGCCCAAACTCGCACATGCGCGGGGCTGACTCATTCTCTTCTTAAAATATTGACCTGCCATTGCAACACGCTTTCTAGCCTTGCTTTTGCTTTCTTTCTTTTTGAAGCTTTGAGTTGTTTTGCAACTTGTTTGACTGTTTATTAGTATGTCTGATGCTGCCAAGTCGCAGGAGGATGCTCCCGGTCCAAGCCATCAGGTGTACTTTAGTAAATTTATCGATAAAAAATTTGCGTGTTGACTCGGATGGTATTTCCGGGATTCGCGCTATCTCATGGATACGTCTTTATTAGGCTAGCTCTTTTATGGGGGAGGCCTATATATTAGCTAACGCATGTTGTGCTTTGTTTTTCAGACACATGAGCTGATATTTGAAGGGTATCCTTTTATTTAAACAATATTTATACTTGGTTTCTGGGTCCTATTTTATTATGAGTTTGCTGAGGGAGTTATTACCATAAGAAGTAATTTCTCCGCATTCTCCCCCCACCACAGGGTTTTTGGACTCAGGATCAGGTATTCCTGTGTTGTTTATCAGACTTCACTCATCCTCAGAAGTCATCTTATGAGGTTATTTAGGAGAGAGAAAAAATTTCAGTCATTTTACTGAGGTTTTTTGACTGAGTGTTGAGTTATTTATCTCTCTTGATGGTTTGCATAGGTTCATTGTGTTTATAAAGTTCAATTACTAATGAATCTGTATTTGGAACTGTGAAGTCTAAAAAAGTACGCCTCTCAAGTATTCAAGTTCAAATTCTTATGTCTCCCTTGTCTTCTTAAAGAAGTATAACAAGGTTTTTAAGATTTGTTTACTTTTTGTCAGGCGTATAGTTTTTTCTATGGGCCTGGCTATCTTTCATTTGATGGTCAAAGGTTTTCCTTATGGATCTTATTAGCCTTCTGCAATTGTTTTTTTGGTTCGTCATAACTAAAAACTAATTGTTTCCGTTTGTGTCTTTTCAGAGGGTTATTGAGAACAAATGCCGTTCCTGCCACCGTTTTGTGAAGGCCCGCTTTTTCCCTCATAACTGCACTAGGTGCAGTACGTGCGGGCCTCTTCTAAATTGCCATGTGTGTGAGTCGTGGCCGGTGGAGGTTCTAACTGATTTTTTAAATCAGCAGGTAAAGGACCTTGCGGCAGACGAGAAGAGGCATCTGGAAAAGGAGTGTGGTAGGAAGAGGAAGGCATCCATGCCAGACATGGAGGCCTTCCGTCTTGAAATGATTGGAGAAATGAAGAAGACGATCACGGATCTTGTCCCGGAGTTGCTTCGCAGCTTGCTTCCTGGGTCAAGTTCATCATTGTCTTATTCATTTGTTCCGGGTCAGAGTGTTCCCATCTCTGGGTCTGGTTCTCTTAGCAAACCAGTTTTCGTTATGGACCCAGAGACGGCTCCCGTTGGTCCGGCGCTGAGGCTTGCCTCGCCCGTGGACCCGGGAGCGAAAGCCATGGCCTCGGGCGCTCGCTTATCTAGTGCTTTAGAGCAGCCTAAGGCTAAGGGTATCAGCGCCTCACGCGATATCCCTCCTGCCCAGGCTGAGTATGATCCCTTTTCAAGCTTGGCGTCTAATCTTTCTGGGCAGGAAGAAGAGGACACTGTTATGGCCTACCGATGAGTCGATGGACATGGAAATGGATACCCATGGGCCCCCATGGGGGCCCATGGGTGACCTTTTCCATGGAACTACTTCTTTGGGAGTGGGTTTCACGGCTCAATGGCTAGGCCGGCTAGGAGCCGATGGCCGTACATACCGTATCCCTCGGCTTGCCGAAAGTTACCGTGAGGAAGGCCCGGACTATGACGTCATGTTTTTAGCCTTCCATGGCGCCGTAGATCCGGCTCCTGGAATAGCCACGGCGCAAGCCATGCCATCCCTTGCAGGTCCGTATGGCTTCCCTGGCTTTCCAGGAGTATCTTCAGCTCCGGCCATTACTCCACCAGTGAATGTGGTTGAGGACGACGAAGGCCCTAGGCTCGTCGAACATTCACAGATGGCCACCGAGGAAGACTGGCTGGACGCTTGCCAATGGCTGGTGAACATCAAGCCAGAACTCCAGGTGGATCCACCGGCTTCCCAGCGGGACCATAGCCCGTGGTTTGGAGGGAAATCGGTGACGAGCACCATGCCATCTCTGGCGTATGCGGAGCATATTGTTCGCTGCGGCAGAGACGTCCATTCTGCCGAAAGGACGCCTCTATATCAGAAGTATGGCGTCATTCCAAAGCCTTGAACAGATGACCGTGCGGCTTTGGGCAAAGACACACGGCCTGGGTCCCAGTCTGACAAGGGACCCTTGTGCGCTAGCACCCTGCGCAATGCTAATTCCGCGCTGCGGGACACGGAGGAAAGCACGAGAGGAGTCATCTCGGCTCTCGCACGGTTCCCAGCTGCTACAGGGGGTAGTAGCAGTATCCGTGGCCCGCCAAACTGCTCCTCTTGCAGTACAGAGAGAAATCCAGGATGGCATTAACCTGGCTCTGGACTGCATGACGAGATCCGTAACCAGGAGTTTATGGGCGAGGCGCACATTTGCACTTGACAATTTGTGCCCCTTGCAGGACCTGTACAATCGACTTCTTCGGACGCCGATGGCAGGTCCAGGGTTGTTTGGAGGTGAAGGATGTCTGCACCTCCAACAAACTGTGAACCTGGTGAACGACCAGAGGGCGCTGCGAGAGCAGTTTGAAGTGCTCCGCAGGGAGCGTGTTTGAGCAGCAGGCTAGAGGTGGTGGCCTTGTCAGAGGCCAACCACCTACGCAGCGTCGGCCACGGCAACGACAGCGTAAGCCAGCTAGGGGGGTGGTGGGGTTGGGTTGGGGAGCGCAGGCTCCTTCAGTGCAACCCGCCAGACAGCCTGCATACCGAGGTGCGTGTGGTGCTGGTAGAGGAGTGTGGGGTTCTGGTCGTGGGAGCCGAACCTGATGGGTCGCCTCTCAAAGAGACCACATCAGTGCTGCTAGGACAGCCACCAGAGAAAGGGCTTCTCTTGCACTTCTCGGGTCCACCTCAATCCGTCTGGCCTTCCACATGCAAGAGTGGGAGCGGGTTACTCAGGCCCGCTCAGTCTTGCGATGGCTTTCAGTCAGTTACCATCCCGACTGGATTTCAAATCAGCCATCGCGCCTGTCTCTGGTTCCGATCTGGACTCGAAATCCAAGAGATCTAGATCAACGGTTGTGTATAGAGGAAGAAATTCAATTCCTCATACTAAAACACGCTATTCAACCGGCACAAAAATGTCTGGGTTATTATTTAACCGTGTTCCTAGTGACAAAAAGCACGAAGGTGGAGACCAATTCTCAACCTCAAACCTCTCAAGAGGTTTATCCTCACACCAAGTTTCAAAATGGAAACTATGAGAATGGTGTTAGCAGGATTGAGGAAGGGAATGTGGACAGCATCAATAGATCTAAAAGATGCCTATTTTCACATTCCCATTGCGAAGAGTTTTCGTCGATTCCTGAGATTTGCATTTCAGGGCCGCCAATGGGAATTCAGGGTTCTCCCATTTAGTATATCGACGGCTCCTTGGGTCTTCACTCGAGTGGTCCAAGCTATGACATCATACCTCCGCAGGAGACACATAGCAATCCACACGTACATAGACGACTGGCTGTTAAAGGCACACACTAAAAAAAGTCTATCAGAAAATCTGGAGATAGTTTTGAAAACTCTTACAGATCTAGGCTGGATAATCAACTTTCAAAAGTTTGTTTACCTGGGCATGTTCTTTGATCTAGAGATAGGATATGTTTATCCATCACAAGAGAGAAGTAGAAACACTCATCTCAGTCATACAGTCAGTGTGCAACAATCGTCATTTCCTGGCACGGGTCTACTTGAGAATGTTGGGTTTGATGGTTTCTTTGGAACCAGTCATTCCTCAGGCAGCCTTACGCCGGCTGCCGATCCAGTTATTTCTCATGACACAGTGGACCCAGAGGACGGGTTTCCTGGACTCAAAAGTGTTTGTGTTGGAACCTCTTATTCACCACCTTCAATGGTGGATGAAGAGAGAAAATCTCCTGGCGGGGGTGACGTTGTGACCGCCCCACCCTCAGTTAACGATGTACACAGATGCATCAATCGAGGGATGGGGAGCTTGCCTGGAAGAAAACAAGGTATCAGGGCTTTGGAATCTGGATCAGACAAGAGAACATATCAATCTGCTGGAAATGCGAGCAGTAGTCTTAGCCATGGAACACTTCCTAGAGAAGGTCAAGGGCAAGAGTGTTCTGGTTCGATCAGACAATACAACAGTAGTGACTTACATAAACCGCCAGGGCGGAACGAAGTCGCCCAGTCTCTGTATGATGACGTGGAAACTGCTTTGCTGGTGCCTAGATCATGGGATTTCCCTGAAAGCAGTTCATATTCCGGGAAGGCTAAATCTATTAGCAGACTCATTGAGCCGAAGAATGAGCATTCTTCCCACGGAATGGCAACTAAATCAATGTGTGGCAGATCGCCTGTTCAACCACTGGGGCAAGCCCAACATAGATTTATTCGCAATGAACAAGAATGCGAAGATGACGACGTACATCTCCGATTCCAGATCCGAGCGCTATCTCAATAGATGTGTTAGCTATCAGTTGGGAGGGAATATATGCATACGCATTCCCGCCAGCAATCCTGATTCCAAAAGTTCTCCAGAAAATCAGGCAGCAGGCATGCCAAGTGCTTCTGATCGCCCCAAATTGGCCAAGCCGATCATGGTATACGGATCTGCTGGACCTTCTGGTCTGCAATCCTGTTCCTCTGCCTCTGATGGACAACGTAATCTTCCATGGCAAGGCCTTGCACAACAACCCGTCAATGTTCCAATTGACTGCGTGGATGTTGTCAAGGAATCAGCAGTTAAGGAGGGTTTTTCTGAGCAAGCAGCCATGTTTATGGCAAAAGCCAGAAGGGGGTCAACCTCCAGAGCATATAATTATAAAATCAACAGATTTGCTGAATGGTGCTCAAAAAGATGTATTAATCCAATGGAAGCATCTATTCAGGTAGTAGCCAATTTCCTCTGTCACCTTTTTGATGCCTATAGCCTCAAGCCTAAATCTATTGCTGGCTACAAGTCAGCTTTAATGTCAGTTATCCCTTACTTTGCTATTAAGGGAAGTGATGAAGTATGTAATCTAAATGCTTTAATCAAAGGCATGGGTAATCTAAGACCAAGGAATCCTCCAGTGATCCCATCTTGGAGTTTATCATTAGTACTTCAAGTATTAGCAGATAAACCCTTTGAACCACTAAGCTCCATTTCCATGAAAATGTTGATGCTTAAAACAGTTTTTCTGATTGCTGCAGCTTCAGCCAGACGAAGAAGTGAAATACATGTTTTGTCAGCAGAGCCAGACCGTTTTCCGGTGACAGGGGAGGGCCTTAGGCTTCTACCTAGAGTTAACTTTATGGCGAAGAACCAGTCTTTAAAATATCCTGGTCAACCTATAGTTTTACCCGCTTTGTCTAGGTTTGATCCTAATTCAAAGGCTTGGTGTCCAGTCCGTGCATTAACGTGTTATAAACAATGTACACAGGAATGGCGGACAGACCCTAGTGCTTTAGGCTATCTTACATTGAACCCCATGGGAGAGCTTCTAAAGATACCATTTCTAGGTGGATTGTGGAATGCATCCAGCATTGCCACAAAGCCGCCACGGGTAAACAAGTTGACATGGCCAAGGCTCACAGTGTCCGTGGCATAGTGACATCCATGGCTCTGTTTAACGGAGTGCCGGTGGATGACATTATGTCAGTAGCACAATGGCACTGTGAGTCTAGTTTTACAAATCATTACCTACGTGACGCGTCAAATCCACATGCCTTATCGATTTTACATAAACGTTAAATCTGTATATAAATGTGTAAATATTGTACATAAGGCCGTTGGCTCACACTCAGTGCAATTTAGTGGGGGGTATCCCCACTTTTCCGTACTGTGCCTATCATCGCCAGTGGTGATCAAAGGGGAATCTCGGCAAAATAGGTTAGTCACTATATTTGGTGATGGTTATTTTTTGTCACATTTTTTATATTACTTACTAAAATGGTGATGGTTTTGTGTTCTTTGTGGTTCCATCTGAGAGTATACGAAATGAAGCTTTCATCCGATGTCTTATAGTACTTTAGCACGAGTACATAGAGAGCGTATAGGACATTTAGGTCATCGCTCCCTCTTTAAAAGAGGGGGTGTGGGGTGTGGGTGGAGCGGGTGTGAACCGGTCATTACTCTCAACATCAGTTGTGTTATCCAATGTCCAAATCATTTCCTGATTGTGTTTACATACGCAATTTTAGATGTTTGTTGTGCTCTAAAAGCAAAAGCTTGCTCTTCCAGGGATGAGCCGGTCTTCTGCCCTTCGCCTCCCTCCCGCCGAATTCTCTTATGAATTCTGGCTGTATCATAAAGTATCAGGGTGGTAAGTATACTCTCGATGTGAAATAAATGAAATCACAGATTTCTTTTTTCACGAGAGAGTTGATACTTACCACCCTGATACGATTCCGGCCTCTCCGCCCCACAGAGGCTCGGTCTATCGGCGTTTTATGTTGCAATTAGGTCAGCCAATATTTTGGAATAGAATGAGTCAGCCCCGTGCATGTGCGAGTTTGGGCTGCACATCCGCTGGTCTGTCAGTTGTGTAACCTGCCCAGTGGGGGGGGGGGGGGCGGTTTCTTTTTAATTCTGAGTATTATTGGAGCTAGGTCGATATTTAGGAAATATCATAAAGTATCAGGGTGGTAAGTATCAACTCTCGTGAAAAAAGAAATCCGTGATTTCGTTTAATGACTAACAAAATTAGATTTCAATTCTCCTAAAAAATCTTGTCAATACAGGAAATTGATCAGTGAACTCGTTAAGAAATTGAATGTATTACAATTTGGGAGCACAATGCCGGTGTAGGCTAATGTTAAAATAATGTTTGCTCTTGCATAATGCTACATTTCCATCCCACATCCTTGAGACTTCCATTTCTCATCTGCCCCTATCCCTTTACCATTTTAAATGGACATTCCTCAAGACCATTACAAAAGCTGGTTTTTGATGGCTTCAGCATGAAAGGGTTAAAAAGATGAAAAAATTTGTTACCGAAAGCCTAGCAATAATACCACTTTCTGAGGAATTTCAACCTCAGTCTATGATGTCCTTAACATGTGCCTAAGCAGACTGGACCTATGTTTAATGTCTCATCCGAAAGACGGGTGTAGGCGCATAGTTTAACCTGGGTGGGGTGTGGGCCTAGACTATGGGTGGGGCCAAAATCTAGGCGTAGGGGGTCGCTATGGGGGATACACTATCAGAGAAGACGTCCATGATGTCCTTAACATGCGCCTAAGGAGACTGGACCTATGTTTAATGTCTCATCTGAAAGATGGGTGTAGGAGCATAGTTTAACCTGAGGTGGTGTGTGGGCCTAAACTATAGGTGGGGCCAAAATTTAGGCGTAGGGGGTCACTATGGGGGATAGAGATACACTATCGGAGAAGAAGTCCATGATGTCCTTAACATGCGCCTAGGTAGACTGGACCTATGTTTAATGTCTCATCTGAAAGACGGGTGTAGGAGCATAGTTTAATCTGGGGTGGTGTGTGGGCCTAAACTATGGGTGGGGCCAAATCTAGGCATAGGGGGTCGCTATGGGGGATTTGCTATCAGAGAAGAAGTCCATGATGTTCTTAACATGCGCCTAAGCAGACTGGACCTATGTTTAATGTCTCATCCAAAAGACGGGTGTAGGAGCATAGTTTAACCTGGGGTGGGGTGTGGGCCTAAACTATGGGTGGGCCAAAATCTAGGCATAGGGGGTAACTATGGGGGATACACTATCAGAGAAGAAAAAAGTGTGGAACCTCCACCCCACACCTACCCACCCACCCACCTCCATCCCTTGTCCTGTCCCACCCATGTTCCTACGCCTATGAATAATAGAAAAATAAAAACAATAAAGTAGCCTGCTGCTACTTTGACAAAAAAAGTCATAAAAATAGCATTGTGCAGCGTCACAAAAAACATTAAAGTTTGTGAATATCGAAAGGCTTACTACTGAGTTCAATAGTTTAGGATCATGAAGAAATTAGGGGAAAAAAATAATTAGTTTCTCTTAGCTCAGAATATTGGTAGAAATTCAGCAATTAAACCTATGCAGCTGTGCTAGCCAAATACTGTCATGTATGTTGACAGCATTGCAAAAATTGCAAGATCTAGAAAAAGAAATTCCGAAATACTTTAGATATTCAAATGCTGCAGTGAACGAGGAACATTCTGGCACTAACATTTTTTTTTAATTTAAAAAACTAAGATTTTTACACGAGAATGAAAATCGGTGATATCACTCCATGTACAGATGAAATTAATCTAGCCTAGTGAGTCGCTAATGGTATATGTAAATAAACCACAAAATATTCCCTGGTACATGTCACAGGTCAAAGGTCACCATTCTTGTTTTACAAGCACATATCACTGTTTTATCTCCTTTTTTCTTTTATTTCGGTTAATTATTTGAAATTATTTTTATCATGCCTTATTAGCTATTTCAAGAATACTGCTGAGCTTTAAGAGAAATAATTTACTGGCAAAAATCATGACAATTGACCAGTAATAAATAGACATTAAAACAGAATTATTCCTTTTAGATTTACATTTGCTTGTGCTATCTGAAAATGCTTCTATCAGAAAAAAATTTGGTAGGTTTCATAGAGACATTTTATATTAGGTTTATATACACAAGATGTAATCAATTAATATACACAATGTAATCAGATAGTGATGACATTTGTCTTGCCATATTTTCTCTAGGCATTTGCCCTCAGTCGAAGTTACGGTATGCTCAAAGCTTCCAATTGGATCTGGATTGGGATCATCTGGGGCTTTTTCCGTCTGCCTTGCTGCCGGCCTTCTACAGATGATTGGTTATATCGTTAAACCATATTTTCCATCTGGTGAGAGTGGGACCAAGACTTATGAGACGTGGTCAGAGAAGGAGAATGAGCTTATAAATGGCTGGGCATTTCAGGCTGAGAAGATTATCCATGGCAGACCATCAGGAATAGATAACTCTATATGTACATATGGTATGTATTGTATACAGTTAAATAAAAAAAAATTAAAATACCATATGGCCCAGGTGAAAGGAACACTGTAGTACCATGGTAGACCATGGTACTGTAATTGGCACCACAGTATTTTAGCATGATCAGCATGGACCATGTTCTACCATGTCCTGCATCTACTATGGTAGAACATGGTTTAACAGGGTAGCTAAAACTATGATCAACCAAGGTATATTTAATATTTAAATAAATATTTAGTGGCCATAACATGTTGTATGCTTCCATTAAACTATTAGTCAGCAATTCAGGTGCACTTTTGTAGCAAAGTGAAGACCTGTGCAAGGCTGTAGAGCCTACAAGATTGTAAGCATGGCCATGAGCCATGGTAATATTCATGAAGATATAAAGTATTGACCAATCTTTCTGTATATAAAAGACTATGAAAATGGTGGCATGGTTGGCCTAAATTGGAATGTCTTGAACAGAGATAAAATTTATACAGAAATTCAGTGTTTATTCTTATGTTTCTATGGATAATGAAAACTATCTTTATATACAAAAAGACACAATTTGACAATTAAAGAGTTACTTCCCTTATTATATTATGTCAACCATAGTAGAACATGGTTGACCATCGTCAAGGAATTTGTTCCACGGTCAAAACAGTCAGACAGTTTGACAATGGTCAATATTTACTGTAATCAAACACACTTCATATTTCAATGTTGACCATGGTCATCCTTGTTTGACTATGAAGCCATGGTCAAGTTTTTGCAGCCGGATGTTTGGGACCATAGCATTACATGTACTACCAGGGTATTTGTTGCATCTTACCATGGTCTGGCATGGTAGTTGATAGCATCCATGGTTTACCTTGGCTAAAACCATGGTAGTATATGGTCTGGGTAGGACCATGGTAGTTCATGGCAACTGTGGCCTACCATGGCTATGGCTATTGTAGTATGGTAATTCATGGTTACCATGGTCATCACTGAGATACCATGGTGACCATGGACTACTATGGTGATACACCACAGTACCTCATGGTATTTGAGAGTCGACCATGCTATTTCATGGTTTTCCATCAAATACCGGGTTAGCATGGTGTACTATGGTTGTTGTTTTGCCTGGGGAGCTGGCTGACTGAATAATGGTGTTTGTTTTAAAAATGTTTTTGCTAAAAGCTGTTGTGTTCTTAGCTCATTCTGTCCGAGAGATATAACAGTGGAATAGTTATTTTTTTCTGATTAATATGATAAAAATTAGATGCTGTTACACATTGACCCATTGTATAAATACTGCTATTGTTCCTATTAAAATGTTCTGATAATGAGTTCACTGATTTAAAACGTATATATTTAGATTACTTATTAATTGACTAATGAAAAAGCAAAAAGAATCAATGTAATCACAATGCCAGGAGGCTAAACCCTCACTCATGGTCTGGTTTGCTGTAGTAATCCAGACCAGGACATCAAGAACTAGACAGCACCTAGGATATGTGTGCAAGAAGATATAATGATCAGGTCAATGAGCGATATCCAGGGGAAAAACATATATACACCAATGAACCTTGAATAGAAAGTGATGGGCACCTATGGAGGAATGCTGTGTGGAAAATAGTGTACTTCATAACGCACATAGAAAGACTAGTACTGGTTTTGGTAATGATCAGTCATAAAAATCATTCAAACCCTGTTGATAAGTTGATGAGCTACTTACACGTCTTATAGAATGGATGCATAAAATTTAATGAATGTAGTTATGAGAGATTGAGGTGAATCTACATTGTAAAATGTTTAAGTACTCTGTCCAGAAAACTGTTCTAGCTTGTCCTCATTCAGATTTTACAAAGGGATTTAACCATTGCAAACCAGAAACATCTCGAAGCATGGCAAAATGAGCAAATTTGTTACTCCCCTAGGGGTTCAGTTTGGGGACAATCCATTGTAAATTACATAATATTGCTAACCCTGTACTTATCCAGGAAATTGCCATTTTTACTTTAAGTTAGTGAATGTCCATTTACAGGCATTGTATTGCTGGAATAACTAGCTTGATCATCAATCCAGGTATTTCAGTGATAAGATCATTAGGAAAAGAAATTTTTAGATTCTAGGTTTGGCCAATTTGTCATTTAGTGTGTTAAAAAGAGGAATTACATGTTCTCCCATATAACTTTGAAATACTGGTATCGTCATTTCAAAGCAGCCTATCTAGACAGGCTTTTGAAACTCTTAAAGCTATTATGTCTGGAAACTCCCTTGGTGCCTTAACTATAACAGATTCAAGGCAAATAATTTTCAATTTGTGTTATATCTCATCTATGTGATTGCAATAAATGTGTATCTATTCTTAGGTCGAGCCTTGCAATTCCAGAAAGGTACTATCACTCACATAGTGAAGATGCCAAAGCTACAGATTCTTTTGACTAATACAAAAGTGGCCAGAAGTACGAAAGCTCTTGTAGGGATAGTAAAGGCAAAGTATGACCAGGTTAGTTCGCTCTCTTTAGGCCTTTGTTCATTCTGATTGACACAGCTGGTATTTTGTCTGTCAGATTATAATTTGCACACAATATGGAGATCATTTTACCCTAATGTTTGTTCAACAGAGGGATCCATACCTAGCTATACCATGCCCATTTCTAGCTAATTTCCTTCAGCTTTTTACATTGTATTTCAAGGTAACTATACAGGTACGGTGCTGCTGCTACCTATGGAATGTTTGTTAAATTGCAAATGCATCAAAATCATACAATTCATACACATTAGTGACAAACTGTTTGATTTTCATGATAGAGTTATGCGTCATTTTTATTGTGATGTTAGCTAACTAATGATTATGACATCAGATACTTGACTATCCAAATCGAGCCAGCAGTTTCTGAGTTATCCGCAGATCCAGAATTTGATCATATCCAAATCCTGGTTCTGTATCCGGATCACGGCCAAAGTCTCTGAATCCTCTTGCACGGCAAGTTCCTTCGTATTAAAATTTGATCCAAATTCGATTAATAGGTTTTGAGATGCAGCTCTGGACACGCAGACACACACATGCAATGCATGTGCATGGACCCTATGGAGTGACAGTAATTATTTAAAATTTCACTGGTCTTATGGTAAATGGAAAGAAACAGTTGATTGTTCCATTTCATTTTCGGTTTATCCAGTCAAACATGTCAGGATTAAGTTTTCCAAAAAACTGACGGTTTGTTGTCTGCGTTATTCAGTTATGTCCATGGCCAGGCTAATCTTGAATATATATATAGTAAAATTAGTTTCAAAATATTTGACATATTATCTGTATGATGATGATGCTGTACCAGTACTCTCTATTCTGCAGCTGCACTAGTTAAAGCATCAAGCATCTACAATCAGTATTTTTTTGCCCACTTTTTTGTCTTCAGCTAGAATCCTTAGCACACTATAGTCCTTCTTGTATACACAGTCCTGCTTCTTTTAGGTTGGTACATAGCACATTTTGTATGTCTGTGCCATTGCAACCTCTACAGTCCTTAGTGGCATTGGGGCCAAGGACAGCGAATTCCAAGGATCACTGTACAGGTATGTCTGGTGGTATTCACAAAACATGGCCATGTATAGACCATCTTTCTTGGGATACTTTCACAGGCTATGGGACCATATTGCACATAGTTTAGAATGGTTCATTGGACATCATGATCTCTATTCAGCGATGTTGGATGATCGTATCAAGGTACTTATGGTGACTGGCATTAAGCTTATCTAGAACTGCCTTTGGAACTGCTCAGCTGATGCAGTTGTACAGCATCAGTATTACCATATTTAGGTTGTATCATACAAGCATAGTTTTTCAGTCAGAGGGATCTTTAACACATGTATGTATTATTACCAAATGGAATGGAAGAGTTTGTTTCCCATGATGCAACATACAGCAATGTCAGAGGAGCTGCACGTCATTGAGCCAACTTGCTTTTCTCCATTAATTGATGAATCCATGGATGGTTGAATGGGTGGATGGATGGGTGGAAGGATGGATGGGTGGGTGGGTGGATGGATAGATGGATGAATGGGTGGGTGGGTGGGTTGGTGGGTGGGTGGTTGGATGGATAGATAAATAGATAGATAATACATTAATTCCAGCTACCATGATAGAAATTAGAAGTTATAAACACAGCATCAACTTCTGACCTAACCATTATGCACGCTTCCTTGCACAAACTCATGTTGAATTAGCCGTAGTTACGCTTTATTAGGGCCCAGCACCAAAGGTGAGGATGCCCTATGGTAAACGCCAGATCTGTCTGTCTTGCCATCCACAACATCTTGTAAACAGAATGTCACATAGAATTGCTTGAGATATTTCAATGAAACTTGGTATATGCTTCGATTATGACACGCAAATGTGAAGGATTAACCTTTGTGGCCAAGAGTTTGTGCGAAAATGGGATTTTTAATGCAAAACATGCTTTTTGTCAAGGTTCTTATAAACAGCATAGCATACAAAATCGCTTAAAATAATTTTATGAAACTTGGTATAAACCTCTGTTATGATGCCCAGATGTGCCATTTGAAGGTTTCATTTGCATAGTCAAATATTCTCTGTTAAAATTGTCTAATGCAGACTCGTGATTTTTGTGAATGTACTTCTAAGCAGACTATTACATAGAAGCACTTCAGATAGTTTACTGAAACTTGGTACATGTCTCCCTTATGCAGATGTGCCTTTTGTAGGTTTCATCTTCTAGAGTTGGGAGATTTCCCGATAATATGGGGAATACCGCGATATTACCGTTATTGTTATCATCTCATTTATAATTACCATCAATACCGCAAATACCGTCAATACCGCTAGTTGTATATGTCATAAAATAAAATCACCAATTAAACAAATTTAACTAGTCTATCGTATGTCTATCATTGTCACATCAATACATCAGTTTGAATAAACTTACCCTATGTCCGTCCACGTGTGTGTCATATCAGTGTGCTATCCTCATATTATCTTCAATTCAATCGTTTTATTTAATGTTTCATGATAATAAACATGATAATAAACACTAATACATCCAATAATTATTTCTATTTCCGCGAAATGAAAATACGCTGCCAGCTTTCATTTCGCATACCATTCTGATGTCGTCATTGCACTATGCAAACCAATATCGGCTAGCGGATAATACTAACAGTAATAACAGCTCTGCTTTGAGAATATTGTTCAAACAAAACTTAGCTCGGGTCTAAGAAACCACTACTGTAATCTCCCCTGATCTTTACTTGATCTGTAAATGATTATGAATGAGTCACAATGGGCAGGGTCTTAGATCAATAGGACTGCCTATTGGAATAGTGGGTGGATGTGTGAGAATTAGACCGTTAGATGTCTACTGATAGACTAGCGATAATAACCTTCATTCAGAATATTTTAGAAATCTTTATATTATATTTTATATTAAAATGTTAGAAATAAGATTTAAAAAAATCGATCAGACTAGCTAGCTGATTATATTGATAAAATAGATTGGAAATTTTTTAATCTTATACATTTTAATAGTAGAAACAGTGTCCATTTTGGAATTTTATATTTTATAGCAAGCCTATAGGAAGAAATGTGTTAGCTTCACGCCTTCACCCGCGGTTCGCTTTTATGTATAGTACATAGACTGTCAAAGTGAATCGTAACCAATCAGACAACCAGATTTACTGGAAATACAGATCTAGTGCGTGTTCAACTGGCCAACTATATATAATTGACCTGATTATTTGTCAGTCGAAAATAGCACATTCAACTGGACAAGCGTCGCTGGTAGTTAACTCTATTTGCCTAGTCGAACATGTCTTTAGACCTATTTCCATCTTAGCCAATCAGATTTGAGCTTTGGGAATTCCATTTTGCAAATGGCGAATATTCTTTTTACGACAGTAATTCGTTAAATGGGTGAATAAAACATCGAGATCAGCATAAAATACGAAGTTAATGCTTAGTGTATATATCACATCTGACTTTTAGATCATGATAATCCAGGCTAGTGGCGTTCAGTAGTCAGATGTTTCATTTGTGCTATGAGCCATGATTTTCGCAAGGGTTGTGTTTTCGTGGCAATTACTACCGATTTGAAAACACCCCATGTTATCCTAAAGCCCAATCGCCTAGACGATATACCGTGATACCGCTGTATTTTCCCAGATACCGTTACCGTTTACCAAAATCCAATATCGTCCAGCTCTATCATCTTTGTAGACATTTGTCTGTCTTTTTAATGCAAAAATTCAAAATCTTTGTCAATGTTCTCATAAGCAGCATTGCATATGGAATCGCTTCACATATCTTTAGGAAACTTGGTATATATACGTCCATTAATGTTCCCAGATGTGCCCTTTGCAGGAGTCCTCTTCATAGTCATATAGTTAGTAATATTTTTATCTCGCCTACGAAGCAGGAAGTGAGACAGGTATCATATTTCCTGCACCAGTGGCAGCAACGTTAGGTTTTTGCGTTTAGCAAATCATTTACATATATATTTTAGAATTGCTTTTTACTACCAGATCCTAACTTGTACACATGCTTTCCTATACCATAAGGGAGATGTGTGCTGATAGTGAGGTCACTAGTCAAAGGTCAGTGTCATTCTGACATTGCTATTTGACCTCTGCTTTTTCGATGTTAAGGTTTTGTTTATCAGATCATTCATATTTGAAAATTACTTCATACTACCAGAACTAAACTTGGACACATGCTTCCGTATAGCATAAGGAAGATGTGTGCTAAATGTGATGTCACTAGGGCAAAGCTCAAGGTCATTCTGACATTACTATTTGACTTCTGCTTTTTCAACATCAAGTTGTTGCATTTAGCAAATCATTTACATTTATATTTCAGAATTGCTTCATACTGCCAGAACTAAACTTGGACACATGCTTCCCTATCCCATAAGGCAGATGTGTGCTGATAGTGAGGTCACTATTTCAAAGGTCAAGGTAATTCTGGCCATGCTGTTTGACCTATTTTCATGAACCCTATTGGATCTAAGCTTAGATACATGGTTACCTATAATGTTAGGAAGCAGCATGATAACATTGAGGTCGCACGGTCAAGGACGCTGTGACAAACTGGAGACCGGCGAGTCATTTAATTCCACAAAGTTCTTGATATTAATTCTAACTACTATAACAGAGCCATATGGGATGTTCCATGTATGAAAGTTCAGTATATGTTCCCAATTTTTGCATAAAAATGGTAAAACAAATATGCAGCCAGTGTCTACCCAAGAATATGTGATATGTACTGTCTGCTCTGGCTAAACACCTGCCTATAACCCATCATACAGCAAGTTCCAGTGTAATCATCAAAAACCAACAAGCTTCATAATTAGCTACCTTTATTTGTTTTTCTGAATTATAATATATCCTACAATGCATATAGAGTTGTTTATTCTGTTTTCAGTACCCGACTATTACAGAGTCTGTGTTGCAGTCAATGGAGGCTATTGCGGAGAGAGCTGTATCTACCTATATTGAGATGGCTGATTCAAAATCCTGGGAAAAGAGCTATGCTGTACTGGAGGTCAGTATTTCAAGTTATTAAACTTTATTAAAATATTAAAATAACTCTGATTTTGGAATCACCAGTCTGCATGATTGATCGCTATAGGATTCACCGTATGGATTGAGTTGGTGTATCCAGTATTTTTCTTGTTTTTTCTGATATGGGTTTTATCTGAATCCTCAGGGTTGTGAGGGAGAGCTTGTATAATTTTGAAGGACACGTTCCGTCCGTTATGATTGGGCAAATTAAAATGTTGTGCAACAGGGGTATCTGTGTTTTTTAATATCCCGTTGTTACGATATTGTCTAGGGTATGATTCATCATATGAGGATGATATGGCATGATGTTGATGATTGAAGTGAGAGCTTTGAATTGATGACCTTGATGGATAACGCTCTACTGTGACAAGTATTGAGTACTCACAAAAACAGGCATAGAATAACTAGAAATTTATTGATCATTTCAAGACTTATGACCAGTTCAATATAGGCATCATGCACACGCTCACCCTCACTCACACTGAAACATCAATACAGAAAATAACATTTAGAGAACAAGACATGATGGTGCGTGCTGCTGGTGGTGTTTGGTGCCTAAGCTCAAGCCCAAAATGTGTTATAACTTTGACATGAATCTGCTTGATAGTTTGTGGATTGCGCAATACTGACGATACTCACACCATGATATGATTTAGTCCGTTTTTATTTGGTAATGTCCGGACTGGATTAACGTATTAAGTCCGTCCGCGTGGTTTGAATCCCGAAATGTTACAAAATGTTCTTTTGTAACGGCTAAGCCTGTAAAGTTCTGTCTTTACAATAATATAACAAACAACGACGAACACCACGCAAGGACAACTGGAACCATCCTAAGCCTCCGTGTCGGCTGTGTCTCACATTAACTGGCAACGACGTGTTGATAATAAATGTCACCTCTGTAGCACACAGCAACAGGTTAATACAACAGCTTACAGTCTATTAGCCACATATGACGAAACTCTATGTTTCAATGGCACTTGCACCACCGTACAAGTCTGTCCACCTCTTCGACCGTGTTCGTGCTCGTCAGGCATTCATCAAGTTACTGCCTCTCATCAACAAGTGTGACTCCTCACCGTTATTTCTTCACTCTCTTCCGCATAGAAAATTAGTACCATCTATTATTTAATGCAGCTCAACACAGTGACATGATATTCGTATAGCAAACACATTAGTGAACAGTACTCCCACCCTTTCTTATTATTAGCCGTTACTGGGTGGTGGTAAGGACTGGAGCATAGATCGACACCAAGTTCACTCACACATGCATTCAACCTATTCTATAACATATATACATAGGGTGGATCGAAAAATGAAACAACTGAATTACGTAACACCGTGTTCTTTCACTCATACATTTCACTGTTTGTGACAAGATGTGCATCTGAGTAAGTATATGACATTGCGTGTGACACATTGATGATATGTCTTCACTTTACATCTATACTTTAAGCCTGAGTACTTGTGAACTCATGCTTACTGTCCATTTTATGACAGAATTTAGTTTTCCTGTTGCATGGGTAGATGGGGTTTAAGAGTTTTTCCTTGAAATCCAGTTTTGGTGGGAAAATCAAATTTTTCTGAAACAAGGGTGTCTTTGAAAGTGAGATCTAGATCTCAGACATTGTTTAATATTTTTTTTTAAGACTGAGAAAAAATTCCTGGATACAAAAACAAATTTTTAGGGTTACACCGACCATTAAAAAGAACAATACAAATTTTAGCAGTTAAACCAAAACCCAAATTCCTGGTTAAACTAAAAAGACAATCAAAAAATCTGGTTACCAAAAATATTTCCGCTTACAGAATTTAACAAATCCGGTTACACTGAACACAAATCTGGTTACAAAACTAAATTTTCGGTTACAAATGCAACATTTCCGTTTACAAACTAAAAGCAACTGTAACTGGATCCGAGAGTATAAAAGCAAGTGCAGGATAGAGCACTGACATTTGGATTTCGATCCAACAAGATCAAGTGTAAGAAAGCTTCCAAAGAGGAGTTCCTGACCAGTTGATCAATTTATCAAAATATTAGTTCAGACTGATGCATAAATTTGCGAAACAGTTAACATTTTTGTTGTAATAAGATGATCCTAGTGAATCATTGATGCATATTTATTGGTATTGTATAAAAACCTAATCTTTGTCATATATTTATTGTAATTTTACATTTGTCTTTAACCTATTGCACATACATCAGTTTATCAGTCTAAACATATATACAATGCGTGAATAGATCCATTGGAAGGACCCATTTCTAGCTATGGCCCACCCATTTCCAGCTATGGCCCAACAATTTCCAGCTAGACTGGCCACTTTGTATCTGTGTTGGAATCGATTCATATACTTTGAATCGAGAATTTCCTGAATACCAATTTTCAAGGTAAGGTGTACGGGTAAGCTGTTGAATATTTTACTAGTTTCAAAATATTTAAGAAAAAGTTTATCAAATTGTTAATTCACATACACTTGAGCTTCAGGACGGAGCTACATCATTTTGATTGCGATGCCAGATAACTAAACATGTAATTGATTATGACATCACATACTTGAGTGACATATCAGATCCCTCCATTAAATAGAACTCAGAATATCAATCGTAAATATGTCTAGACAGTTAAATGACTTCAGACATATACTCAGAACATGTCACAGCAGAATGAAATCTCACATGTACTATAAAGTAAGACTCTATCAGACAGCTGTGCATATGTATGCTGCTTCAATGCCTAGCAAAGATTTTTGCCACTATTTTGTACTCCGGGAGATTCTTAGACAAGAAACTTGTTCAGAAGGAATGTTCCAGAGAGAAAATCTTCTGTGACATGACTCCCTAATGAGGACAGCCTGCTTTCACACAACCACCATTCTGAGTCTCATCAAAGTCAGCTTCAGTGGTGTGTAAATGGATAAAACAAAATATATGTGTAAGATGCAAGTATGGCACGCTATAGTTGTGACTTAGGAAGCTTTGTCCAAAATGTCAAAAATTTGACAAACCCACCGACTGACCAACCAACCGACCGACCGACCAACAGACAGAATGACAAACATTTTTATACTAGTTGTGAGGCAAAGCTACAAATTGATCAATACCATATGCCCATAAGGGGAAGAGGGTAACACGATCAGGTGTGTGTGCACGCGTGCATGTGTCCGGACCTGTATCTAAAATTTTAACACAGCGAAGGAACTTGCAGTGCAAGAGGATTTCCAGCCAGTGGGCAGTTTTCTGATAAGACAACCCGGATCTAATCAAATTCTGGATCTGTGGATATCTCGGAAACTACTGATCCGATTTGGCTCAAAATTTAACACACGAACGGTTATGACCATACACTAAGATTACAAACTTACAGCGTGATCCATGAGAAAAAAATCTAGAAAATCGGTATAAGGTCTGGAGGATGATGGTGTACAATCTCTGATTACTCTTGTTAGTAGTGTTATTGTCTTTGTAGGAATTAACAAGCATGAATCAGCTGTTATTAGAGCTGCTAGGTGTGAGTCATCCGTCCCTACAAAAGATCATTGAAAAGACAGATCACTATAGACTGAAGACAAAGCTAACAGGAGCTGGAGGTGGAGGTTGTGCTTGCACTCTGCTTAGACCAGGTAAAACATTTACCTATTTAGCAATTTAATCGCTTAACCCTTTAATGACTAAGTTTGGTCAAGAAAATTAAAATATTTGCTTAGTGCATGCCCATTTGCAGGCAAATAAAAGACAATTTTTGAAAATTTACCACTGGAATGACTGGGTTGGTTATCGAGCCAGTCATTCCAGTGTTAGATTGTCAAAAGTAGTCTTCTCTTTGTCTATAAATGGGCATTCATCAAGACCACTGATCAGGCCAGTTTTGGCCGATTTCGTCCTGAAAGGATTAATGCTCAAGAGGGCCAGAAACATCAATCTGCAGGTGCTCTTGAAAAATGTCCATTTGCAGATCAAGAGAAAACTAATTTTGAAGATTTGCTAGTGGAATGATGGGTTCGAGCCGGTTATTCCAATGATCAATTTTCAAAAATAACCTCTTGGTCTGCAAATTGCCTTTCTCTATGAGAAAAAAAGAGAAAATCATCTGACTGTCATACACCCCACCCCCCCCACATAAGTCTTGCATCTTCTTGCTGCACATTTTAGTTCTAGTTGACTAGGGAAATGACATGAAATCCTCGAAGGAACAAACTTAAACTTATCTTTCTCCATTCTGCCCAACAGACCAGATATGAGGAGTCTTTAAGACAACTTTTGTTGGACATTTTGTATTGAATTGCTGAGTTGTTATAGTATCATTGCTCATTGTTACTACCTGATGGTGGGTGAAACACTGGTGTAAATTTTTAAAGTGTTGCTAATGCTATTAAATTGTCTGGTAGCAACAGCTTTTCACTTCAAGAGGTATACTTACCTCCCTAACACTATGATATTTCCTAAATATCGACCTTCACTTAATAACCCCAGATTAAAAAAGATAGGTGCCCCTGTTGGGCAGGTAGACAGGTGACAGTCAGCCGGATGCCGGCCCCAACCTTGCGCATGCGCAGACTGTCACTGCTTCTTTCTTGACTATTGACCTAATCACATGCTTGTTTTTTTGATATCCACTTGCTGAGTTTTGCTCAGTATTCTTTCTAAAGTTGTTCTATAGTAATTAAAATCATGTCTGATAAGTTCAATTCACCTGAGGCCACGCCAGGACCAAGTTACCAGGTGAACTCTAGTACAATTATGTTTTAATTACGTCTTAATTACGCTGTGTCACCTATTTCCGTGACGTGGTATAGACGTTATAGGCGCTCAGAAAACTGGTAACTTTATTATCTGGCGCCATAAAATGCTAATATCTCTTTATAATTGTGTCCACAGGTTTCTGTAAGAAGGTTTGTTCACATCTAAGAGGTTTGTCTCCACTATTTCCCTATAAATGTTAGGAAAAAAGACTATGCCCAGAATGATATAGGCTCCCATAAGAGAGAGCTTGTCATTCTGTCCTCTGGTCCCACCCTTCCCTTTTAATAAATAAGTGAGTGGTGATGAAAAGTGGTTGTCTGGTGGAGCTTCCAAGAGATAGACGTAGTGGTAGGCCTTTGCTAAAGACTCAGGTACTCTAGTTATGCTTTATGGCACATTAAAATATTTGAAAATACTTTTAATTATTTGCTGCCAATATCTTTCAGTCATACTGTTTATCTATATCATTATAAAAGCATGAACTATTACTGTGTTCACATTACTGTTTAGTGTGTTCTTGTATTCATACAATTCGTCTTACACCTGGATGTTGTTCGTCTGTTTCTTTTTTGAAAATTATGCCATCATAATCAACCTTATTATTATTTTTTAATATCCTTCTTGAGGCTGGTTGTTCATCTTTTTCACTGTCCTTTATAGACCTATAGGTGATTTCTTTCTCATTTATGAGTTATTTAATTTATTTTAAAATTATAAAAGAACCTTTGACTCATTGTCGTCATCGTGTCCCTTTTTCAGAAGCCTTCTTGTGTCGGCTGTAGCCGTACTAACAAGTCAAAGTTTGCTCCTCACCTCTGTGTCAAATGTTCACCTTGTGGTCCATTATTAAAATGTGATGTCTGTAACAGTGGGGTGGGGTGGGGGAGCTTATTCTCTGAATTCTTGTCGTAACAGGCGAAGGACAAGGTGTCAGAGGAGGAGAAGTGTGCGAAGAAGAGTGTAAGTGGCAAGGGTAAGAGAAAGGCCTCTGTTTCTTTGGAAATGGAGACTTTCAGGTTGGGAATGATGGGGGAGATGAAAAAGACAAAAGATTTGGTACCAGAGCTGCTTCGCAGCATGCTCCCTGGGCCGAGTAATTTATTGTTTTCTTCATCTACTCCCGAGCAGAAAATCCCCACAGCTGATTCTGGTGTCCATCGTGGTCCGTGGTCCGAAAATGTTTCAGAACCAGTGGTGGCTTCAGTAGATCTTGGAAGGGCCGCCGCCTTGCCAATGGATCCTGAAGCAGGTCTATATGATCATGGCAGCAGGCTTGCCGCGCCATTAGATCTTGGACCAGGGCCGCTGGACACAGGCTCGCGCCTAGAGTGTTCGCGCCTGAAAGGTACCGCCTCCTCTTACGGTACCTTCTCTGGCCAGCCCGGGTTAGCACTCTTTGCTAGCTCAGAGGCAGTTTATGATGGCCAGGAGGAAGAGGATTTTCTGCTGGGTTCACCCGTTGAAGCCATGGACATGGAAATGGACAATTGCGCACCCCTCGCGGGGAGCACGGCTAATTTTTTCCATGGAACTCCTCTTGCAGGGGTAGCTTTCATGGCTTAATGGGTGGCCTGGGTTGGAGTGGATGAGCACCATTTCCGTATACCTCGGCTTGCTGAGGATATGACGGCGGCTGGTCCGGGCCATGGTGTGGTTGATTACATCCCGCACGTTTCCATGGTGTCGGCTCCTGGATTTTCAGCCGTGGCGCAAGACATGCCTGCTCTCTCAGGCCTGCATGTTTTTCACGGCCAGCCAGCAGTATCCACGGCTCCAGCCACGTTTACACCTGCAAATGCATTAGAGATGACGAAGGCCCACGCCTTGTCGAGCCCTCACAGGTGGCCACAGAGGACTGGTCTGACACGTGCCAATGGCTGGTAAGCATTAGGCCGGAGCTCTGTGTTGAACAGTTGGCATGCCAGTGGGATATGTTCACGGTGGCAGAGATGTCCATTAAGCCTATTGGACATCTTGTGAAGACCCCCTTCCCCTCCCCCGTGAGGTGGCGAGGCGGTGCTGTATTGTTGCTGGCCAATACCAGGAAGACAGTACAGTGCCAAAGCCGAGCGCTGATGATCGCGCAGCGCTTGGCAAGGACATACGACCAGGCTCCCGTTCTAACATGGGAGCGCTGTGCTTTAGCGCCCTGTGTTCAGCAAACACCGCGTTGCGCGATGCATAGGAGAGCTCGAGAGCATCCATAGCGGAGCTCTCGCATGTCTCTCAGCTGTTACAGGGTGTAGTAACAGCGTCCGCATCACGCCAGGCAAGCCCTTTCTCAGTGCAGAGAGCCATCCAGGATGGTAATAACCTGGCTCTGGACTGTATGCCTAGGGCAGTGACTAGAAGTGTCACGCACATTTGCTCTAGATAATTTGTGTCCATCAGGATCTGTACAACAGGCTGCTGTGGACGCCTACATTGTTGTATGTCAGATCCTGGTCTCTGGGGGTGAGGGATGTAGACACCTCCAGGAGACAGTCACTATAGTCAATAATCAGAGGGCGCTACGCGAACAATTTGAGGTGCTTCGTAGGGAGCACGTTCGGGCAGCGGCCCCTGCATGCCGTCCACAGCAGGCCTGAGGTGGTGCTGGTCAAGTCAGAGGCCACCCACCAGCGCAGCATAGGCCACGGCCATGCCAGCACCGGCCTGCAGTGGGGGGGGGGGCGGGGCGTGCCGCAGGCTCCCCAAGTGCAGGCAGCGGGCTGTGGCGCAGGCCGTGGCGCGTGAAGATCTGGTCGTGGTAATTGTGCCTGATGGGCCGATTTCCACAAGAACCACACCAATGCTAGAACCAGAGACAGTTCCACTGCTTGTCCACCTCTCTCCCTAGGTGGACCTGTGGCAGGTCGATTGAACCGTCACAAGCAGGAGTGGGGGCGGTTAACCCAGGACCGCTTAGTCTTGCGATGGCTTTCAGGCGGGTACCAGCCTGACTGGGCGATAGGCCCACCATCGCACCTGTTTCTGGTTCCGATCGGGACTCAAATTCCAAGAGATCCAGATCAATGGTTGTGTATAGAGGAAGAGAGAAATTCCCTCATACAAAAAGGATCAATTCAACCATCGCAACATTACCCGGGCTTCTATTCAAACGTGTTTCTAGTGACAAAGAGCACTGGAAGGCGGAGACCAATTCTCAACCTCAAGCCATTGAACAAGTTCATAGACACATCGAGTTTCAAAATGGAAACAGTCAAGATGGTGTTGGTGGGGTTGGAGATGGGAATGTGGATGGCGTTCATAGATCTGAAGGATGCTTATTTCCACATTCCAATTGCGAAGAGATTTCGTCGGTACCTGAGATTCGCATTCCAGGGCCGACAGTGGGAATTCAAAGTTTTACCATTAGGAATTTCCATGTCTTCACCAGGGTGGTTCTTGCAATAACAGCATACCTCCGCAGGAGAAGCATAGCAGTCCACACTTACATAGACGATTGGCTGTTAAAAGCACACAATCGGGAGTCTTGCAGCAAATCTGGAGATAGTTTTGAAAACTCTCACAGACTTAGGCTGGATAATAAACTTTCAGAAATCAGAGCTGACTCCATCCCAGAAGTTTGTTTACCTGGGAATGTTCTTCGATCTAGAGATAGGGTATGTTTATCCTACTCAGGAGAGAGTAGAAATACTCATCTCAATAATACAGTCAGTGTGCAACAGTCGTCATGTACTGGCACGGGTTTACTTGAGAATGCTGGGGTTGATGGTTTCTCTGGAACCATCTCATGACACAGTGGACCCAGAGGACAGGTTTCCTGGACTCAGAGGTGTCAGTGATAGAACCTCTTATTCACCACCTTCAATGCTCACCCCACCCCACCCTCAAATAATGATGTACACAGATGCATCAATGGAGGGATGGGGGGGGGGCTTGCCTGGAAGAGGCCACAGTATCAGGGCTTTGGAGTCTGGATCAGTCACAGGAACATATAAATCTACTGGAATTATGAGCAGTAGTTCTGGGCCTGGAACATTTCTTAAAGAAAGTTCAGGGCACGATTGTTCTAGTTTGATCAGACAACTCAACAGTAGTGACTTACATAAACCGCCAGGGCGGGACGAAGTCGTCCAGTCTCTGTATGATGACATGGAAACTGCTTTGCTGGTGTCTCGATCATATGATCACCTTGAAGGCAGTTCACATTCCGGGAAGGCTAAATCTGTTAGCAGACTCATTGAGCCGAAGGATGAGTGTTTTGCCTATGAAATGGCAACTAAATCAATGTGTGGCGGATCGTCTCAGAAAATCAGGCAGGAGGAGTGCCAAGTGCTTCTGATCGGCCCAAATTGGCCAAGCCGATCATGGTATACGGATCTGCTGGACCTTCTGGTCTGCAATCTGGTTCCTCTGCCTCTGATGGACAATATTATTTTCCAGGGCAAGTCCCTTCACAACAACCTGTCAATGTTCCAATTGACTGCGTGGATGTTGTCAAGGAATCTAAAGCTAAGGAGGGTTTTTCTGAGCAAGCAGCCATGTTTATGGCAAAAGCCAGAAGGTGATCAACCTCCAGAGCATATAACTATAAAATCAATCGATTTGCAGAATGGTGCTCAAACAGAGATGTTAATCCAATGGATGCATCTATTCAGGTAGTATCCAGGTCAACCAATTGTTTTACCAGCTTTGACTAAGTTTGATCCAAATTCAAAAGCATGGTGTCCAGTCCACGAATTAAACAGGTACAAACAACATACACAGGATTGGCGGATGGACCCATCCTGGTTATGGTTGTCTTATATTGAACCCCATGGCATGGCGTCAAACGACGCTATATCTAGGTAGATTGTGGAATGTATTCAATTTTGCCACAAATTCGCCACTGGTAAACAAGTTGACTTAGCCAAGGCTCACAGTGTCCATGGCATAGTGGCATCCACCACACTGTTTAACGGGGTGCCAGTGGATGACATTATGTCGGTAGCTCAGTGGCACTGTGAGTAAAGTTTTACCAACCATTACCTCCGTGACACCACTAATCCTCTTGCCTTATCGATATTCAAAGGATGATCAGGTGTATATATATATATATATTGTAGATAAGTTGCACTTGCTGTCTTCAGACAGCACATTTTAATTGTGGAAACAACTGCATATTCGTGTATCATTTTTTCCTTCACTGATGTGGACTGGATGGATACAGCTTTCATGCATAAGGTCAGTACTGCCTTTTGTTGTTACATAATTTATTGTCATGATGTATTACCCTTATTTAACAATAATGTAATAGTTCCTGTCTATTATGTGGTTCATTTATTGAGAGTATACGAAATGAAGCCTTTCGTCTCTTGTCCTGTAGTACTTAGCACTAGTACTTAGCACTAGTACTTAGAGAGCGTATGGGACATTGAGGTCATAGCTTCTCCTTTCCCAAAAGGAGGGGGGTGCGCATTTGACATACGGTCATTACTCTCACCATTGGTTGTGTTATCCGATGTTCAAATCATTGCCTGATTGTATGTGTCACACAATTTCAGATGTTAATGCTTCATGCGCAAAAATGCGCAAGGGATGAGCTGGTCTTTTGACCTCGCCTCCCTCCCGCCAAATTCTCTTATGAATTCTGGCAATATCATAGAGTGTTAGGGAGGTAAGTATATCTCTTGAAGTGAAATAAACGAAATCACAGATTTCTCTTCACGAGAGAGTTGTTATACTTAGCTCCCTAACACGGACCCGGCCTCTCCGCCCCACAGAGGCTCGGTCTTCAGGCTTTTAAGTTGCATGTGTCGGCCAGTAGTCAAGCTGATGTAGTGACAGTCTGTGCATGCGCGAGGTTGGGTCCGGCATCCGGCTGACTGTCACCTGTCTACCTGCCCAATAGGGGCACCTATCTTTTTAAATCTGGGGTTATTGGGTGAAGGTCGATATTTAGGAAATATCATAGAGTGTTAGGGAGGTAAGTATAACAACTGTCTTGTGAAAAAGGAAATCAGGGATTTCATTTATTGAGCATCACATTTATCAAATGATCTCCAGTCATCAGGGTCAGGTTGGACTGGCTAACAAGAGTCAGTTAGCTGGTTTACTGAACATGCGCATTTGCTATGCCAGTCGTATGCTGAATAGTTTAGTATGGTTCGTTGGTATCCGATTCTCCATTGAATTACGATTACAGAAAATTTGGAGCTGGGTACCAGTTTCGATTAACCGTTTATGTCGCCTGTTTTGATGATCTATGAAAATGGGTTATTTTTGTCTGCTAAGACGTCAAAGAGCGTCCATATGAGATAAAGTGGGAAGGAAATGAGCATTGGGAACATTACGATACAATAGGAAAGTATAATTTCATCAAGCCCAAGTTATTTAGTGAAATATTTATATTTTTATATGCATATTTTATTCGTGGCCAGCGAGGGGTGATCGCCATTTTGAAATTTACTCAAATTCGTACCAACCATCAAGTTCGACTGGGATCCAGTTAACAATAGCTAACAATCATTAGTCAGTTGAGCTTGACCCATGATATAAAGAATTGAATAATGAAATCTAGACAGAAGTAAAAGCATTGTAAATATAGTAGTGCAATTTTCTGATATAGTATATCACACCCAGATTGAGAATAGAGGGCCACATTTCTATCTATGCCCACCAATGGATGAATCTAGCTTTAGCTATGCCCCGCCCATCTCTAGCTAAAGTCCACGAACGCGTTGCCCATGTTGGGATTGATCGATCTCTGCACTCACTAAATCCCAATTTCCAGAAAGCTATACACGTAAGCTGTTGAATATTTTGAAACTAATTTGACTGCTATGAATTCCTATGAATGCCTAATGAATTAGTTTTAAAATATTTAACAGAATGGAGGATAATAACTACGTACACCGCTGTCGGGGGAAAAAAGGGGCCCGACAGGCGTGCTGAAAGGGTGGGTCCTCACCCTGCTAGGTTTATACCGGATTCAGACTTACTTGAATTTCACAAGACAGAAATCGAGCGTCAGGATCTTAGTGTTTATAACGTAGTTATTAGCCCGCATATTTAACAGAATGTTTATTAAATAGTAGACATATAATTCGTACAACTTGACGGAATCTTAAGCGTTTATGAGACTTAATTACGTCATTCATGATGTAATTGATTATGATGACACCTTACATGTGACTTAATTGATTATGACGTCAAATGACTGATCGATAGATGGGATTCCTCTGTTTCTAGCTAAACTCCGCCCATTTTGTATACACATTTTTTAATCCTTTGAACAATGAATTCCAAGAATCTCCATTTCAAGATAACTATACAGATAAGCTAGCGCAGCAACAGCTACATGTCAAATTAGTTTCAAAATTCTCAACAGAATGTTTATTTTGCCCCTACCCCCTCCCCCCATATAAATATATAGGGGTAATATAGCCTTTGCTTTGTTGTTCCATCCATCTGCATGCGTCCGTTCGGGCTTTCATTTCTGGATGATAACTCAAGATCTATTGAAGGGATTGTTACCAATCTGGCATGGGACCTTGTCCTTGGTGGTCCGAAGAACCCTATCGATTTTGGCATCAAACAATCAAAGGTCAAGGTCACTGTGACCTAATTAATTATGTAATATTGCATTTCTGGAGGATAACTTGAGTTCTATTGAGGGGATTGTTACCAATCGGGCATGGGAGCTTGTCCTTAGTGGTCTGAAGAACCCTATTGATTTAAAAAGATCAATACCAATCGCGGGTGGGAGTTTGTCATTGTTGGTTCGAAGAACCCTATCGATTTTGGCATCAAACGGTCAAAGATCAAGGTGACCTAATTAATGACATACTATTGCGTTTCCGGATGAAACCAAAATTGATAGGGTTCTTCAAAACTCAAGTTCTATTAAAGGGATCATTACCAACCTGGCTTGGTAGCTTGTCCTTGGTGGTTCGAAGAACCCTATCGATTTGGGGGTCAACAGTCAAGGTCACAGTGATGTAATTAATGATGTAATATTGGGTTTCGGATGTTAACTTGAGTTCTATTGAAGGTATCGTTACCAATCTGGTGTGGGAGCTTTTTTCTTGGTGGTCCGAAGAACTCTATAGATTTTGAGGTCAATGGTCAAGGTCAGTGACCTAATTAATGATGTAATATTGCGTTTCCGGATGATAACTCGAGTTCTATTGAAGGGATCATTACTAAGCTTGGGTGGAAGGTTGTCCTTGGTGTTTCGAAGAACCCTATCGATTTTGGTTTCGAAGGTCAAGGTCACAGCGACCAATCTTGGGTGGGAGGCTGCGTTTAGCAATCTCTGATTGTCGCTCTTGTTAAATAATTAACTAAAGATATACAATTCAGATAATTTTTTCCCTTTTTGTATCGCACCAGCATCATTTGATTGTAATGTCAGCTAACAAGTGACATATCTTAATTATGGCATCAGATACTTAAGCAACAGAGCCGATCCCTCCATAAAGCTGTTTCTCAGCTTTGTGTCTATCTCTGTTACTGTCTTCTTTGATCCACATGTGATATGAGGAGAACTTTCCTCTCGACCCATTCTTTTCTACAACCATCAGCCTTTCAGAGCTAATTACATCAGACATGTAGCGGGTGTTTTCTAACTTTTCATATTCAGATACAACTGATGATGTGATGACTGAATTAAAGACAGTGCTGGCGGAATGTGGATATGCTTGCTGGCAGACAACTGTAGGAGGCATTGGAGTAATACAGCATTTCTCTGCAACTGACGGGATGTTCAACATTCCTGAAAGGCTTCAAAAGATCTTTTAGATATAATTTTAAATTAACACATGACACACGTGAATGAAGTCGGAGTTAGAAATTTCTTCAGCAGGGCGACATTTTCCTCTGCTTTTATTGTCCTGAAAGAAATGGATTCTTACCCTAATTTCTTCTGGAGGAAACTATAATATTTAATCTTAATAACAGTTTAAAATTTGTTCAACCATTGTATTTAATCCACTCAAAGTGCCACAAAAAGCCTCTAATAAATTATCTATATTTTAATTCCACTTAGTGTTATATATAAGTACATATTAACATTTTAGGAATGCAATCAATAGTTTAATTGAGTGCCTAGATATAATGAAATGAAATAAACCTTAAAAAACAATGATTTCCATATGTACAAATTAATACATTTTTTTAAGTTGCGAAATTGAATTAGAGACAGGCATCCCTAATTCAACTTCACAACTAAAATATTACATTAATTTATACAGAATGAAACTATCATATGTTAAGATCTATTTCATTTCATTACATTTAAGTACACAATTTAAGCCTCTAAATGTACACAATTTTAACAATATTATTTTCAAGCATTTTTATTTTCCCAACTTTGGGCCTGCTTGGTTTGGCAGTTGCAGGGAAGTTGTTTTTTCCCAAAAACTAGGTCATCCAAATTGGCTACCAGATGAATCAACCAATCAGGTTCTCTTCAACATACTTGCTTCAGCCTGTGGCCTGGATGAAATCCGTCAGCAAGGCAGTTTCGGAAATGTTTAAATGGTTTTCTAAAAATGGGTTATAATTCAAGATGTCCAAAATGATCAGCTTTGATTGAAGAATAATCAATCTCTAATGCAAGTATACTTCCTCACAAATTTGGTTGAAATCAGCTCTGTGGTTCTTAAGTAGGTGACAGGCAGACAACAGATGGTTGCCACAGCATAAACCATAAGCCAGGGCATAAGCTCACCTGCCCATTCTGGCCAGGTGAGCTAATAGTTGGTAGTTAGCTACTAAATGGAGTCAATATCATCTATGTGTATAGAGAGTGAATTGGAATAGCTTAAAATTTGGACCACTTGCTTCAGTAACAATGTTTCCCAAATATACACCAATCATATTTACTGCCTCCGTAAGAGGTAACACTTTACATCAGATTTAAACACATGTAATGATCTATGATGGACGTTGCACTCGTTGCAAGTCAAGAATGGACCTGAGGAAGCTAAGGATTTTGGCCCTACTCGGAACCAGCAAATACAAAGCCAGGAGAGGACGTCATTGCTTAACCCTCTGGGCCCTACCAAGAATTTACAAAGAAGTGCGAGAAACCCTACAGCCAAAAGCTAGAAACTTGCTAAGAAACCTAGCCTATAAGCGGTAGTGGCGTGATAGCGGCGTAGTGCTACCATGCCAACTATATTAACTATTTTTGGCAAAGTAACAGATCACTATATATAAAACTATATATCATTAGAAAGGGCAATAAAATACCTTTAAGTACATATAAAATTTGTATGAATAAAATATATTTTAGGTAGTCAATGTGCCTCTCAAAATGGCCACACCTTGTAGGATAAATACATTGGTCTATTTTTGCAAAGTTTATCGAATTTTTTTTAAATTTTACAAATGCCATTGATAAATTTAATCACAATGGTATTATAACTAACAGATACCAAAGTTTCGTGAAGGTTTTCATCCGATAAGATGTGAAAATAACAATCATATTATGTCATGGTACCGTAACATTTCGAGAAATTCCGGTCATGATTTTGGGGGGAGGCCTTATTCAATGTTGAATAATTCCTTTATACATAACCGAACACATACCAGGGTTTCTCAGCGTTGACAACGAATAAATGGCAAATTTTATGCTATGTAGCATTGCTGGTTGCAATCAACAATTTAAGAAGCGAACGCAAATGTTTTACACTAAGATTCTATAGCATCAGACATTTTTTCGTACCGGCGTCTCCAATAGGAATCGTTTACCGTGATAGATCGCGAGAGAACGAGATGAATTTGTAGAATCGTACCCGTATCTAATATACGAGTCCCACGCTCATTACCCGTTATTGGCATCGCCGTATCACGCACTATAATATTGACGCGTCTGATTGGTCGGGTATTCATGAATATTAATTTTTCCGGCAAGATGGCGACACGATCAGCTGTTTTGGAAAATAGTTGTATGTTCAAATATGTCAATCTATGCATATTTCTTGTACGCCACAAACTAAAAAGTAGACAGATGACTAGATTAACCATATTGACAATCGGGAAGTGGGATGCCGATATATCTGACAGCTTTCGCATCTCAACTCGGCGTAATTAATGTAGTAATTTGAAGAGTAAGTTTTCTTGGAAATTGTAAACAAAGACATGCATCGATGATTGAGATTATCGGATTGTTTATCTATAACCTTATTGTTATTTCGCGACCAGAGGTAAACGAATGGATTTATATATTATTGGTTCTGCTGCTTTCTTACCACAATCTATAACTTTCTAGGTTAAATTAGTCATTGAGTAACTGAAAACTTGGGAAGTAACACCACATTGCCTAACAATCATTGATGATTGGAACTCACTAATTATTCCTTAGAAAACAAATAATTCACTATTGCCCTTGTTACAAACATTCTATCACCATTTACTGTGTGGCCAGTATCCTCTGATCAAAGATATAGAGAACCGGGGCCCTGAAACAAACTTGCACTATCATGGAAGTGTGCCCAAAATTAAAAACAATTATCACATTTGAACCTGAAATTCCAGAATTTCACGTTTACAGTCATTATAAAGGTAAGATTTTGAATCCAGTTTGAAGCTGGTGCTGCCTTAGCCAGCTTCCAGTCAAATTAGTTTCAAAATATTCAACAGAATTTAGAAACATTTGTAACAAATTTATTATTCACTCTTGTCGATTGAAACGGTTAATCCAGTAACTAGTAATCATACTCCCTTTTTGGACTATATATACCCACCATTTATTATATTACTCATTTCTGCACTAAAATCTGAGGGCGGTGTATGACCATAACAGCCGTTGTCGGGTCAGCTTACCAGTATATCCCTATGACCCTGCGCCGTACATGTATATTGTTAACCATCTAACATTTGAGCCAAACCAAAACTGCTGCAGTTGTCTAGGAAAATGCCAATTTTCCGACCAAAGTAACATCATTTTTGAAACTATCACTGGAATGACTGGCTCTTGGTCTGCATATGGGTATTGTCTATGAGAAAATGGAAATTTTCATGAAAAAATTTGATTGTTAAAGTCTTAATATAACTCTTAGAATTTGCCTATTTCTAACTTGTTGTTCCTATTTTTTTAAGGTGAGCGGACAATGGCTTAAAAACATCAGAGACTCTTCTGCTAATTGGGCTGATGGATTTCCAAACATGGATTTTATAAAGAGAAAAATTTGTTGATCTGTGTAAAATAAGACTGCTGGGATATTGCAATTGCCTCCATTCATCTGTCTATCCATCCATCTCCAAAAGCTTTTGGTGGAATTCAATCAAAATTGTTAATGTGAATTACTGATATGATTATGAATTCGGAGACACCGTATACACTAGACTCCATCGCAATGAATCAGCCAAAAATGACGCAAATATGATTCGACGGCAGTGAAATATACAACATAAATCTGCACACGAGCAAGGTAAGATTAACCGTTTTTCCGTTGAATTCCGCATACCTCATTTTAATGATACCATAAAGGAAAACTGGTGAATATTTAAAAATTAGTTTGACTGCAAATTGCCTTAGGCAGCAATGGCTTTCAGTCAAATTAATTTCAAAACGTTCAATAGAATAAATTTTATACTGTAAGCATCATACTTTTTCAGGGATTTGTCGGTGAAAATGAGAAAGGGTTAAACAATAGATGAATCCAATCTGTCACCCAAGTATATGACGTCATAATGAATTACATCACATATAGGCTGACGTCACAATCAAAATATCTATTGGATGACATAGCTAAGTCCATCATGCACTTTTGAAAGTCTGTCAGTTGTACGAATTGTATGCCATTTACTAAACATTCTGTTGAATAATTGAACAGGCCCAAGTCAGATTTGTTTCAAAATATTGAACAGGTTAGCTGTATCTATAGTAATAATGGAATTGGAAATTTAGGATTGACAGTGTATAAACTGAACCCAACACGCGCAAATCATGGATGGAGCTTACCTAGAGACGGGGCAGAGCTAAAAGTGGATTCCTCTATTAGAAAATCCAAATTTCTGCCATGCCCACTTGTCAATGCCAGTCTTTGCTATGTTTAACTCTTTCACCGACAAATCCTGGAAACAATGTGCCGTGGGCATTGATGGTGGTAGCCTAATTTCTCAATCCAAAAGAAATTTACATTTTTGTATAAAGATTTTGAATTAATTACCTACCTGTATCTTATCGCCTTGGGTCCTTTCATGATCCCCATGTTTTGAAAAAATGGAGGTATTATAATCGCCTCCATCTACCCGTCTGTAGGCCCATCATGCTATCCCCTCCCAAACAGGTGGTGAAATTCAACCAAATTTGGTATGTGGGTTACCCATGATTGAGCTTTGTAAGACCATATTTAGATTTGGTTCCGCCCCCTGTGGGTCAGGGGATGGGGTCCAAAGGACAAATATCCGAAAAACTGTCCATCACGCTAGCTAACTGCTCCCAAACTGCTGTGTGGAATTCAAAGGAATTTGATATGGGTTACCATACAATTGTGAATTTTCTGCGGGGGAAGAGTGGGTGTTCAAAAGATCGCTCTCACACACCCTCTCCATGAATTGAAATTAAGGCCAAATGAGCCACTACATGTCTCTAGCAGGATTACTAGATTCTACTTTAGCCCATGAAATTTTCATTGGTGACCAAGGGAAGACTATCTTTGAAATTTTAATACTGGAATGACTGGTTCGGTTATCGAGCCAGTCATTCTAGTGGTACATTTTTACAAATAGTCTTATCTTGCTCTGAATATCTACATTTCTGAAGATCACAGCAATGACATTTTTTGGCCACCGTGACCATTGACATATCAAATTGTTACCATCAGGCTGGTCGGTTACAAATTGTACTAGTCATAGTCAATTTCTACTATCCTCTGGCTCATGTTAATTTTTAAATCCTGCTTTAACAGATCATTTCCCCTTATGACATCCAGATTTTCCACAACAATCCACTCCAGTCTCTGTGTAATGCAACTCTTCCAAAATCAGTGGTTGGAATTCAAACAAATTTGGTATGTGATTATGGAGTGCAAGGCAGCAAGAGGGCATTTACATTTGGCTCTGCCCTCAGGGATTGGATGGGGTAACGAGGTCAAAGTGGTGAACATGGGTTCTGCTATAGTGCATCATCGACCAAGCAATCTAGTTATCACGTAGATTCCATTGACGGGTAGATTCAATTTTTAAAGCACAACAGTGTTGTCGGGACTTGATGCTTGATAGATAACATTATGAACAACAGTAATCAGAGATTGTAAACCACTGCCAAGACTACCCTACCATTTTTCTCACAATGTACATAGCGGTTTTAAAATAAATTTTTAGCGCATCCAAATTTGTTAAATCATAGTGTATGGCCCTCTACTTTGTCAAGATTTGAGCAAAATCTAACCAGTAGTTTCCGAGATGTCCATAGATTAAAATGTGTATCCAATCTGGATCCTGGGTTTTTGTCCATATCACGGACAACTTCGGGAAATCCTTGTTTAGGTTATGTTGCTTTGTTGCATTAAAATTTGAAACCAGTAGGATCAATATTTTAGATGCAATACCGGACGCACACAAATGTAATAAATACCCCCTTCCCCTTGCAGGACAAGGGTAAAGATCCTGAAGTCTAAAAAAGTAATCTGTTGAGTATATTTTGATATATTTAATTGGAATCTATTGTTGCCTAAAGCAGCAGCAGCTTCCAATCAAATTGGACTCGATATGTTCAACAAATCTACTATACATAGTCCAGTCTGATTACCTAATATGAGATTCTCTCTCCCTCTCACTTCGAGAACTTTATTTGACATTTGCACTGGCAATACACAATACAGTACTTAAATATTATCACCCCTATAACACACAAGCCGGCCAAAAATGGCTACAGCAGTGACTTTGCAAAATGGCCATTTGCAGATCATGAGAATATTTGTGAAAAAGTACGACTGGAATGTCTGGCGCAATAACCGAGTGGTAAATTTTCAAACAGATTCTCTTTGTCTGGAAATGGATATTTACTGAGATGTAATTTTTTTTAGCAAATTTAAGTGTTACAGGGTTTATAAAAATCATCAAGTTTAAATTTGCTTTCATTTTTCTCTCAAATGGTGTTTCAAGCTGAAAAATAAAAGGATAGATACATTAATAACATTGCAACATGAACAGCAGCAAACCCCAGTAAGATTGACAAAAATGGACAGGACAATCAAGCGCAATAACTGGGGTGTCAGAATGTGTTTTGACCTGGGTGGGGTGGGAGTCTAAACAGTGGGAGAGGAAAAAAGGGGTCGGGGGGCATCTCCCAATCCCCCCCACCCCCCCACCCTCGTTCTGTCCCCATGTGAACCATATCTCCACAGTGGTCAATATCTTTAAAACAATTGTATTGTCTATGCTGATATGTCCTTCAAGGTTCCAGACCACTGGCCTTTGAATTTTCGTCCATGCATACCACTAACACATATCCCCCTACTATAATATATATATATATATATATATATATATATATATATATATATATATATATATATATATATATATATATATATATATATATATATATATATATATATTATAGTTGGGGGATATGTGTTTTTTTCAAATTATTGGCAAGTGTCTCTCAATACCTAAACCCCACTTGACCATTGATTTTAAATAATTTCACCATGATGGATGTTCAGTAATTTTGAGAGGCTTTCAGTTATTCAGTAATGGCAAATTGTCATTATAAAATAATTTAAAAGCGTGGAAACTGAAGTTTCATTAAAATTAAACTAACTGTCATAATCTGTAACATCATATCACGTGACAAAGATAACGAACAAAATTCGCGATCTTCTTAACTACCGAGAGCGGGTTGCGTTCGCATTTCCGTATTATATATGACACTGCTAGTATAGGATGCCGTTTATAAAGATTTTCCAGCTTGCCCAATCGTTGCATAAGCATAAGGCTCTATAATAATAATGATAATAATAATAATAATACCCGATTCCATCTATCCGGATAAACGGGTACTCGCGGGTACTCGCTTAAATAAAGGAATTGCTTCGTCATCTTCGACATTTTTACGCAAACTATTTCATTCATAAAGATCTATTTATATTTTCCCGCATAAATTTGTAAACAAACTGAATTGACCAATTGACAGTGGAGTTAGAAAATTCGGCCTTCTGACGTAATGTAACGCTAAGTTTGATTGGATAAAACGCCAGTAATGCGTGCGTATTTAGCGATCGAAAACTGGTGGTAGCTTGAGCCGATAATACGTCCCGTCGCTCCCGGTGTCTAATTGTCTCTTGTCGGTATTACGTCCCGTCGGACTAGGAACGTAATTTTTTCAAGCCGATAATACGTCCCGTCGCTGCCACAGGGTTAAATCTGCTACGCGTGCTATGAGGTGACCTCAAGAAAGCAGGACTCATTGCACTCAAGTCAAGAATGGACCTGAGGAAGAAAAGGATTTTGCTTGAGGACAAGACACAGTGGGCAAAAGCGAAGGACTGATTGCAGCTGTAGGATGTTTCTACTACTACAGCCGCAGAATACAGTAATCATACATCATACAATGATCCTTAAAACTGCTTTGCAGATTGATATGAAAGTCCAGAAATTTCATCTAGAGTTTGATCAAGAGGACCTGATGGGCTTATTTGTCTAACGGCCATCTTGGAATTAGCAAGTTTTCACAAAAATGAGTTCTGGAACTGCTCAATAGATCGGACCAAATGTGGCAAATATTAGTGCCGCATAAGGCCCATTTACATCTCTTCAGGGGAAGTGAATATGTGAAAAAATGGAAACCATTGACCAATGAAAATTAACCTATCGATACCGGATTGATTTTGACAGTGAAATTGGCAATTAGATTTTGTGTCTTCCTGCTTAAGAATTTGAGACCTTTCATTCTGATTGGTTGATCAGACTGTAGCTATCATAAATTCTTTTGTTTCTGAGGTCCTAATAAAGGGATCCATTTCTAGCTATGCCCCGCCCATTTCTAGGTTAGCTCTGCCCACGCTTTGCGTGGGTTGGAATTTCATAGAATCCCAATTTCAAGGTAACTATACAGGTAAGCTGTTTAAGATTTTGAAACTAATTTAACTGGATGCTGTTACTGCCTATAGCAGAAAATGTACCCAGTAAAATTAGTTTCACGATATTCAACAGAATATTTAATAAATAGTAAATCTATCAAAGACATACAATTTGTACACTTGACGTACTATTGCAGCTTGATGACAGAGTATTCTCTGTCGATTATGATTGTGGACATAATCGATTATGATGTCATATGTGAGTGACGGATCGGATCCATCCATTCCTTCAAGTCTGACCTAAATGCTCTTGTTTCCTGCCAACACTCACATTTGGAATTTAGATCTTCATGTTTTGTACAATGCGTTTGTATTCCTAGCCAAATGTTCATACGTTTCAGGTAAATCCTGGTTCAAATAATTATGTTATAGGTGAACGATACAGGTCCGTTTCACATCTTGTTAACTGTGGATATGAATTTAGCCACTCTCAAAAGATTTATTTTGCTTTAAATCTATTTAATTGAATGTTTCAAGAACACAAATACTCTGTGGGCAGATGAAGTTTGGCAACACTATATTTGTAAAAATAGGCAAACTTCAATTTCCAAAACAAATTTTAAAAATATTTATAGATCTAGCTATAGCTTTCCATAATCATCTTATTGCTGTGTCAATGGCAAAATCAGATGTGAACCAACAAAGTTATGAATGAGCATTTGAATTAATAATGTCCTTGAAAGTTTTTTCTACATTTCTTTAGGAAGGAGTGGAAGAAACCTCTTCGCTTTCTTCCAGAAGAAATCCAACCCTGAATAGGGAGCTAACTCATTCTTATATCGTTCAATTATCTAGAAACTTGTACTTGGAAACAGAGGACAATTTTCACAAACACATCTTCATTATCTGTATTCTGTACAGGTATTTTCTATTATCTTACATGATGAATATGATGAGCAAATTAATCGTTACCCATGTAAATATATCTTTGAAATATTTGGGATTGAAGGTCATTTGCTACATTCACAGTATGTGGTCTACACAGGTATGAATTAACTTTTGATCAAATCTGTATCAGAAAAATCACCTATGTGGCGGCTAAAAGATGGTGGTGTTCCCTTACAACAACGTCTGCTTTAAAGAAACGACACCTAACCATTTTCTTGTACCCGAGAGCCATTTCATATGACCTCCTCCCTTCAGAAACCACATGTCAGGGCTTCCTATCATGGTTATTTAAAGAGACAGATTTAACTGCATGTCGATTTCACAAATTGACATGCAAGAATTACCCATTCAGTTGACAGTAACACATCATTATTTGGTGCCTAAAGCCAAGGAAGAATCTAAAGAAGCTTAGCACCCTCGCTGTGGGCAAGACATTATTTATCACTGTGTTTACTATTGACTGGCTCAATTATCGAGCCAGACATTACAATGATAAAATTTCAAAAATAGTTTTCTCTTGGTCTGCCAATGGACATTTCTCAAGACCACTGCAAAAGCCACATTTTGCCAACTTGAGTGTCAAAGGGTTATGGTTGTTTAATCCCTTGATGATCAAGATTGGTTAAGAAAATCTACAGTTTGCTTAGTAAATCTCTATTTGTACACCAAGAGCTAATTTACAACTGGCGTGTCTGTCTCGCTTATCGTGCCAGCTATTCCAGTGGTACATTTTCAAAAAGTAATCTTCATTTGGCCTGCAAATTTCTGAAGATCACACCAGAGGAAATTTGTGGATGGCTTGAGCATTAAAGGGTTAGTGTGTTTAACTGTGAGGATTTATTCCATTCCATGATAGGAAGAATCTGTGAAACTGCCAGATAATATACAGTGACACTGCCAGATAATAGACAGTGACAGTGCCAGATAGTAATGACACTGCCAGATAGTAGTGACACTGCCAGATAATATAGTGTCACTGCCAGATAATATACAGTGACACTGCCAGATAATATACAGTGACACTGCCAGAGAATATACAGTGACACTGCCAGATAATATACAGTGACACTGCCAGATAGTAGTGACACTGCCAGATAATAGTGTCACTGCCAGATAATATACAGTGACACTGCCAGATAATATACAGTGACACTGCCAGATAATATACAGTGACACTTCCAGATAGTATAGTGACACCAGATAATACAGTGACACTGCCAGATAGTATAGTGACACCAGATAATATAGTGACACTGCCAGATAATATACAGTGACACTACCAGATAATATACAGTGACACTGACAGATAATATACAGTGACAATGCCAGATAATATACAGTGACACTGTCAGATAATATACAGTGACAATGCCAGATAATATACAGTGACACTGCCAGATAGTAGTGACACCAGATAATGTAGTGACACTGCCAGATAATATACAGTGACACTACCAGATAATATACAGTGACACTGCCGGATAATATAGTGACAATGTCAGATAATATAGTGACACTGCCAGATAATATACAGTGACACTGCCAGATAGTATACATATAGCAATCATTATAATTTTGTTTAGATTACTGTAGCACAATATAAGATTTTTAGGTATCATATGCTTCTTCGTTATTCAATTTAATTATTGCATGATAATCAGTGATAGGTAGATTAATTTATACTTACACTATTTGCATTTGTCTACATGTTTCTATCAATTGAAATCTGTAAATATTGATACCATGTAATCTTTCATTTGTCTGATTGTGCCTCATTATGTTACTTGCCCGATTGTGCATCATTATGTCACTTGTCCGATTGTGCCTCATTATGTCACTTGTCCGATTGTACCTCACTATGTATGGTTGCTATATTGATATTACAATACAGTAAAAGTATTATAATTAGCATTAATCATGCATATATTTATTTCTTAAAGCTCAGTATGCTCTTTAGTGTGCTCTTCCTATTGCATTCAATATTTCATACACATGGTGTGCGGTTACTCTTAGTCACAAAATAAATGCTAATATATTCACAGTTACATGTTATCTACAGCGGTGACTTCATATGGCACTCTTCCTATGTCAACAATTCAACAATGGTTGCGTGCTTCGTTTGTTCAAGATCAACACTAAACTCATTCAAACTGCTGTTATGTAGTCTTTCCAGCAAGCTTGATGCTTTTTGCTTTGTTGTCCTGATTTGAACTGATGTGTCAGTTGTCTGTATGCCGATGTACCATTTGCTGGCTCCTGTTATACTTTTGCTACACGTAATGTACCTAGTTGTACCCATTTGGCTGTATACATTCTACACACTTGTGTGTTCTTTGTACATGGTTATGTATGAGGATCGATTGCTGTTGTCCTTGTATACCCGATTGGGTGTGTAGATATATCAAATGTACTCTGTTGGCTGTGTTCTTTTAGGATAACTGACTACCAATGCTGAGAATTATGGCTTTCAAAAAATTCATTGGTACTCAGAGGTCAAAAATCAATATTCCTAATGGAACCAGCAATAAAAAATTGATATGTTTTGAGTTATTGATTTCTAACTAGAGTGATCGGAGGGGGTCAATGACATGATATTTCCAAACTATATTAACATTATCAAGGTTCTAGAAAATGTGGACATGGTGGAAGGTCAAATTCTTTATTGGTAACCGTACTATTAATGTTGTTTAATGGCATATCTTATTGTAGAGCTCTTAGCCTCTCCCTTAAAAAATTAGTACATTTAGCAAGCATCTACCAGCCATAGTCTAGGTTGTTAATAACCTAATTTCAGAAGACATGCAGAAATTTATAAGCATCAAGCAGGCCAAAATGGCATCAGCAATGATCTTCCAAAATGTCGATTTGCTGACCAAGCAGACTATCTTTGAAAATTTAGCACTGAAAATTACTGGCTCACTAATCGAGCTAGTCATTCCAATAGTAAATTCTCAAAAACAATCAATTGACATTTTGTATGAGAAAACTTTTTTAAACAAACTGGATGGTTAAAGGGCTACCCAATAGTTATTAGTAAACTAGCAGCACATTAAATCATTATTCTCACTAGTGTCACAAGACTGAATTGTATGTGCATGCGTGTATGTATGTGTATTTGGTGCTATAATTCATGTTCTATGGGAGAAATGTAGGTGTGTTTTAGTGGGGTGGTTGGCTGTTCATAAATACCTGGGTTGGTACTCAATGTTACACCCTTCCTCCTGATTCTAGCTGACCAGAATCTTCTGTGAGGCCCAGTAGTCTACCAGCCAAATCTGAAGAGGCCTAATTAAGGAGTTAGCACAAGTCGCCTGGTAGAAAAATGCCAATGATACCAGCTATTAGGGTTGTCTATGTGGGTTATCACCAGGGAGGATGTAGGGTCTGAAAGTGGTGCAAAAATCTTTTACAGGCCCGTTTCCATGGTGACCAAGAGAAATTATCACAAATATATGTTTGTTTTAACGCGAATAACTTTCTTCATACGTGTTGAATGAAAGGTATAATTCCGCTCTAATCAGTCCTGCCAGTTACTCATTTGTGGCATCACTTATTCTACAATTATGAAGTCGCAAACATGGAAAATAGACTTTTTCTAGGAATTTGAACATTTTCCATTTTCCCTGTAATGTCCGGCTATGTACTAGCACCTCAGTATTATGTATTTTAGTAGCAATGCTATTTAGCTTATTGAAACTATACGTAGTACGTGATATAGACTCTGTTAAATAGTGATTAACCCTTAATTTCTATGATAACCCTTATCACGATTTTGAAAAATAACGAATGGTCCCTGCATCAGCAACTGAGTTCAACACTGTGTATACCATGATGAAGTATCTGCAGTCTGCATTTCGCTCACACGGTCAGAATTTGACATACACAGTGTATGATGAAGCTCTATATTGCAAGGCTCAGATGATTAAGTGGAGAAACCCAGATGAATTTGACAGTGATCATATTGAAATGGGAAGTATGCACTGTGCATTGAATTTTATGGGTGACATAGGTCGTGTTTTGCAGAAGTGGTTTTGAGGACATTCTTGTGGAAGCGAATGTGTATGGATCAGCAACAATTGGCCATGCTATGAAGGGCAAAGCATACAATCGAGGTGTTAGAATTCATAAGCTGATGAATGAAGCACTGAGTCAGCTTATGAAGCAACAGAAGTTTCACAACTTGAAAGGAATATGATTATGGAAAGCTGAACATTGCACCACAGCATTTGAGGATCGCCAGCATGCACACGGCGAAGGCAGAGATGCGGCTAAAAAGGCACTAGAAGATTTCTCACATTCTGTGCAAAACCTGCATTATCTAATGGAGAAATATGTGAAGAAAGGTAAAAAATGTTCAGACACATTTGTCTTCTGGGAAAACTATGATTCAGATTTGTCACAGCTGTTTTTGGATTACAGTGCCGCAAAACGTGATGATAACAAGTCCTTGGAAATAGAAACATTTGGGGAGATGATTCCAATTGACTTTCAGTGCGGACATGTAAACTAAACAAAGACTGCGGCAAGCACAGACAACTGTGTGCTAAAGATGAAGAGGTTGCAAAATACTATTTGACTGCTCATCTAAAAGCAGCAGTAACCGCTAACACAAACCAACTTAGTGGGTTACATCAGACTGATAGTGGTGACCTCCACAACAAGGCTACAACGAGACGCATTGCTGCTGATGAAGCTGCACTCCAGAAAATCATCAGTATTATTAATGAAAGAATGGTGAACCCTTTCATGATTGACATCGGCATTACCCCCAGAGAATAGGCAGCCTCTTGTAAATATTGCCACATCACTTGTATGTTCACCTGAGGCAAGCGAGGCACTGTGTAATGTGCGTGAAAGTGGTCTAGAACAAATGAAGGAATTTGTAACTAAGATTGATAACAGGCGAGACAGATTTTCATGATCCTATTAGTAAGCATAATCTTTGCATATTTACTACGCTGAACAAAGGAGCTGTTACTAAAAAGAAACAGGTGATAGTCATTAAATATTGATCGCCAAATATTCAGCAAATTGGCAATTATTGAACAGTCGCGTGATGTGAACATAAAGTAATTGCTTCAGTATGAATTAGCGCCAGTTCCACTCTCGCTGTTCAATCTAGATGGTTCTTTTAGACACAGAAAAGTAGTATACTCCCTTGGCTTGAGAAGGACCATGCCACTGTTGAACTGCCAGCATCTAGTGAGCCAACATTGGGTGTCATTGATCTCATGATGTTGCTAAGAATGGTTTGTACTGACACAGCCAAGTGTACTACCTTTGGTGAGCTATCAGATCAGCTCTTGGATGCAGTCTTGAGTTTAAAATGTCAGTATAGTGCTGTGGTTGGTGACAATTATACGAGTGAGGAATGAATAAAATCAGGTCAACGGATCCGCCGTTGTAATATCCAGATGCAGGAGATAAAGAATCCAACTGTTCTAACACCACTTCCAAAACAGCAGCTGAAGATGTTGTCCAATGCAAAGAACAAGGCAAACCTTGTCAACTTCCTTTCTCATGATCATCTTGCTGGTAGATTCCATGACATTAATCGAGTAGTGAAGGTCGTGTTTGGTGGGCACGATGAAGTACCAGAGCTTGGGTCAGATCATGAGGAAGCCGATTCTCGAATGTTTCTACATATTTCACATGCGAGATATAAATTAGGCGTCAACCGGTTACTTCTTTGGCGTCTTGACTCAGATGTTGCAACCATGTGTCCACGATACTGCTGAGTACTTGACTTGAAAGACACGTGTATGACAAAAGAAGAGATTCATTCCAATGCATACCACAGCGACCCAACTTGGAAAAAGTATGAGCTATATGCTACCAGTGATCCACGAAGCCAGTGGATGCGATTCAACCTCGGCGTTCAGTGGGATAGACAAACAAAAATGGTTGAATCTTATTGAAAAGCACCAAAAATTACACAGTGGACTACAACATTTCAGAGACAGTCCTTCTGAGATCAACCGGGAAACCGAAGATGTCATGGTAACACTAGTGTCTCTACTGTATTGCAGAAAGAAACATGTATCACTTGATGTAGTTTGTTACGAATTATTTGCAAAAAACAATGCAAAAAATTAGAAATTACACCAACAATGGATAGCTTCCATTTGCATCTCAAACGAGCAAATTATCAGTCATTTATATAGAATCATGCAACAGTTCCGTACCTCAATGTATCACCTGTTGATAATGGCTGGCTGTGCGATGAAGATGGACACCTTGTGCCATGTATGATGATGCTCCATTAGCACCTGAGGCAATACTCGCATTTAGACAATGTGTGTGTGCCAAGAGGATTGTTCAACAAGGAGATGCAGGTGTCGCAAAGATGATATTGTGTGTTCTGATGTATGTAAATGTGCTGACAGCTGCAGTAACCGTGAATTAAATATAGATGACTCGTCCTCTGAATCAGATACAGATTAATGATATGGAACATGAACTGACCTACACATCGTCCTTGCATTCATAGAATGATTCATTCTAAAAATTAAAAAAATCACAGTTACCGAGGATGGAGCGGCATCAAAATACATTTAGGCTGACTTTTAGGGTATGACTTCCAAAATGATGTATTAAATATTTTCCAAACCACACATCCCATTCAATATACCAATTTGATAAGCCAAACATATTTTTTAATAAATGGGACAATATTGAGCTATCAGAATACGAACCGGAACACAAATTTTTACAAAATTATGGTAAACGTGAAAATATGAGAAAAATTAAAATTTATGTTTGTGATGTCATAATTATATGCAAATTATTCACAAAACAAGAATAACTGTTACCGCTAGCTAGACGACTATGCGACCTTTAATTTAACACCAGAATTGTCTTTCTAACCACAAAAGTAAGAAAGTTGTGATAGTTAAAACGAAGTATATTTCTTTGCGGTAATTGATTATTGTTACCATGGAAACGGTTCTGCAAAAAATAATTGCAGCACTTTCAGACCCTACAACCAGCCTGGTGATGACCACTATAGATCCCCCTAACAGCTGGTACTATTGGCATTTTTCTAACAGACCACTTGTGCCATGGTGTCGAATTCAGATTTGGCTGGTAGACTACAGCACTATAGCAGGGGTTTGTGGTTCTGAAGAAGCTTCTTGATGTTTTGGGTGGTACACGATCAAGATCATTGAAACGGACAAGTGGGTGAGAGTCCAAATTCTACAAAATGCTTGTTTTATAGCTGCTGTTGAGTTGGATCATTGAAGATAAACATGAGAACCTATCAGTTACATGCAATTACATCAGTGTGTCTAGTAAATATGTATCTAATACAAGTTGTTCCCTTAACAAAGTGTGTAATGGCCTTATACTATCTTGTTTACTGATTATGTCCATTCATTCCAATAATATTGTATGTATACAGTATTTTGTTATAGTTTTTACAAATAATATTTACACAGATCATTGATCAGTCCAGTATTGTACCTTGTTGTGCTGACGCATTGTGATATAGATATATCTTGAATTGCTGAATTATTTTTGTGATTATACCAGAGTGCTAAATATTTTAATCAATTTTAATACAATATATTCATGTTGTAGGTGACATAGCTGTAACATTTCTCTAAAATGTCTTTTCATACAATGTTAAGAAAGAGTAGCAAATTTAATGTTAATCACTTTAACCCTTTAGCCCTCGAATTTGTTCAAGAAAATTAAAATTTTCTCATAGATATTGTCCATTTGCAGACCGAGAGAAGACTTTTTATGAAAATTTACCATCAATTCGACTGGTTCGGTTTTCGAGCAAGTGGTAAATTTTCAAAAGTCCTCTTGGTTTGCAAATGGAATTTTCCAAGACCACTGCAGAAGCCATTCTTGGTGCTAAAGTGCTAAACATATATTCTGATTATATTATGTTCTGATTATATAGAGAACAATTTGGAAGCAAAGCACATTGCATTTGTGAAAACACTAAATAGACTCTCCTATAAGTGAACGGTTTTTAAACATACACTCCACTACCCAATAACTGTATGTTAACAAGAACGACAATCATACTGATAAAGTATGTCCCCAATTCCACCAAGCACAACCTCCTACCCAAGATTAGTCACTGTGACCTTGACCGTTGACACCAAAATCGATAGGGTTCTTCGAAACACCAAGGACAACCTCCCACCCGATTAGTAGATCCCTTCAATCGAACTTGAGTTATCATCCAGAAACGCAATATTACATCATTAATTAGATCACAGTGACCTTGACCTTTTGGTGCAAAAATCGATAGGGTTCTTCGGACCACCAAGGACAAGCTACCATACCAGATTTGTAACGATCCCTTCAATAGAACTCGAGTTATCATCTGGAAATGAAAGCCTGAATGGATGGACAAAGCAAACGCTATAAACCCCTGATATATTTATATGGGGGGAGCAATAATAAAGTAGAAGAGTTATGTAGATGCCTGTGTGGCCACAAAATAACTAATATCTATAAATACTAGTTATGATACCAATAGCTCAAATAAACTTTTGTGCAAGTACCATATAATGTGATTCACTGGAATGATCATAAAACACTTAATAAACATGAGCAATCAGAGATTGCAAACCCTCACCCTCCTGTCTTATACCCTGCCTAAAAATTAGTGGGGTATTATATGATTGTGCTGTCCGGGCAGGCGGAGTGGTTTCTGGATATCGTCTCTACCATTCATCAAATCATTTTGAAACTTCATAGGTTGACTGAGTCTGGGGAAAAAACAATCGAAATCGACAATGATCCGAAATACAAGATGGCCATCAGCCACGGCACTCATCTTGAAAGTTGGTTTCTGGATAATAACTCTGCTACCATGTTCGGATCACTTTTGAAACTTCATAGGTTGATTGGACTAGATCTGGTCACTAGTCATTTTGGCCCTTTCTAGATGATAGCGCTGTTACCACTGTGTTGGATCAGGTTTCAACCACAACAGATTCATTTGACTAGTGCTGATAAAGAAACCTTTCAAAACTGACAATGTTCCAAAATCTAATATGGCTGCCAAGCACATCTTGAAAATCCGCTTCCAGATGATAACTCTGCTACTGTTTTTTTCGATCGAGTTCAAATTCATAGGTTGATTGAAGTAGGTCTGTGGAAAAAGCCTATCGAAATAGATAGTGATTTGCAATCCAGTATGGCCTCCAGCCACAAGAGATGATCTGTAATCTTGATTTACAAATGTTGAGCACAGAATTAATTTGATCTAATACTGATAGCACTTTCCTTGACTTATCATCAGGGCAGGGTATTAACCCTTTAACACTCCCCAAAACAGCTTCTGCAGTGGTCTTGGGAAATGGCCTTTTGCAGACCAAGGACTATTTTTGAAATATTTATCACTGGAATGACTGGCTCGATAACCGAGCCAGCCATTCCAGTGGTAAAATTTCAAAAACAGTCTTCTCTTGGTCTGTAAATGGACATTTTTAATAAGAAAAACTGAAATTTTCTTGAATAAATTCAAGGGTTAAGCGCCTTTCGCTGAGCTCTTGTTGCTACATTGTAGATATTTGCCTTGATTTTCTGGAATCGTTTGTATCACATCCAAGTTGTTAAATCCTAGTGGACTGTCACACTATATCTTGTCTTAAAATCTGTGTCCAATCACACCAGCAGTTTCCGAGATATCCATAGATCGAGAATTTGATCTTATCCATACTTTAGTGTTATTTGCAGTAATGTGAAATCAATAATTCTGTTGAGTTTATGATTACTGTATTCTGAGGCTGTAGTAGTAGAAACATCCTACAGCTGCAATCAGTCCTTCTTCGCTTTTGCCTAGTGTGTCTTGTCCTCAGCCGAAATCCTTAGCTTCCTCAGGTCCATTCTTGATTTGATGGCTCCGAGTAGGGCGAATTCCAAGGTTCTGTGCTGGTGTCTCTTCTGGCATCCTTAGCACATGGCCAAACATGGACCATCTTTGCTGGGCGACTTTTACAGACAGCGGCGACGTATTACACATCTTGTATAGTGCATTGTTGGAAATTATGCTGTCTGGCCATCGGTGTCCAGTGATGGTGCGTAGGTGTTTGCGGTGGCAGGCATCATCGAGTTTGTCTAGAGCTGCCTTTGGAGCTGCCCAGCTGTTACAGTTATACAGCATCAAGGATATGCAGGTTGCATTGTATAAATGTAGCCTCTTTATCAAGGGAATCTTTGATCTACGAATCCATAGCTTCCAGAAGGACTGGAAAGCTATGTTCCCCGTGATGCAGCGTGCAGAAATGTCAATAGTACTGCAAAGCAGTGAGCCCGGGATTTTACTTTTCCTCCATGGTTCGCCGCCACGAAGTGGGTCACCATTTTCTATAGTTTTATGCTTTGTCGATAGGTATATATGGGTGAACTCTGTTTTGGATTCATTCATGAAGAGATTCTCAATTTTTAGTTTGCTTGCAGCTATTGTGAGAAGTTCCTTAAGGGGTTTCTTTTTTTTCGTCTATGAAGTCCACATCGTCGGCATATTCCAGGTGAAAAGCACCGGAGATAGACCATCTCCCTGTGGGGAGCCGATTGATGTCTCAAACTCTACAGACTTCACTGACTTGACTCGTACGCTCAGCTTGTGTCTGCAAGCAATAGTCTCACTAGTCGTAGCTCATCTTCATTGCAACTGGCCTGGCGTAGTACATCTAGGATCTTTGAGCGTTTAATTGTGTCGAAGGCTCGTGACATGTCAATGCCCATTTTGTGGAAGTCCCGGTGTTTGGACATGACTACTGACACAGGCATGCATTGAGCCCATACAATGTCTGCGCAGCTGCGTCCATGTATGAAGCCACTTTGACATGATCCAGTGAAGTAATCGATCTTGTCTTGGATGCGGCATAGAGTAACATTGGATAGGATTTTCCGTATGCTGTTGAGGAGCACAATGGGCCGCAGATTGTCTGGGGGCCCAGGTGGCTTCTTGGACTTGGGTAGTGCGATAAGGGTGCCTTGGCCTACAGCGTCGATGGGAAGGTGGTGCATAAAAGCTGAATTGATTAGGTGCGTGATCAGGTTTGAGATAATGTCACTTGCATATTTGAATAGTTCATTGCTCATGCCATCAGGTCCAGATGCACCTGCTGTTTTAATTGTTGTTAGTAATGGCCTGGGGTTTCCTGAGAACGGGTGCAAGGGCTCATCATCATTGTCAGTGAACTGTTCCTTGAACCATTCTCGGATTGCCTCAGCCTTTCCTGGTCAGTCCCGATAAAGTGTCCTTCAGAGTTGTGTACAGTGAGTGGTGGTGTGTAGTCAGTAACTCTCACGCCTCTGGCTGCCCGAAACATTTTGTGACAGTCATCTGTTGAATATTTAGAAATTAATTTACATGGGAGCTGCAACAGGTTCCAGCCAAATCAGTTTCATAATATTCAACAGATTTCTTGTCTTTTTATTGAGACAATGGCATTTCAAGGGTTAAAGTGTTTAGCCATTCACTTGTGACAATTTATATGGCATACAACAGCAAAACAAATTCTAAGAGGTGAATGTAAAGATTTTAATTTTAAAACAAATATGTATAGGCAATGTAACAATAAATAATGATAACAACAATTCTGCTAAGTTTCATTCTAGTTTCTCATCTCCCTCCTCAACATCCTTAAGACTTAATACTTCCAGCTGACCTCGTCCCTTTGTCTCTGACCTCACAAGGTCATCTAATTCACGGTAACATCCGGGATCTGCAAGGATCACCTGAGAACAGATGGTACACAAGATTAGGATATTTAATTTAATTTTAACGCTGTCATAAGTAAGTCATTAACCCTGTAATGGTCAAGATTGGTTAAACAATGGATGAATACAGTTTTAGCTATGCCCCGCCCATCTCTAGATAAACTCCACCCATGCTTTGTCCGTGTTGTGATCGATCCCGGCATTCCAAGAATCTCAATTAAAAGAAAAACTATACAGACCTGTAAGTTGTTGAATATTTTGAAACTCATTTGACTGAGTGTTATTGCTGCCATAGCCCAGTCAAATTAGTTTCAAAATATTCAACAGCATGTTTATTAAATAGTAGACATAAATTCATACAACAATGCTTAGTCCATCATCAATTAAGTGTTCGTGATGAACTTAACTACATCATTTATGATGTCATCCTACACGTCGCATAGTTGATTATGATGTCATATGATTGATTGTGGAATTGCAATCCTCCCTTAACGAATTTGCAGAGTTGATGTCCATTTGAAGGCCAAGCGAAGACTATTTTTGAAAATTTCTCACTGGAATCTGGTTTGGTCAGATGGACATTATTCAAGACCACTGGAGGCTGGTTAAAGGCCATGCTGCAATAGTCACCTTATTGCACCTAAGCTGTGAATTCATGTACAATATTTATACAGAATAATAACAACATACTGGGCGTGTCCGCCCGTGGTGGGCGTGTTGGTCCAGGGAAAGGGCGTCCCTTATCCTGCTCGGTTTGTGCCTATAGGCTTCATCGGGTGGAGCTGGTGTATCCAATGACCTTCTTTCTGTGTTCTCCATGAGGTGGAGTTTTCATCGTCCAGGTCTGATGAGAATACCTATGGTGGTTTGATATCAATCTGAGATGTCATTGGATTCTGATTTTGGAGGGGCGTAGTTTCCCCTACATACTTATGGATGGTTATTGCCGGTTCTGCCATTTTTGGCAGTTGGGCAACGTTTTTTGGCGGTTGTGGTCAACTTCACCGGTTGTAATTGTTACCGGTTGTTTTGGTGGCATTCAGGTCTGCGTAGACCTGGCGGCTTGCGTGTCTGAACCTAGTACTGAGTTTAGACAGCGGAGGTATTGTGACTATCTCCGTTTCCCGTGGCAACAGTTTGCTGGATGAATCAATTGTGAAATGACAGATGATAACAACGTAGTCAGTTATATGAGCTACTCGTCGAAGGTTGTTAAGCCTGATGCTTGGTCTCGATGTGAGACCATAAGTCTGAATGATCTGGACCGGAATTTGCTTCCCTTTTATACCCTTCTTGGGCGAGCCTGTGGATTGAGTCTATCTTGACTATATATGGGCAGAAAAGAACCAGATTGGTGGTTTCCCCGTTTGGAATTTTTTGGGGTTTGGCAGCCTGATCAAACATTTTACCGGTTGGACTGTTTTAGTGTCCTGTGACCATTTTTTGGCGGTTGTGACTTTTTTAACGGTTGTGCTAGTTTTGGCGGCTTGTGACTGTTTTTTGGTGGTTGTGATAATTTTTACCGGTTGTAAGTTTTTTGCCAGTACTGCCATTTTTGGCGGTTGAGCAACGTTTTTGGCGGTTGTGGTAATTTTTACCGGTTTTGAGTTTTTTTACCGGTTGTGTCCATTTTGGCGGTTGAAAAAACTTTGGCGGTTCAGGATTATTTACCGGTTGTAGGTCATTTTGGTAAAAAATCTCCAAGGGTTTCTGAAGGTCAAGATCGTAGAGGTATTACTCCTTTAGTGGAGATTTTTTGCCTGCTTGTATGGGTAATGATCATGAGTGGTCATCACTGTTTTTGATTCAGACTTCATGGCGTTTCGTTCCTTGAGCAGAACTCATCACAGGCAAAGTTTTGTCAACTGCGAGTGGGCATTCTTGGGTTCCACTTTGTTCTGATATGGCAACTATGGTGTGGGTGTTTGGACTGATAGACAAACGTGTGTGTGTGTGGGACATCCTTGCCCAGTCTAGATGGTTTAGTGTATTCAACGGTGAATTATCTAACACAGTGACACAGTCAAAATCAAAACTGGTTAGATAATGAAGTTTAAAAGATGTGAGGTGATGACAATGGGTATGACGTCGATGTGTGACGTCTATGGCGATGGTGATGACGTCGCCAAAAATGCGTAGAAACATATAATCTGGCTGAAGAGATCGATTCTTAAGGACACCGTAGAATTAAAAGAATAATAACAACATACTGGGCGTGTCCGCCTGTGGTGGGCATGTTGGTCCAGGGAAAGGGCGTCCCTTATCCTGGTCAGTTTGTGCAGTATTTATACAAACAGCGAGAGACGAGCGATTCAAAATCTTACCGCCACACTGTTTCTGAGAAAACAAGTAAATCTCAACACATAATGAGTCATATAGTCAACATTGCTGCTTCAGTATATCATGTCCTGCTTTTATTTTTGTGTATCTACATGTATACATGTAGGAAAATCCATATTCAATACCTGTATAGGCTAGAGAGACAAATAGGCCTTTGACAAATAGGCCTACATCTATAGAGCATTAGTACGGTAGTCTTCGTGTAGAACATGGGTTCAAGCATGGTTGAAATTTGCATGATCATGCTGGTAACTGTTGACAATGACAGTTAGACATTTAACTCTTAAATGGATAAATTTGATCAAGAAAATAAAAATATATGCTTATTGAATCTCCATTTGCAGGCCAAGAGAATATTTTTGGAAATTTGACTGGAATCTGATGGTAAATGGAGTGAACCGACTGCTTCCAAAGGGACATTAGGTACATTTGAAAAGGTCTCATGACCATCAAGCCTATCACCCTGAGGAAGAAATTTGCTCTGACCATGGAAGATGAAGACAGTATTTCCATTGCTACAGAGATGGCCTCTACTCTTTGGACTGTAGGGAAAACTAGACCCTGAGCCAGATCGAATGAAACGCCTAGGTGGGTGAAAACTTGAGAGGGGACTAAACTTGACTTTTTGCGATTTAAAATCCAACCTAGGCTGCATGCCAGACTGCAGACCTCTGGAATGATTCCTGATAGAATTGAGGAAGACTCTGCTTTTACTAACCAATCGTCTATATAAACGTGAAGGTGGATAGAACGACGGTGTAAGATTCCTGCCACAGCTGACACTAGACGAGTGAAGAAGAAAGGAGCCATGGTCAGGCCGAAGGGCATGACTCAAAATTGCCATACCCGACCTTTGAATGTGAATCTCATGAATTTTCGGAATGAAGGGTGGATGCGAACGTGGAAGTAGGCATCCTTTAGGTCTAGGGAAAAGGTCAACATGCCTGGATTCAGACTGGCGATAATCTGAGAGATAGTTGATATCTTGAATTTTGGAGTTAAAATTAGGTTTAACTTTTTCAGATTGATGATCGGACCCCATCCTCCCGTCTTCTTGGGTACAAGAAAAAGGGTAGAGTAGTAGCCCGGGTCTACTCTCCATAGGGAAACCTCTTCTATAGCCTTCTTTAAAACCATCGACTCCAACTCATCTTCTAAAGCCCCCAGCTTCTCCGGGTTGGAAGGAACCTGAGTCCACTGGGGAAGGAAAGACAGAGGAGGAGGAAGAGTGATCCATGAAGGTGCATGACCCCAGCAGATCTGATCTTTAAGCCAGGAGTCCTGAACAAGGGCATGCCAAGTCTCTCAAAACAGAGACAGGCGCCCTCCTACTGGTACGCTGGGCAAAAGGGACTGCACCGACGGATCCAAAGGCAAAGGAAGAGGAAGGGATAAAACTGGGAAAAGAAGAAGGGATAGGCCTACCCGGGCTAAGGCCATCCCTTCAAACTCTTTTACTCTGGAAGCCTCTAAAGGAATGACCTATAGAACTAGATCTAGATCTACAGGAATAAGACTGGCCCCTTCTCGCCTGAAAAGGAGGGGCCTGCCTGACTTGGGTTCTAGGACGATGAGAAGAGATGGACTCAAATCGATCCTCATCCGCGGATCTGGCTTGGGATCTACAGGAAAGGTTAGAGTTGGTAATTATCCTAGAGGGATAAGCACCAAACACATCAGTCCTGAGACTCTTCCTCCTGGGAGAGGAATTGGGACTCCTAACAGCGGAAGAGTCTCTCTTAACGTACGGTTTCAAAATAGAAATCTGATCTCGATGATCCCTGGCGGATCTAAGACTGTCAGATTCAGCACGAAGAATATTGGAAGAAGACTGACCAAACACACCCAGGCCAAAAGGAGGAGCCGAAATGAGATTACTTCTAAGACTATTTGAAATATTAACCTCGGACAGCTTTCTAGTTCTTCTCTTAGAGGTAATGCAGCCTAAAGACCTACAGACCGAGTTCAAGGAGCCTCTACAGACGTCAGGCAAAGAACGAAAGACCTCAGGAGGGACCTGATCACCTCTCTCCTGAGCCTTAAGGACAGTTTCCAAAAGAAGAGCTAGAAAATAAGTGGATTTAAGCTGGGCCCTCCAGGGCCCTGCAAACCGATTCCCATCTAAAAAGATCTGAAGAAGACTCAACCTTTGCGGAATCGTTTAAATTGGAAGAAAGAACCTCCCAGGTAGGGCCATTGAGAGATTGAGCAGAGGCCACACGAAGAAAATCCTCTTTGGGAACCTGAACTGGAGAATCAATTTTAGGAGTGAGCGAAAAATCCTTTGAATTAACCTCATTCACATAAAACTCTAACATATCGATTACCAAGTTGTCGACTGGAAGAACACGAGGAGAACAGGAAGACGGATCAGAAGAGGAAAGAGCAGCCCCAAAAGAAGGTGGGTCAATAGAAAACTCCTCCTTAAGAGGTAGAGACAGACTAGATGCTATCCATTGATGAATCATGGACCAATCATCCGAAGAGGCCCTGACCGGGTAAAATCTCTTCAGATCCCTGGCCCTAACTGATCTAGGAATAGAAGGAGCAGAAGAAGGTAAGGGAGAAGAAGGGGGGCAATGATCGGAATCAAGAGGCAAAAGAACCTACATTCCTCAGGGGGGGGGGGGGGCAATGATCGGAATCAAGAGGCGAAAGAATCTACATTCCTCGAAGATGGAGAACCAGAACTTCTAGAAACATGAGGAGAAAATACAGACAAAGATTCGGAAACAGAGGAAACCTGATCAGAAGGAATGGAATCAGTATCATTCCTCTGACGAGTGAATAAAGAAGATTGACCCAAACCACTCGCAGAAAACCAAGAAAGAATAGAAAATCTAGCTGAGACGAAAGAGCGATTGAGAGAAGAATCTCGGACTACAGAAAACAAGAAGTCTAAACAAGAATCTACAATTTGAAATTCTAATTCCGGAGAAAGCAAGACAGACACTATAGGATCAAGATGATCAAAAGATGAAGAAGAAGAAGAGTAAGGAGGAAGAGACGAATTAGAAGGAACAGAGGGAGAAGAGGAAGTGAAAACATGATCTGAAGAAACAAGACTGGGATGAAAGGAAGAAGGAAGGCGTGAAAATCTCGGAGGAGGAATAGCCGAGGACTCGAAAAGAGAGGACTTGGAAACATGACTGGAAGAAAAATATCTAGCTGAAAGAGCACAAGAAGTAGAAGAAGAAGAAGAAGGGGGAAAAACCTATCTCCCTGAACTAAAGAAGAAGAATGAGGAGAAGGTCCAGAAACAGAGGTGTGAGCATTAGACAGCACATCACGAAAAGAAGAGGGATGGACAAAACCAGGAGGAGAAACCACGGAAACTGACTGAGAAAGCGACGAAGAAGGATCAAAATCTTGAATCAGATCTAACTCCAATGCGCGATGGAGAATAAACGGAATTAACACGATGACTATTTTCCAAAATCAAATCTTGATTAACCAAGGGCGCATCCGAAAAAGGCAACCGATTAGAAGACAAGTATGAAGGATCAGACAACTCATAACCGGAAATAACTGACAAACCAGAAACGGAAGCTGGATGCTTAGCTAGATCCGGAAATGCACCTCTCAAACTGGAAGCGGAAGTGCTATTACCGGAAATGGATGCGGAAAAAACGGAAGTGGAAGACGGATGCTTAGCCGGATCTAACAGACTCGGAAAAGCACCACTCAAACCAGAAACGTATGAACTATTACCGGAACCGGAAGCGGAAAAACCAGAACCAGAAGCGGAAAACTGACTAACTGATGATGAAAAAGCCAGATGTTCTTGAGATGCTGGATGTCCAGCCAAGCCAGAAACAATCACAAAGCTCAGATCCGGATGCCCGGGTGAGGCGAGGCGAGGCGATCAGAAGGCAAAACGGTCTTCGACACCAAATCTTTGAAAAAGGCTTTTGAAACGCTTAAAAACCAGCCATTGCAAATCCCACACACCTTGAGCGGAGTAAATGTGGTACACTTGAGACAGACGTGTACCCCAAAATCCTTAGAGTGCAGACGGTCACACTTGGAAGAAGTACATTTCACTTTCTCAGATGATAATACTGACTTCTAAAAATAAATAGAATGAAGCAACATTTCCAAAATAAAAAACTTATGCAAATTCTCTAAATAGGAGACTCAGCTAAGAATACAAAGCTTTATTACAAAAGGCGGGAAAAAATGGATTTGAAAATCTCACTGAAAGACCATTAGATTTCACAAGATTTTCAAAAGATAGCGACTAGGCACTAAAACTAGTACAAAATGAGTGAGTAATAAGGGTTTTCAAGCAATGATGATGATAATAAATAGGCACGATAAAGACTACCTTGAAAGCGGGTATACTGACACGAGTTAAGAACCTCAAAAACACCACAAAATATACATTAAACATAACTTAGGGAGAATAGATTTCATGGTAGGCATAATCCTGTATCAAATAACTCTCAAAGATGTGAGCTGAACTTCAGCGCAAAGCTATAAAAAACTTAAACTGGATATGGCCAACTGTTCTGTACGCAGAATATTTGAAAAGTGAATCTGTTTCCTATTTGGGCTCTATTGCGCATGCGCGGGCATGCTTAGTGACAGGCGTCACCAAGGATTGAGTAGACTGGTGCCAGTCTCTATCAGGGCTTATGCTGGGGTGTACCCTACCAGTAACCTGGTTACGGGTATACATAGTAATGGAACAGGCATATGGGGGTATGTAAACGAGCATAAAAATCTTATTCTGGTGGATAAATGCAGAGTAATTGATTTAGCAAGTAGTGATTGAACGGTAATGGATGTTTTTGTGGTGCAATAACAACTTCATGATTTGGACCACCGGCCTGGAATCACTAAATCAGTTCATCCACATGATGACTAATTCACATCATTCAATCAAATTTATGGCCGAAAATTCACAAGTGTCAATCAACTTTTTAGACACCAAAGTATTTCTATTACCTAATAGACACATAGGATTTGATCTTTATACTAAACCGACCGACACACATGGTTACCTTCATTTCTCCTCAGCACATCCAGATTCTACCAAAAAAGCCAACCCCTATGGCCAACTGTTAAGAATCAAGAGAATCTATAGTAGAAATGAAGACTTCCGTAAATATGCCCATGACATAATGGACTATTATATCATACGCGGATATCCAGAAAAAGATCTGGAAACCGGTCTCAACAAAACTCTTGGAAAAACAAGGAATAATTTACTCTTATCCAAAACACAAAAACAAACCTCAACTCGCATCCCATGCATTATGGATTTCCACCTACAAAGCAAACTAGCTAAAAATGTCATCCTACGCCACTGGGACCAACTACTGAGCGGCCCAAAATGTCGGGCAACATTCCAGGAACCGCCACTTTTTGGTCATAGAAGGAACCCCTCCTTCAGACACGGTAATAACGGCCAAATTCACAGATGTAAAAACCTTTGGCATCCAAGGCAGGAACATCTCCAACCCAGTCATTCCATGCAACAAACACAACTGCGCATTCTGTCAAAAAATGGACAAAACACGCACATTCAAATGCTCACACACAGGGCTCAACTAACACACCAAATCAAAAACATTTTGTAACACTACAAATGTGGTTTATTTAATCACTTGCAATACATGTTCTAAACAATATATTGGTGAAACCAAACGAGAACTTCAGATACGTATTAAAGAACATTTAAGGGAGATTAAGAATGGTAAAGACACACCAGTAGCCAATCATTTTAATCTCCCAAACCATAACATTTCTTCAGTCGACTACAGAATCATTGAAGTGCTCCATCACGATCCTGATACACCGGAAGCCGCGACTATCCGCAAGGAATGCGAGAAATTCTGGATCCACCAGCTACACAGCATGGACCCAATTGGGATTAATCACTCTGATTGGTGACAATCTCTACCAGAAAGTAGTATAATAAATATAATATCAAAATAATCAACAGGACATTTTTTGCATTGTAAACCAAATCATATCAAGAATGTATTGTTGAAAAGGATAAAATTACTGTCATTGGAGCGTATTCACCACAAGTTGCTACCTTACGCACCAGCCTAACTGCCCACACATTTAAAACAACTGACTATGTAGTATTCACCAAAAAGCAGCTAAATATAAATCTCCTGTAGGTTAATACTGACATACTTCCTATTTAGTCATTTTGTAAGGACACATAATTGGTTGTGCTGAAGTTAATAGTAATTTCCATAAACATCTACCGTATTTATTATAATTTTCCCGCCCTTCCCAATTATACCGGCCCCATGTGTTTGAGAACGGTGACAAAAAAAATTACCAATAGTAAGAAATAAATCTTCCGTTGTCATCTAGTCTTCAAAGAAGAAAAACATTCAGAAAAAATAAAACATGCAGCAACATTTTGGTAATTTTCGTGAATACATGCGCAAAAAGAAATTTTTTCGTCAGCTTATCCTGTCGTTCAATGACGGAGCGTCTAACGCTGTTCAATGAATTGGCATTAAGATACGCCTATAAATTTTCTAATGTATCGCTGAATGCATCACAAACGTGCCTCCAGTCCATTCGAACAATGCCTAAATTGTTTCTGATCTGTATCTTGCCATTCAGTGATAGCGGCTAACGTGAATTATGCATCAAGATACGGCTATGGCATATTTTCCAATGTATCAGTGAACGCATCACAAATGTTCCTCCATACAATTTAACAACTGATAAATCGTTTGTTCCTAACTTCGCTAAATGTCACCTTTATGTCCTAAATAAAGTCTCTGAATAAATCTAATGTGAAACAAATAGTTTTTATGAATATTTGAGCAAACTTAGCAGAAATTGCATGGAATACTATAATTATATACTGATTCAAGGTGACTGAGAAAACTGTTCTAATTTTGTGGTATTTTTTTCAAACCTTTTCCACCCTAATTAACCCACCCCCTTTGGTGACCACTACCCGCCCGGCGGTATAATTAGAATAAATACGGTACTTAAGTACATGTACATAGGTGTTGTTACATAACATAGTTTCTGCTTACCAGCTCCAAATCACCATCAAACTCGTCGGACTCGACCTTTGTCGCTAATTTAACAACTTTCTCTTTTAACCTTTTGGCATCTTTTGCTAAAATAAATACAAATGTAATTTATTTATTTAATTATGGAATTAAATCATCAATTAAAATCCTAGCATTATGCAGTGTTACACTCCAGGAGTACTATACTAGCTATAACAGCAGTATAATCTTTTCTATATTTTCCAAAACTGGGTTGAAAAGAGCTACCTAAATAGGATGTTGCTACACTAGAACTCAACAATGTCTACTAATGCGTGGTCTCTTGTGATGTGTGTACAGATGAGGTACTGTGTGACCTTCTGTGCACACAAATCACTGGCTAGCCAGTTACAGTAATTACAGGCAAAATCAGCAACCACAGAATTCTACTGTGTATCAGAAACCCACATCGTCAAAGCCTCACTGGCAAAGTATGACAAAAAGACTTTGTCTCGCAGATTTTATCTTGCGGTGTTGGTGTGGTGGAAGCAATTGTGGGTTATGATGCTTGGCACTTTCGCCGTTTGTGGGTTTGATTCCCTGTCAATGCCAATATACTGTAATGCCACGAGTACTTGTACAAGCAACTTCTACAGTAATTAAATTATTCTCAGAGAATGAAATGCATCCATCAATACAGGTTTATCAAGTTCGGGAAAGGGAGGGGGAAGGGCAGCCTTATAGAAAAATGGTCAAATTTATATAGTCAAACAAGGAATCACAAACAATACTGATCCTCTCATAATTCCCAATTATATCTAATACTGTCATTGAGTAGTGCTACAACTCTGACCCAGATATACCAAGTCTATAACCAATCAATAACCGGGTAATAATTAAGATATGCATTCTTCCTTTTTCAGAAGTTTTGTCTCACCATAGGTAGACACTGGCTGTATATTCAATTATTGGTTCTATGTGATATGCTGATTACAAGGAAATTGAACAAATTCCAGGAGTAATTTTGCATTAAAAAACATCTACTTACATGTAGTTCCAAAATATTTGACATACGAAGAGGAAACCTTCAGTTGGCACATCTGGCATCATAAGGAAGGTACAGTATATACCAAGTTTCATAAAAATATTTAAAGTAATTCTGTATGGTATGCTGTTCACGAGAACATTACCAAAACTTGCAAGTTTTGCATTAACCCTTTAACCCTTGAATTTGCTAAAAGAAAATTAAATTTTCTGATAGAAAATATCTGTTTGCAGACCAAGAAGACTATATTTGAAAATTACCCAGGGAATTGACTGGCTCGGTTATCGAGCCAGTCATTCCTGTGGTAAATTTAATCAAAAATAGTCTTCTCCTGGTCTGCAAATGGACATTTTTCAAGACCACTTCAGAAGCCGTTTTTGGCTGATATGAGTGTTAAAAGGTTAACAACCCAATTTTCATCCAAAATCTTGGAACTATAATGAAGCCATATCTGAATATCATAAGTGAGGCAAAACCAAGTTTCATTATAATATGTTAAGCCGTACTGTATGATACGATAATTACAAGATACTGTGGATTGACAGACTGAGGGACAAACGGACCGACACAGTGATTACGATAGGGCTTCCATACCTTCAGTATGGGGCCCTAATAAATAGCAATATTTTACTCATAAGTCAAATATCATTTATAATATCACAATAAAATGAATCATTAGCAGGGCATGATTTAGGACTTGGCAGTTAACCATGGGTCTCCACCCAAATCAAATCAGAAAATTTCCATGGGGCCTCTACCAAGAATTAGTGCTGTGCGGTGAAGACAAAATAGTAATGCATAAGGAGTGATCAGTGAGAATTATTGTGATAAGATGATTGTTAAATTATCTGTCAATATATTCTTGAAAATTCATGGCAACAGTCGAAGCAATATAAGGATGTTATTTATCAGGATGGAGAAAATGACAGCATGTCCCCTCCCCTAAGGCGACAACTCCCATGCCCTCACCAATAGAACTTTCCAGTCTATCCATCCAGCATATGATGTCATAATTAACTATGTGACGTGTAGAATGACATCATAATCAATGACGTCATGAATGACGTAGATAAGTATGTCATAAACGCATAATTGAAGTAGGGCTTCACGATATACCGATAGTATATCAAATACTGGTATCATAGATAAACCGTTAGTCATACCGATATGATTTTGCTAATACCAAAATATCGAGATATAAGATAAAACCGGTATAACATTTTGTTAGGCAGATAATCTGCTTCCCATTAGTAATATTTCAATAGTATATAGCTGTCTAGCGATATAAGTTACTGCTCTTCTTACGGGGAAATGATATTTTACCTGTATTTAACGATCACGCTTTCCTTATTTATCCAGAGCTCTCAAATTGTTGTTTTGAGGCTAGTGTTGGAGTAATTGATAAATAAACGATTATGGCTACGAAAGTTGCCTACTTATAAGAATGCACTTCTCACAAAAACAATTGAATAAAACTTATTTTAATTACCATCATAGGACATCGGATGGTTAAAAATGTATAAAACCTATATTTTCTTGGGCTAATATTTTATAATTTCGGCTCGTTCTTTGCTAGAAAAATCATAATATGAAATGAATATTTTGAGTGATATTTTATATCAATTACTACAGCCTGGTTAGTCAGCGATTTCCCGGAATTGTGCGCCTTTGCGGTGACCGCCCAACAGCCCAAGTAAAGAGGAACCCGACAATAAGAAAAACTTCTCAATTCTCGTGAGCTTTATTCACTTCTTATGTTGGCGGGTATTATTAGATATCGATCGATACAAGCTAGTCTAATGAGTGAGCTTAGGCCTATGTATTCGTAGCATATGATAGTCTATTTAGTATGTGTTGTAATTTCATTTATTATTCTAACACATACGTCAATGCAGATAGCCAGGAAAATTAGTAAAACGTATGTTTACATTCATATCCAATGTGTTTGACTTATAACATTGATATGACAGCTTTAACTGTTCTCAGTTTCACTGGGCGAGTTTATACGGGACGAGATGGTCACTGGTTACCAGTATCTCGTGATCTCCATGCGGAAATAGTTGTAAATTTGTGGCAAATTCAAATCATTTGTAGGGACGACTTGGGGGAGTTTCAGCCATTTTGGGATATGATTTAACAGAACATAGTTCAAATTTATCGTTTAATTTCAGGATTCATGTAATTTCTTGGTTTTATTGTGGAAACTTGCGGCGACTAGTGCTGATATACATTGAATATGGAACCATACTACTCAAGCCTCATTCCATTTTTCCCACCGGAATAATACCGGTATTAAAGATATACCGGTATGAAAATTAATATCGATACCGATATTCATTTTTCTAATACCGTGAAGCCCTAAATTGAAGACGGACTATTGTTGTTGTACGAATTGTATGTCTTTACTATTTAATACAAATTTGTTTGAATATTTTGAAACTAATTTGACACAGGCGCCGTTGCTGCCATAGGCAGCAGCAGCACCCAGTCAAATTAGTTTCAAAATATGTAACAGCTTATCTGTATAGGTTTCTGGAAATTGAGAGTCAGGGAGTTTAGGGATCGATCGATCCCAACACGAGCGAGGTGTGGGTGGAGCTTAGCTAGTGGTGGGCGATGCTTAGAAAAAACTGGAACGGTCCATACTGCCCAGGGTCCTACACCATAATAAATCTTGCCCTGATCATTAGTATGTCATACAAACCACAAGTGGGAGCTCGCTATAGTTGCCATAAGACTTAAAATTTGACAGACTTATACTAGTTATGAGTCACTACAAAAAATGGCATGCCTAGAGAAAGCACATCCTAAAGAGCTCTCCAAGTGCTAACACATTATACTAGGACCTATAGAAAATATAATATCTATTAGTGTGCATTCTTATTAGTCATATATACCTGGTAACATAATTCGAATACGCATTTGTGCACGCTGAATTTTTAGTGTGTCCGATTCTGTTAGTTGCTTTATCACTTCCAAGGCCTGAAAATGAAAATAACGTTTTATTATTAACCCATAAATACTCAAAGTTGGTCAAGTAAACATAAATATTCTCTTTATTAACCTATATTATACTGAGAAACAGGGATTGTTCCTTAAATTATGAACTGTGGTTCTTTGCTCAGCTGACTTGTAAAGCAGCTGAGGTATAGGAATCAACCACCACCCATGGCATTCATCCACATGCCCATGTTCCATCTTTGGAAAAACAGAAAATATGTTAAAATTTAAACAAGAGGCCCTAGGGGCCTGCATCGTTCACCTGGAACATAGGCATTTCAACCCTAAAGGATGGACATCAACCCATTTATCTGACAGTGACAACTTTAAAAAAATAAAATTTGGCCTATATAACATTAATTTCAGCTTCAAAATTTGTAAAGAACAAATACGGCTGCTTAATACTGAATTCTGATTGGTCAATGGGGTCCATGCTTTTTAAATGTACTAAGTTCCATGAGGAAATTTGAATGGCCATTAGTCCCTAATCATATTTCCCAAATTTCAGCCCAATCCCGGTTGTTATTTTTGTGAAAATTAGGCCATTCAAGATGGTCGTATTTAAGCATTTGGCAAATCAAGTGCCCTCAAACAAACTTGGTTCGGTTGATTCCCGAGGTGAGGTTTGAAAAGTTTCGAATCGATACCCCAAGTGGTTTCGTAGAAGATTTTAAAATGTTTCTAAAGATTAGTCAAAATCCAAAATGGCTGCTGGCCAAATTGGATGATCAGCTTCGTTTGAACTAACTTGGATCTCAATGTTCTAAGGATGCTTCCTGTCAAATATAATTGAAATGCCAGGTGAGCGAATTACAGAAGCGATAAATTTTAAAGCAAAAGTTGATGGGTGAACAATGGGTGAAACATGCCATAGTGCAATGCCATAAACTTACTTGGCCTTTCAGCCAAAGTGAGTTCAAAATCATAACAATGGTGGCACATTTTACTACTCCTTGGCAGACTGGTTAATATGAAACATAAGTCCCATTGTCCTGTGACACTCGCTCGGACGATTTGCATTTCAACCATCTGCACAAAAATATACATGTACATTATCCTTTAAATTTACAAAGACGATATCAAATACAAAATTAGAATTCAATGCAAACAACTTGACTGGATGTAGAGGACAAATAAAAGATGGCCACTGACAACTCAATCAAAAACCTGTGTCCTTAGCTTCTCACAGTCCAACTCTGTTAAAATCAGTCTTAAATCATTTCCTGAAAGCTATCACAGATGGCCATCCGAAAATTTGCCAAATTTCTCCGCCTCTGACGCACCTGCAAGACTACGACAACAACAGCTTGCTGTTGCAAGGTTATTACGAGAAGAGAATACCCCATTAAGCATCCTCAACACACCAAGAGTGAGATCCAGGCAACAAGCCAGGCAAACCTTACTCCACCCAGTACCAAAAACGCAACAACAGACAGGGACACAGAGACCCATCTTTGTCTGTGAGTGTACCCGCACAGGCATTTTCCTAACAAATACTGGCCTCAAGATTCAATTTTGGAAGCCATCAATAGATGCAGACTGGCATTTCCTGAATAGTTTTAGTGAAACTCAATACTCTCAAAGCAGACATATTTGAGGAATTGTAAATGTAAATATACAGTGTAGTTCTTGTTTGAGAATTAAAAATAATTTTAAAGGAGATAACTGGAAAATATGGCCGGAATTTGCCGAAACAACAATCATGACACTTCGTCTATCCCTAACACATCTGCTTGTAAAATAATTGTGAGTGTATCTTCAAAATCTTCGACCTCTGGCCTGGACAAGAAAATTTTGACAAATTTGAGCTTTTCAAGGGCGATAACTCTGGCAGATATGGGCGAAATTTACCGAAACAGAATCATGACACTTTGTCTATCCCTAACACATCTGCTGAAAAAGAATGGTAAGTGTAGGTTCAAAATTCTTCGAGATCTGGCCCGGACAAGAAAATTTTGACAAATCTTAGCCTTTCAAGGGAGATAGCTCTGGCGAATATTGGCGGATTTTGCCGAAACAAAATCATGACACTTCGTCTATACCAAAGACATCTGCTGAAAAAAAATTATGAGTGTATGTTCAAAACTCTTCGAGATCTGGTCCGGACAAGAAACAGACGGATGACGAGCGCCACCACATATTAACTCGCTTTGCGCAGGCGTATAAAAAAACCCCACTATTGGGCTTCAGGAAAAACAAAACCACCAAAGACATCATAGTCAGGGCGAAACTACAACGGCTCACAGCAATGCCAAGGGAAACACAGGAACCCATTCAAAGCCTGTCCCACCAAGAACTGCAACATTTGCAACCACATGGACAAAGACTGCTTTTTCACAAGCACCCATACACAACTGACATACACAGCCAAAATCATTGGCAATTGCCAAACTAGAAACATCGTCTACTTCATCACCTGCAACAGATGCCACAAACAGTATGTGGGAGAGCCGCTGCTCATCTTCAAAACGTGCATACAAGAACATCTATGCTCCATCACAAATCTCTATCAAAGCAAAATATACGACACACCAGTATCTAAGCATTTCAACAGAAAATACCATTCAAGAAATGATATGCGCTTCAGAATCATCCAAGTTCTCAAGTCAGATCCAGATGACAGCAACTCCACCATATGGAGAAGACAGAAAAAGAGCCACTGGATTCACAAGCTCCACAATATGGAGCCAATAGGCATCACCCAGTCAGGTTAATGGCCACCACTTCCCTGACACACAGCCCCACACAGGGCACAGAGTCAGCGTGTAGTTAGTTTCCAATTAGATTTCTGGAAGTTTGTAAGCATACTCGTGTAGGCTCATTCCAGTCAAGTTTGGTTAAAATCAGCCAATTGGATAATGAGAATTATGTATTTAAAAAATTTCTTGAAAATTTTTAACAATCCAAGATGGGCATCATAAAAATGTACTAATCAGATTTCCGCATACATTGTACATGTTAAGTTCAGTGACCTACTACCATAGAATACTTCTATTGCCTTTAATTGGCTAAATGGTTAATGAGTATTTCATCTTTTAAAAGATTTCCATTACAAGAAAAATTAGTAACTGCGGCTTAAACCCTTCTAATTGGACAAGGACTGTAAATTCTTTCAATTCAAATCCCTGAGAAAAGGGGGGGGGGGGGAACAGGGACTTCTATTACATATATTTCAAGAAAAAATTGAAATTGACTCTAAAATGATTAAAAATAACACGAGAATATAACACAATTTCATGGCACAAATTCTTGCTATCTTACAACTACGCTTAATGTATGCCTTATTTCCATCATTGTGGGAGTGCAATTATTAAATGGGACTGCCTAACTATAATGCATGCTTTAATAAACATCGTTAATATATAATGTGGTCGAGAAAAATATAAGTCATGTGATGAATTCGCCTCTGCTATAGGACAAGACTCTCGCGTTACCCGAGTAGCGCAAAAGTCCTAACTAATATTGGTACGCAGGTAGATACTTGCGCAATACACATAAATAGAATGCTAGCCTCGAGTATCTACATGTACCCAAGTATCTACGAGAGTGACGGCTTAAACTCCTTAAAATTAAGACGTATCAATACTAAGAGCAAATACTTGGTAGTATCGGCTCCTATTTACTGACCTAATATATACTGGACTCAGGAACTTGGAAATTACTATATACATATAGTAATCATTACGTGATGGTGACCTAGTATTATACATTCGATCCGATTACTTCCGCATAACGTGTACCCATTTGATAACATTTTTCGTTGATAGTTGTTTCATATAAGGAAGTGCCGTAATTTCGATACCGTTTCCATGAAGGTATTGCAAAATTTCTTTTCAAATAGCTTTTTATTTGACATTTATAAGTTGTTTAATTCACCAAAAAAATTTTCTTTACACAAACTGCTGAAATTTATTAGATACATTGGCATTGACGTCAATTAGCAATGTGGTTACTAAACGGCGTTTTAAGGTACCTAGCATCTTAAGCTGAGGTTGTTTTTGGAAAATCTAAATTTACCAATCAAATAAGTTAATCAGACATATTGATGTATACCGCCATAGGATCTTTCTACCCAGCGTGCCCAAGATATGCTGAAATTGGACTATTCGTTAATCAGGCTTAGCTTTTTAAAGGATTTCAAAATTTCTATATAATTCTTTTCTCAAGGCTACCTCCCTACAGTCCTGCCCCCCCCAAATTTGGTTAAAATATGCCAAAATATGTCAATATGCCATGAGGAGTAGGATTTAAATCATTTCACCAATGAATTCCCCATATCTCACTTTCAAGGCAAACATATAAGAAAACTGAATATTTTGAAATTAATTTGAATGGAAGCCATTGCTACCTCAGGCTTGCACTCAAAAGAATTTTAAACTATTCAACAGAATAAGTTTTATATCATAAAGAATTTACTATTTCAGGGAATTGATGTTGAAAGGGTTAAAACAAAAGTTGGTGAACGGATGATAGACCAGGTGAGCTTTTAATACCTGTAGAGCATCTGTTAGCATACCTGTTGTTTTGTGTTCCTTGTTGGTTTTATTGACACATGGAGGTCTCGCATGGCACTCTCTATCAGTGTCACTGTATATGGCCTGTTCGTTTCCGGGTTGACACACCTATCAGATACCATTGTAGCTATGTCTCTGAAGGAAGCCTCTAGCTGTGTATGCCTCTCCTTACCAGAGACTTGAAGGTCACCTTTGGCTAATATCTGCAAAGTAATTCCGGTATACAATTTCTTTCTTGGAACATGTGAAGCTCATCCCTAAAACTGGTGACATGTTCATTAAACTTTCAATAACACAGTACATGTAAATTAGTTATGAACATGTATTAAAAACTGCCTTCTTGGATGTCTTCATATATATTGTAAATCCACAATTTAAGCAATATCTACATGTACATATTACCAGTGTTTCTCATGGCATCTAAATTTCAGAGGTTCCAGGGACCCAACACCTTCAAACTTTGGGGTTCCCAGCTGAAATCTGGGAGTCACAAATACCTGAAATCTGGGGTCCATTCAGGATAGCGAATATTTTCCGTTCGCCGAACAATTGTTAGGTCACACGGTATGTTCGCCCTGCTGAACGGGCTGTTCGCCGAACATTCGCAGCAAACATTTTATGGCTAGGCGAACAACTTTATAGGTGACTCGCCGTGATTTGTCGTGAAAACAAAGATGGCGGCAAAATATACAGCATCGCCAATTGAGACACATTTTTTGTCTATATAGGCATAAATAATGCATACCGATGCATTCTCAGCGATCGTAGTGTTATGTTAGTCTTCAACAAATATGTGTATGTTTGTAAATTGGTTCTGAGACCCTGATATTCATTATGACGTAATAAATATGACATCATAATACCTCGCATCTGACAAAAAGTGAACTCTCATAACTATCATGTGACGTCGTAAAAGAATGCTCGTCGAAGCTACGTGTGACAACTTGTTCAGGAAGGCGAATATAGTTCGCGACGAACAGGGAACATAAATAGGCGAACGTTCGCCGAACATTTTCCTTCCTGAACTCACTCCTAGTGTTCCCAAGCAGTATTTCTTATCAATGTTAAAATTAGAGGGCACCATGGACTGACAACTATGAATTAGTGGTCCCATGCTAGATTTTGTAGGTATTTTTGTGCAAAAGCCTATAAAACTACTTTATATTTAACAGTCTTACAAGATTTTGAGAGGTCCAATGGGACCGACTGCCACTACTTTTGGGGGGACCAAAGCTGCATTTTGGGTGTATATACCCTCAAAAGGACCGTTATTAGAATCCCTGCATATTACATGTAACCTAAAAGCTCCACTGACTTTATTTTTTGCTGAAAAACTTCGCCGTGCTGTAGATAATAACTAATTGAAAATTAAGAGAATTTTAACATAAATTTTGGACATTCATTGGTCATTGCTCACAGAAGTTTGATAGACATATAATTAGAATGGTGATCTGTCGGTTCAAACTACATGTATGACCTATTTTAATCTTTTAGCACTCATTTCAGCCAAAAACAGCTTCTCCAGTGGTCTTGAGAAATGTCCATTTGCCGACCAAGAGAAGACTATATTTTTGAAAATTTACCACTGGAATGACAGGCTCGATAACCGGGCCAGTAATTCATGGTAAATTTAAAAAAATACCATTCTCCTGGTCTGCAAATGGACATTTTCTATGAAACAATAAAAACAAATGCCAGGGTTAAAGGATAGTTAATAATAACAACTGGTATATAAACAAGTAATCTACACGTACAGTGATCAAAGCCATAACACATGCATTACCATCTGGATGGAATAGGATAGTAAATAACAATCATGACAACGGTCATGCTGACCCAAACCAGCCCGTGACATGGTATTCAGGAATGTCCAATTGCAGGCTAAGAAAACCATTTTTCAAAATTTATCACGAGACTGACTAGCTCAATTACGGAGTCAATTCATTCCAGCAGTAAATTTTCAAAATAGTCTTTTGGCCTGCAAATAGGCCTTTAATATGCAAATATTTCCATTTTCATGACCAAATTTAAGTAGCAATCTCAAATTTAATCTATAATGGATAACTCGACATACCACAGTCAACGAGTTCTAGTAAGTGCCCACTTGTTGTTAGTGGCTAGGGTACAATGTACCTCTTGATGAGCCATACATTTCTGCAATAAATAGGCTTTCTGTACATGTACCTGTAAACATATCTGTGCCTGGTCTTCTGTTCCAAAAGCATTCTTCAAATCTTCAACCTTGGCTACCTGACCTTTAGAAACATTCACAAAGACAGCATGAGTTTGTAACACCTCATCGATATCTGTCTCTCTGCAAAGAAATCAAAATATTGCTCTTTATTAACAGAGTCATAGTCGCATAAATGTAGCTGGTACTTTGGTCAATAAAATTATCATTATCAATAAAAATTACCATTATCCCTATTGAAAATGTCAATTTGCATATCAAGAGAGGACTTAGTATTTTTGAAAATTTAGCACAAGAATGACTGGCTCTCTTATCAGGCCAATTGTTCCAGTGGTAAATATTAAAAAATAGTCTCCTTGGCCTGCAGTGGACATTTCTATAGTATGTCAAGACCACTGCAGAAGTAGATTTTTGTCGGCTTGACCATTACAGAGTTAAGCTCATATACATGTACATGTAGCATCAGTGTCTTAGGAATAAAACGCCTCACTATCATCAGCTGAACATCAGAAATTAAGCCACTCTAGCAGAAATCAGAACAAGAATGGCAGTCAGATTTTTGAAAGCTACTGTATCACACCCCCCCCCCCCCCAGTAGAAACACAATTTCCATAATTAGGTCCCCCATAACTATGATCTTTTGACTCCAAAGATAATAGATTTTGTTGGGATCCTTGTGAAGAGCATATGCCCATTTAGGTCATGTTTGCTATAGATCACTCTGACAGGATTTAGTGATATGGGGAATCACACTTTACCGCAACAGATCAAAAACCACCACAACTGACCAAAAACCACTGCAACGGACCAAAAACCACCACAACTAACCAAAAACCACTGCAACGGTCCAAAAACCAATGCCACTGGGTCAAATTAAACTGCGACCCGCCAATGCTGGTATTATTTTAGTGGTTGTTGAACCCTGTTGCAATTTTCAGGAGAGTAGATTACTTTGCACAGATATTACCGCAACCGAGTTCAAGCTACCGCAACCGAGTGCAAACTATGGCAACTGTGAACAAACTACTCCATCCGACCAGTTACAACCGACCATAACTGGGTAAAATCTTACCGCAATTGGTAGTATTAATATTATAATGGTTTTGCAGAGTAAATTTGACAGATGGATAGACAGACAGACAGACTACTTTGCATGTTTCGCCATTTTATGAGCCCATCAACATGGCTCGCCCAGTTATTAACCGACGTAATTGTTGGTAATAACCAGATAAGAATCCGCAGATAGGCATGTTAGTATTAATATATGCAAGTGCACCAAAATATGATGTCTAATAAAAACATATCATGTGCTTTAGGCCTATGCATTAGCGAGCAAACATCTTTCAGAGGAAAGAGAAATAATCTTAAGAAACCATCTATTTCCGCATGCTGTTTATTTTATAGACACTGACCTATTTACCAGTCATCATAAAACAAACCACATAATTTGGAATCAATGTTATTATTAAAACCTGTGAACACTGTCCACTGTTATTTTAAAACCATTTGCAGACCAGGAGAAGACTAATTTTGAACATTAAGCAATAACCATAGCAATCGAGCCAGTCATTTCAGTGATCAATTTTCAAAAATAGCCGTCTCTTGGCCTGCAAATGGACAAAGATTTAATGTTTCTTGAACATATAACTGGCTTTTGGAGTCATAGGATGCTGGCTCTTTAAGACGGGTCTTAAGACCCCATGACTTAAATAACCACCATCTTGTGGTCACAAAATCCATATACTATTCTTGTGAGCAATTGGATTAAATTCTCCATGAAAAGAATAGTGTGTGTGTGTGTGCGTGTGTGTGTGTGCGCGCATGCGCTTGTGTGCATGCGTGTGCCTGGATGGGTGTGAGGAATTTGTAGTCTGCATGAATGTCGCGTGTTAGAGCACCAAACAATATATCACAGAAGTTGATTATGTTACATGTATTAAAGGATTGTGCGCATGCATGTATACGGTCCAGGGTTATATTTCTAACAATTGCTCCTTTTTTCATTAACCCGCACTCCTTGTCCGGGTGACATCGTCAAAACATGTTTATTTCAATAGCTATGTCATGTACAGAATTTTTCCACAACATTTGAAGATTTAGCCTGTATACAGACTTTTGCAGGGTTGGAAAAAATCATGATTCTTTCGGGGAAAAAAAAAAGGAAATCAGATTTTTTCGATTTAAAGGTCATATTTGGAGAAATCCCTTTTATGCACAATTTTGCAAGTATTTACGGCATTATTGTATAGTAATTAATAACAAACCAGCTGTATTTGTCTAACATTCACCAAATAGCTAATATTAAGCCGCGAAGTCGGCGTATCATCGAATACACAAAATTATGTGATGACTTACCTCCCTTGATTTTGAGCTCTTCAGCATCAATAATGACGTAATAGTGGAACACGCTATCATACCGTAACGTTGAATACATACAGCTTCGTTCAACTTCAACAGGAAATAAGTACAGTTTGGTTGCATTTTCCTGATCAGGCAAGGATAAAAATAGGTTTTTCAGGTCTTATGCCAATAAAAATAATAGAAAGTTATATGTTGATTGATTTTAACCCTAAATAAACAACTGGCCATAGAGTCTAATGCACGCTCTTAGTTAACATATATAACATAGCCGACATAGTGGAATGACAGTTTTTTGTTGCTGAATTAAATACATGTGCATACATAAAAAAACCCACACGTCAGCTAGATCTTTCTTATCTGTCTGTCGTGTATGAGATCTTAATATTTTCTTTCTTCAATATTTCTGCCATTTTTGCTGCGACTATGTAAGATACATGGTTTAGGCCTAGAAGGTGGGTGTGTAGTTAGAATCACGCAAAAACGGCAACAGCTACGAAAACTAATGTGGCAGATTTTTCTCGGTTTTATGTTTCCAGACATGTTTGAGAACACGATTGCTTCAATGGCGATTTTGGCTCGATAGAAATGTGCATGAACAAAATTAGCCTGTAAATGACAAGAAAATTTAATGTACAAGTGTGTGAGTTTTTAAAGCTTAGCATATACTCATCATTTTCTAGACCAACTGTTTGTAGGTTTTATCAGAAACCCTTCTGGTTTTACCTAACATGCATAGGGCTGTGTCACTAGTAAGATTACAGTTGAATATGCGAAGAAAGATAATCGAAATTACATGACCGTAGCAATGGTTGGATAGTTGGGTGGGGTGGGGGAGGGGTCGGGGGGGGGGGCAGGGTGTGGGGATGGGGAGGGGTTGCCAGTTGGGGAATTGATGGGCCTGCATATTTTCACGTTGATGCAAAGCGTATTATTTTGAGAAATTACCACCGGGCTTATTGAAAATTAGCACCGAGCGGTAAAACACACATTCCGTGTGATGGAAGCACATAAATAGTAGCAGATGAACGAATTCATAGGAAGACTGACATATCGGTTATCGATCGTCTCTCCTTCAGTTCATGCGGACATCAATGAAAGCTTATAGTAAACAAACAATTTTGACAGTCTTCGACGCGTAAGCTATCCAACGTAAATTTGTGCACTGTTAATAACAGGCCTATCTAAATGACAATTTAGTTAATCTTACCCACCTGTTATAAATTATTATTGTCACGTTTTTGCGCATCTTCACTCATATATGTGCTTTTTCAGTATACACGACAATTGTACGCACTCGGAGCCAGCATTTGTCTCAAGTACGTAAACCTACAAATTACTCAAGTAAAAGCGTGGGAGAGTTTCGTTATGCGTAAATTTATACGTTAGCTACATTACATTCAAAGAAGTGGTAGATATATACCCAGAATTTACCTCCTCATCCACATACATATAGGATACGCACGCATGTGTAGGCCTATGCATAGAATGACAGGAAACATAAGTGGCAATGTGTAGGCCCAGTGGTTGGGGGTGGGGGGGGGGGCGTAAATAGAGATACATCGGGAAAATCATAACGGATTCTGCTGCATTGTAGGCGCTGTTTGGATACAAAATAGATATGTTGTTTTTCAAATGGAATGCAGGAAATTACTTCGCATACATGTAGCATCAAAATTTCAGGGAGAAGAACCAGCCCGCCCATATTTCCCTAAACGGCCATTTGGAGTGGATACGCCCTCACTCACAAACCCTCTCCAATATTGAACTAACTCAATAATAAAATCCTAGATCTGAGCTTGACGGCCATCCCACCAATATTGGATGTAGCAAGATATAGTTTCGTAAAAATACAGTATCTACAGAATCACATTGAGATATTTTCTCGAAGCAGATCTCATCTAAAAAGGTGGTTTTCGTGCCCGAGATATTCATATTTAAATATGGCATCAGCGCTATTATAAACTTCTGACTAATGTCTACCGGGAATATCATTGAGATCATTGCCTACATGTATTTCAAAATTCATTGCTAAATACAATAGAATGAAAAGGTTACCCTGGTTAAACAGTTAGCTTTGCTTAGCGGTTGTTCCACTATGACATCGCAGCACCTTGGAATTCAAGGGAGGTAATTCATGATGCAATATTCTAAGGCTATGTACTTTATCGGCAATAAATATAACAAGAGGCCCAAGGGGCCTGTGTCGCTCACCTGGAGCACCATCAATTTTTGTCAAAATTGTTGGTGGGTGGTTTAGCAGCCTTTTAAATGAGTTGGTGGACATTTTTGCATGTGCAATATGGCCGCCAAACAGACTACATTTTGATTGGCCCACAGCGCCCATGTTTTTTTGATGGATCAGCTTCCCTTGAACAAATTTGAATGGCCCAAATTCTGGCGTGATCCCTTCAGCGGTTCTGAAGGAGTCATTTTCGTGAAAACCAGGTCATCCAAAATGGTCATAGAACCATTTGGTAAATCAAGTCCTCTTGAACAAACTTGGCTTACCTCGTGGCCTAGATGAAGATTCTGCAAGTGGTTTCGGAGAAGATTTATAAAGACACTTCCTGAAAACTAGATCATCCAAGATGGCCATTGAACCATTTGGTCAATCAAGTTCCCTTGAACAAACTTGATTCAGCGCTTACCCTAGATCATATTTCGTGAGTTTTGAATCGATCCCTCAAATGGTTTGGGAGAAGATTTTTAAGGACATTTCTAAAAATCAGCCGAAATCCAAGATGGTCGCCGGCCAAATTGGCTGATCGGGTTCGTTTGAGCAAACTTGAATCTCTATGCCTTAAGGATGCTTCATACCAAATATAACTGAAATTGGCCCAGTAGTTCCTGAGAAGATATTTTAAATTTCCCATTGCTTTAGTATGGGAGCTTTTGGCGGGAAAATGATCCAAGATAGCCGCCATACCGTTTATCCGACAGTTTCGAAAATTGCAAATTTGCGATCAGAATACCCAAAAACCTATATAAAACCAATTTCAGCCTCAAAATTCATCAAATAAAAAAACCCCAATATGGCCGCCAAACATGCTATATTTTGATTGGCCCATGGCGGCCATGTTTTTTGACGGAGCAAAATCCCTTGAACAAATGTTAACGGCCCTTAGTCCCTAATCGTATCTCCCAAATTTTGGCCTGATCCAATCAGTGGTTCTGGAGAAGTCGTATTCGGGAAAACTAGGTCATCCAAGATGGCTGCCGAACCATTCGGTCAATCAAGTTGTCTTGAACAAACTTGGCTTGCCTCTTTGCCTAGATGAGGTTTCATAAGTTTTGAATCGATTCCCCAAGCCGTTTCGGAGAATGAGATTTTTCAAGACATTTCTAAATATCGGCCGAAATCAAAGATGGCCACTGGCCAAATTGGCCGATCGGCTTCTTTTGAACAAAATGAAATCTCTATGCCATAAGGATGCTTCCTGCCAAATATAATTCAAATCGGCCCAGTAGTTCTCGAGAAGACATTTTAAATTTCCATTTGCTTTAGTATGGGAGCTTTTGGCGGGAAAATGATCCAAGATGGCTGCCAAACTGTTTATCCGACAGTTTCAAAAATTGCAAATTTGAGATCAGAATACCCAAAAACCTATATAAAACGAATTTCGGCCTCAAAATCCATCAAATAAAAAAATCCAATATGGCTGCCAAACACACTATATTTTGATTGGTCCACCGCGGCCATGTTTTTTGATGAATCAACTTCTCTTGAAAAAATCTTAATCGCCCTAAGTTGCTAATTATATATCACAAATTTCGGCCTGATCGCTTCAGCGGTTCTGGGGAAGAAGTAGTTTTTGTGAAAATTAGGTCATCCAAGATGGCCACTGAACCATTTCGTCAATCAAGTTCCCTTGAACAAACTTGATTCAGCGCTTACCATAGATCATATTTCGTGAGTTTTGAATCGATCCCTCTAATGGTTTGGGAGAAGATTTTTAAAGACATTTCTAAAAATTGCCCAAAATCCAAGATGGTCGCCGGCCAAATTGGCCGATCGGGTTCGTTTAAACAAACTTGAATCACTATGCCGTAAGGATGCTTCATGCCAAATATAATTGAAATCGGCCCAGCAGTTCTTGAGAAGATATTTTTAATTTCCCATTGCTTTAGTATGGGAGCTTTTGGCCGGAAAATGATCCAAGATGACCATCAAACCGTTTATCCGACAGTTTCGAAAATGGTAAATTTGAGATCAGAATACCCACAAACCTATATAAACCCAATTTCGGCCTCAAAATCCATCAAATAAAAAAAATCAAATATGGCCGCCAAACATGCTATATTTTGATTGGGCCACGGTGGCCATGTTTTTTGACGGATCAACTTCTCTTGAACAAACTTCTGGCCCTTAGTCCCTAATCATATCTGCCAAATTTCGGCCTGATCCCTTCAGCGGTTCTGGAGAAGTTATTTTCGCTAAAACTGGGTCAACCAAGATGGCCGCCAAATTATTTGACCAATTAAGTTCCCTTGAACAAATTAGGTTGAGCTCTTGCCCTAGATCATATTTCATCAGGTTTCCTTCAATCCCTCAAGCGATTTCGGAGATTTTTAAAGACATTTCTAAAAATCTGCCAAAATCCAAGATGGCTACCGGCCTAATTGGCTTCATTTGAACAAACTTGGATCCCTATGCCCTAAGGATGCGCCCGCCACATATAATTGAAATTGGCCCAGCGGTTCTTGAGAAGAAGTCGTTTAAAGGAAAAGTTGACGGACGGACGCCGGACACACAATGGATGGTCGCCACAACATAAGCTCACTTGGCTTTTCAGGCCAGGTGAGCTAATAATATTTCCCAAATTTAGGTCCGATCCATTCAGTGGTTCTTGAGAAGTTGTTTTCGCGAAAAGTAGGTCATCCAAGATGGCCGCAGGCCCATATGGCGTATCAAGTTCCCTTGAACAAACTTGGTTCAGCTACACGCCTAGATGATATTCCATGAATTTTGAATCGATCCCCTGAGATTTTCAAAGACATTTCTCAAAATCGGCCGATTTGGCAGACGGGCTGAGACGGCCATCTTGGATTTTGGCCGACCAGCCCCGTTTGCACAAACTTGAATCCCTATACCCTAAGGATGCTTCCTGCCAAATATAATTAAAATCGGCCCAGTGGTTCTTGAGAAGAAGTTGTTTAAAGGAAAAGTTGACGGACGCCAGACAGTCGCCATTGCATATTGTAGATATCGGATTGTCTTCTGGGGGGGTCATGACCCCAGGGACATCTTATATTTGCAGTCCAAGACCCCCAGCGAAGAATATGACAAGACCCCCAGCAAAGAATGACTATATTTTTGAATACCAGACGAGCTAGGGAACGGATAACACAATGAGCGAAAATGTATTAGCGCGAGCTAGTGTGTGCATCAAGTCGATGCAAAACTGACACGAAAATATAGCTGATACAATAAGTGAAATTGGAATATGAAATTGGAATAGAATAGACTAAGACTTAGGGCAGTGAGCTGATGGAATCTATCGGTGGTTGAAAGATGAAAGCTGTTGCTGCAGGCGCGGCATAACCTTTTATAGTATTCAGCAGAAGTTATGACCAATAGTTTTCTAAATATTCAAGCAAGAGCGTCGGTAGAATGCTACGCACAGAGTGTATGTAGCACAGACTGAATGACTCATAGAATGACGTAGTAAACGTGGCGACGACCGACTTACCATAAGGACCGTAATAAGGTGACCGGGTTTCTATATTTCTATAGAGGCGACCCACGACACCAGATACGACACCAGATGTTGGTGAATCAGATGTACCACATGGTCACTACGTCATGGCACCCTTCTGAAATGCAGGCGTAGGCCTAATAAGCAAGGGGCTGGACGTGGGCATGATAGCGTCTGGCGCCAAGTAGATTAGAAAACCAGACGAAAAGTTGACAGAAGACGTTAGTCAGAATAAGATATTAAGAAACGATTAGCAATGATTGTCGAAGCAATGTCCATCACTGTCAAGTTTGTGGGAGGTTATCGGATATAATTCTACACTCATGAGTCAATTAGGCCGCTTTAACATGTTCTTTTCCTAAGAGAGAAAATCGGAGTTTGATTAGTCAGGATGACATCACAATCAATGAGCATCGAATCAAACTCTGGAAAGAGGAACCAAAACGAACATGGTAGAGGGCTCCAGAGAAGTATAAAAAGTGGACTTTAACTTTTTAGAAGGATCTGGGTTCCGAAAATTATTGCGCTTAGGTAAACCTAGCCTCGAGTCCGTATAGTTCTGTGGAACTGAATTTGTCGAAATTCAAACAAGTTCTTAGTGAATGGTAGCCAAGAACGGTTTTTGACGAAGATGATTTAGAGAATCGTGAAGCGCAACTTTGTAATGATAGAATAACCAGTATTCGTATTGTATGAAAATCAGTTATTTCTATAGACGCGAGTGACAGTAAAAGTTACTCAAAGTATCTGGTGGTAGTATAAGCCACCCATAATTGATAGAGATTGGTGGTAGTATAAGCCACTCATATTTACTTAGAGTTTTATTTAACAGGTTGTTTTCTATCGTGACAGCATAAGTCACACATATCCGTAGCCATATTAGACAGTCAAACTTAAGAGAATAAATTATCACTTCGATATTCTCGAAGCAAGAGTTTGGGTTGTGTATTGTCCAGTCTGGAAGCGACGGAAGACCACCGTCCCGAGCCACCATCTTTTACCCGAGTCAGATCAGGCCCAGATTATCGAGTATAAATATCGTCACCATTACCTTAGACGAGGCGAGCAGATAATCGTACTACTGCATCTTTGATAAGAGGTTGTCGCAGCAACCGGTACATCATATTCTTATCAGAAGTGTAGTAGATATATTTCTAAATTAGACCCGAAGATCGAAAATCTTCAATATGTAACACTACAATGCTCTTTATCAACAAGATGGCCAGCAAACCATTTATCCGACAGTTTCGAAAATCACAAATTTGAGATCAGAATACCCAAAAACACATAAAAACAATTTCAGCCTCAAAATCCATCAAATAAAAAAATACATATGACCACCAAACATGCTATATTTTGATTGGCCCACGGTGGCCATGTTTTATGATGGATCAACTTCTCTTGAACAAACTTTAATGGCCCTTAGGTCCTAATCATATCTGCCAAATTTTGGCCCGATCTGGAGAATAAGTCATTTTCACTACAACTAGGTCAACCAAGATGGCCGCCGAACCATTTGACCAATCAAGTTCCCTTGCCATAAATCATATTTCATGAGGTTTGCATCAATCCCCCAAGCCATTTCGGAGAAGATTTTTAAAGACGTTTCCTAAAATCGGCCTAAATCCAAGATGGCCACCGGACAAATTGGCTGATCGGGTTCATTTGAACAAACTTAGATCTCTATGCCCTATGAATGCTTCCTCCCAAATATAATTGAAATTGGCCCAGTGGTTCTTGAGAAGTCGTTTAAAGAATTCCCCATTGCTTTACTATGGGCCCATTGCTTTACTATGGGAGCCTTTGGCGGAAAAACAAACCAAGATAGCAGCCAAAGCGTTTATCCGAGTCTTGAAAGTGGCATATTTGAACTCGCTACACTGATAAGCATATATAAAGCAATTTTCGCCATCAAAATACATCAAATACAAAAAAGCCAATATGACCTAGAAACGCTGAATTTTGATTGGTTGATGGAGGCCATGTTCTTTAACGAACAAACTTCCCTTGAACAAACTTGAAAGGTGCTTGGTCCCTAAGCATATTTACAAAATTTCAGCTCTATCCCTTCAGCGTCTCGGGAGGTCGTTTTCACGAAAACTAGGTCATCCAAGATGGCCGCCAAGCAAATCGGCCAATCATGTTGCCTTGAACACACTTGGGTCTACCGCTGCCACAGATGATGTGTTATGAGGTTTGAATCAATTCCTCCAGCGGTTTCGGAGAAGATTTTTTAAAGTGTTTCTAAAAATCAGCCATTTCGGCCGACGGCCATCTTGGATTTTGACCGATCCGCTTCGTTTGAACAAACTTAGATCTCTATGCCCTATGAATGCTTCCTCCAAAATATAATTGAAATTGGCCAAGTGGTTCTTGAGAAGAAGTCATTTAAAGAATTCCCCATTGCTTTACTATGGGCCCATTGCTTTACTATGGGAGCCTATGGCGGGAAAACAAACCAAGATGGCAGCCAAACCGTTTATCCGATAGTCTCGAAAGTGGCATATTTGAACTCGCCACACTGATAAGCATATATAAAGCAATTTTCGCCATCAAAATACATCAAATACAAAAAAGTCAATATGACCAACAAACGCTAAATTTAGATTGGTTGATGGCGGCCATGTTTTTTAACGTACGAACTTCTCTTGAACAAAGTTGAATGGACCTTGGTCCCTAAGCATATTTACCAAATTTCAGACCTATCCCTTCAGCGGTTCGGTCGAAGTCATTTTTGCGAAAACTAGGTCATCCAAGATGGCCGCCAGGCAAATAGGCCAATCAGGTTGCCTTCAACAAACTTGGGTCTACCGTTGCAATAGATGATGTGTTATGAGTTTTGAATAAATTCCTCCAGCGGATTCAGAGATTTTTTAAAGGGTTTCTAAAATTCGGCTATTTTGGCCTGCGGCCATCTTGGATTTCGGCCGATCGGCTTCATTTGAACAAACTTGAATCTCTATGCCCTAGGGATGCTTCCTGCCAAATATAATTGAAATTGGCCCAGTGGTTCTTAAGTATGATAAGTCGGCCCAGTGGTTCTTGAGAAGAAGTCGTTGTAAAGGAAAAGTTGATGGATGGACGACAGATGGTCGCCACGACATAAGCTCACTTGGCCTTTCAGGCCAGGTGAGCTAAAAATATGCCATGTATTAGCAAATTGATAACAGCTATATGACTTGGAAGGACTGGATATATTACAATGTCTTAAAATACACTCTCCATATATGACCTTTAATAAGATTTTTTTGATTTTTATGATTTTTTTACTAGAACTAAAATCATTGATTTTTTGACATGGACTCATGTTCGGGACTAAATAGAATATAATCACTCTAAACTATGTTGACCTTATTTATACTATTAAAATGTATTATAACAATAAGCATCCCAGAATTTGTTCTTGTTGTTCTTAAGACATTTTAAAATTTGTTGTCACATTTTTAAATAACTGCAGTTCTACTGAAAGGTCATGACAATTGACCAAATTTCTAATAAACATGCTTACACTACCGTAACCATATTTTGTCTACACTTGATGGGCGTCATTTTATCTGTCTTAATATTTTGTGGATAAAATTTGAATAAGGCTGTATAACTCTGGACATGGTATAAAATATTTTGAATACATATTTCCGAAAAAGTTGGTCCCGATCCCAGGATGATTCATAATAAGGAAAAATTAGTTACCTCTCCGGGATGTAGAAATTGTTTGAGTGTAGCTTTCATGACCATCTCGATCACTTCTTCAGCACTAACTAACGGTCGCTGGAAACGTCACTCTGGTCAGTTCTTGTGGAGTCATGTGACAGCATGGACTGGTAGACTGCTGGTATACGGTAGCCCTCGTCTCTGTTCATGGTTGGTTGATGCTTGTAGATTTCTATGGCCTCTTTAACCTTCCGTTTGAATAAGTTGGTCTCAATGTTGATGACCGAGGCACTGCTGGCGGGGATGAGGTGGCCAGTGGATTCTGTATGTTCTGCCACAGCTGAGTTGGAATTGATTTGAAGGGACATACATAGGCGAAACCAAAAGGCCTCTCAGCATCAGAGTCAAAGAACAACTTAAAATCAATTCCAAGAAGTGACCGAGATGGTCACGAAAGCTACACTCAAACAATTTCTACATCCCGGAGAGGTAACTAATTTTTCCTTATTATTTTGAATACAGTTTAACTGAATGTAGTCGGCAATAACTGTCGGTCAAATTTGTTTGAAAATATTCAGCTGGTCTAGAGTTATTATTGTCTAGTGAAGTTATTGTCTTTAAGTGGCTGGCAGCAGTCGGACTGAATCATTCACTGAATAACTCACTTAATTTTCCACTCACCCACGCACCCGCTTCCCTGTCATCCACCCACCGTCACACACCCAACCACCCACGGATGTAAAATGAGAATAATGAATCCAGCATAAATAATTTAATATCTTATCTAACCAAAAAAACTGATGCGATCTAGATCCGTCCTTTTCTTTCCAGTTTAATTTAATCATCCTGGGGTTCGAATTTGCTCGGGCGAAATTGCGTGATTTTAGAGCCGAAAAGTTGTGTACTACGTCATCACAGTTTTTGCAATGGCTAATCGCTTGAAATTTGATAAAATTTGTCAACAATGAGCTAAAAAGTTAAATAACGCGAGATATAGGACAGATTTAACAGGATTTAAGGTGCGAGCGAATGGAGTTGTGAATTATACAAAGCAATAACCAGGGTTTATGTCGAATATTGTACCTAAGGTCGAATAAGAGGCGTGCTACCAAGCGGTGGCGGAGTTCTCCAACTTTTGGAATAATGTGATCATACTTAGTCTGAACCAGGGAAGTCTGAATTGGGGAAGTCGATTCAGGGCGGTTAAATGCATACCAGAGCAAATATAACCATTTCGCACAATTAGATAAAGAAATTGGCAATATTTCAACCATCGTTGCTTGTACAGTTAATGCATTTTGCCTCTATGGATATAACTATCCCCAAATGGACTTCCCTGATTCAGACTAAGTATGATCATTGCTTTCACTCTATAAAGCGAAACTACATTTGTAGTTGTAGTGAATATGGTTGAATTATATTAAATTATTTTATCTAATTGTGCTCTAAAGTGTGCTCTTGTCATCTAAGAAATATCACCATTTCCCTGCGTGGACGTAGGTATGAAAATGATCCACCAACTCGACTTCCCCAATTCAGACTTCTATGATTCAGACCAAGTATGATCACCTTTCTCAACTTTTGAGCATACAAATTGCTCTGACTCTCTCCGGCCCGTCAGTCTGTCCAAATATCTGTCACACAACTTTGAGCATACAAATTGCTCTGACTCTCTCCGGCCCGTCAGTCTGTCCAAATATCTGTCACAGGGGCGGGTTGAGTCAGAGCAGACTCGGACTATATGTAACCTTGTTACCTTATGCACAGGTCTTTGAATTTTCGTCCATCCATCCCTCTACCACATATCCGTCCTACTATATATAATATACACAAGGTATGAAACCTTCATCTGTGGGCACCATTGTCAGAAAGCTGATTGGTTGGTTTGTAGTGGTTTGTAGTCAGAAACGTGATGTCAGCGGATTTTGACAACAAACCAACCAATCAGCTTCCTGACAATGGTGCCCACAGATGAAGGTTTC